>CM035425.1:75488507-75541007 GCA_020310875.1 Ceratopteris richardii | reverse complement strand
TCTTCATTTTTAGTATTAATGTGTGTGTGCTAAGGTTCATGTGTTGAAAGATCCTATAAACCTATGATTAATTGTTATTGAGGCACACCCCACTTCCAAAATTCGGTATTAGAGCATAGTTGACATACATCCTTAGCAAGGTGAGTGATTATAGACTTGAGACTGAAGACAAGCTTGAGGGTATGTCTAATTATCCAATATGGAGTTTTATGATGATGAATTTGTTAGTATCAAAAGAACTGTGGAAAATTGTCAATGGCACTTATCCAAGGCCAAGACAAGTGCGAGAAGAGGCTATCGTCTAGAAGTGCCCCTGTTCCTATTTTTGCTTAAGAGGAGGTTAGTGAAGAAGAAAGAACAACTTCATCATCACGATTCCATAGTACTACCAAATTACTTCCTATAGAAGAGCAATCTACATGGGATTCAAGGGATTCACAAGCACTTCAAATATTGTTATGGGAGTCAAGAGGCATATTATACCTCAAATCACGTCTTGTAGAGCCTCTCATCAGGCTTGTTTGGAGTTAGAGAATCTCTATGAGAGTAGAAACCCTGCTAGGAATGCTCATCTAAGGAGAAAGCTAGCCGGATGAAAAATGGTGAATCAATTCAAACAGATATCTTGAAGCTCAAAAATTTATGAGAACAGTTACTCAATGTTGGAATCAACATTTGAGATGAAGAGATGGTAAATACACCTCTAAACTCACTTCCATCTACATATCATGCTTTTGTTACTTCTTTATCTCTCTCCATAAGAGATAGAGATCTTTCATTTGAAGAGCTACAAATCCTGTTGCTTCAAGATAAAGATCAACAAAAGGGTATGGAAGAGAATGTTGAATCCATGTTATCATCATCAAAGGCGAAGGAAAGAAAGTATACCAGTCTTTCTTCTAATGCTTCCTCTACACCCAAAGAAAAGTCTTCAACTACATGTGTCTCAAAGAAAGGAGTATGCCATTCCTATAACAAACCACATCATTTCATAGCATAATGCAAAACAAGGATTCTCAATGAAAAGAAGAAATCATTAGGAAATAGTGGTGAAGATGATCCAAAACCTAAATCTTCAAAGGTAGATTCATATGCATGTGCTACTATTGAAGAAGTATCTTTTGATCAAGCATCATTAAATGCAATCTTAGATAACCCTTGAATTTTTTATTTTGGAGCACCTAAACATATGAGAGTTTGTAGAAAGGTATTTTCTTTCCTTTCTAACTCTTCAGGTAGAAGAGTGACCATTGTAGATGGTCATGATTCGGATGTTTTACATGTTGGAGAAGTGAATCTTAAGTTCTTGAAGACAAATGTATCTCTCATCAACTCACTATTGCTTACACCTAGAACAAAATGGTATTATAGAGAGAAAGAATAGGATACTTGTTGAGATGATGCATAGTATGATGTCATCCAAAAGGTGTTCTCCCAAGTTTTGGTTTGATGCACTACATACAACTAATCACATTCTGAATAGGTCTTCCACAAAAGCTTTGAAGGTGATCACACTTATGAATTCTATTATGGGAAGAAACCCAATGTGAGTTATTTTAAAGTTTTTGGTTCCCTAGCTTATGTTCACATTAAGAAGAAGGATCGTGGTAAGCTTGATGTAAGAGCCATAAAAGCAATCTTTATTGGTTATGCAATTGAAAGCAAAGGATATAGATTCTATGTTCTAGATACAAGTAATATCCTACCCTCACGCAATGCATATATTGTAGAAAGTCAGATTTGTGATAAGAAGGAAGAGATTCCAAAATTCATAAAAGCATATAACTATGCATTTTTAGAAGGAATTTGGATTCTTACATTCTGCCATACAAGGGAGTTGATGATCCTTCTCAAACCCTAAGAGATGCAGGTGAAGAGAGAGTCTTATTACCTACACCTGTACCTAGTCCATCATTAGTACCTCTTGATGTTTCAACTTTATAAAGGAATACACTGGAAGAATGAGAAGTCCAGCAAGGAGACAACAAACATACCAAGTAAATTATGTAGAGCATTTTGAGATTGATAATATTTTAACCCTTATGTTAGTTGAGAATGAACCAACTAGTGTTCAAGATGCACTACAAAGTGATATGATTACCATAGGTCCCAAAGATTGAGTTCTTCAGTTGTTTAAAGGACAACTTATGCATACATTTGATCTTAATGACCTAGGTATTTTACATTTTTCTCTTGGGATTGAGTTCAAACACAGAGATAAGTGTATCTACATGACATAACAGAAACACATTGAGAAATCATTGGAAAGGTTTGAGATGAAAGATTCCAAGCATATGCAAACACCTATGAATGTCAATGTGTCATTACATTCAAAAGGAGATTCTGAACCATTTGATGTTACATTATATAATCAAGCAGTTGGTTGCTTGATATATCTATGTAATACACATCCGGACATTCAATTTGTAGTTACTCAAGTATCCAGGTTCATGCTAAGTCATCTTAGGATTGATTGGAAATCAGTCACGAGATATATTTCAGAGAGAGCCACACAAATTTTTGTAGGTTATCGAACCTCGTACCATTATCACATTCAAGGGGGTATCTTGGGAGACAATGTCCCAAGCTCCACAAGTCTAGGATGTAGCAACATAAATCATGTTCTTGAGGAGTTCCCACAACAAGAGGTGATTGGTATGTTGGCAACAAGAAAGATTTCCAATATAAACATCCAGATTTGATACGCAAATAGCGCAATGATGGTGAAATTTGTTTTCATGTGGGATTTTGTTTTTCTCGATTTTCATGGCACCAGCCAATAAATTTAGTGATAATTGAGCAGTGCTTTATTGAGGTGTTGTTTTTTATGCTCTTGGATAGATACAAAAGCTATATAAGAACACAAAAAGCTTATATTATATCTTCTCAAGGAGTTCAAGCTCAACGCAATGGCATCAAGTAGCTCCTCTCTTAGAGGAAGTGTTTTCATAAACTTGGAGGAGGTATGCTTTGCATCTGGAGACAAATGCAGGAGTTCGTGTCAGCCAACATACTATGAGTAACAAGTCTACATCTATCCACACTTATTCATTCACTAGTTTCTAATTTAGGATAATTTGAATTTTGGTTTGCTCTAAAATAGTTCTAAAATATTCATATTCTCCATATTCTTCACACACACACTCTTCATATCTCTTAGACAAACAATTTCTTGTATCTAGTTCCTATTTCTGCCTAGATTCAGATATTATCACTTTGTATCATATTCACACATTGTAATTTGACATTTGAATATAGATAGTGTTGGTGAGCCTTCTAGCTTATCGTACACTTTGGAAACTTGCCTATCTCTCACTCATCTTCTTTTTTTGTACTAAGGTGTGTATGATAAGGTTCATGTGTTGGAAGATCTTGTAAACCTCTGTGAGTTGTTATTGAGGCCCACACCACTTCCAACTATATATATATATATATATATATATATATATATATATATATATATATATATATATATATATATATATATATATATATATATATATATATATATATATATATATATATATATATATATATATATATATATATATATATATATATATATATATATATATATATATATACACTGATTGGGATGCATGTGCCTCATGATCATACATGCATACTTGCATCTTCATGTAAAGCTATCCATCATCCATTTCAAAATGCTTTCAATATGCTCGTTAAAGTGTTTTATTGCAAATTTTGCAAGAACACAATAGAAAACTTTCTGAAAGCTTACATGATTGATTGCTTTAAAGGTCTTGTAGTGAAATGGCTAGGAAAACCAAGACTTTCAACAAGTCCAAATTTCTTCCCATCTTATGTTTGCACTAAGAAAAAAAACATTTTTAGTGAGATAAGATCCTATATTGTTTGAACTAGTGCTCTAAGTGTGAAGTCAACTAACTGAAATTGCCATCAGAAGCAAGAGGAGTTAACAAATAATGGACCCAAATGATTCCCTGAATGTGCTAATGAAAATATATAGCTCTTCTCCAACTCAAGTTATTGAAGGTACTTCCAAATGCACACATAGTGTGCACACTTGATTATAGTAGCAAGGATGAAAACTAACAACATTTAAAGTCAATACATAGGCCCTACTACTTTAGAGCATGTTAGCAATCCTATCATGAATAGAATATATAGAGGAAAGGAAAAACGAAAATTTAAAAGAAATACCATATATAAGGTTTTGTTACGTTCAATCAGCCATGCCAAAAAATTTTTTGAAGCAAATTGGACCACCCAACCATAGATTTGGGAGATTGTTCCTCCTCAAAATAAACATAGAAAAATTTGCGACCTTATACATGCTCCTCCTACCATGGCAGGTTCATGTAGGAGGAATGCCCTCAAAAGGACCCTAAATAACCAATTGAAACGGAGTCAAAAATTCTCATGCTAATAGAATGTGTATTGTGTGAGCTGATTGCCATTAAAATCATATTCTAGGTACCAAAATCGTATGGGCCACACATTGACAAACCTGCGTCTCCTATCCAAAAATCATTGTGAACGATCATTAGTTGCTTCACAACTGGCTCAAAAATTTTTAAAAATGGTAAATGGCTGAATATGCTTTTGGCTATATATTCATCCACCCAGTATTTCTAATTCAAATATTTTAAAGAAGGCATGATCAAACATTTGGTATCTTCTACATCTAAACCGAAATTTTTACTTAATTCCCTATCTAATGTTATACCCAATGCATGAAGCAAAACTACTACAATTATCTCATATCTGAAAATAAGTATCCAAGCAACTACATTAGGTTTCTTTTTTGGTGCATCACTACATCCCCTTTCTTTCTCAACATTGTACTACATTAAAGTGTCTAAACAAGTGATCTTCTTACAAGAGCTATTGACAATGTAGGCAGTCTAACCTAAGACACATGTAATTATGATCATGTCCACAATTGAGTTACTTTAGCTATAGTACATTATTTGGATAGCTCTCAAATGGATAAGGTAGAACTATGATTAACCTTCCTTGTGTGATTGAATTAAGGAATACACAACAACTTAGCCGCTTTGGCATGGAGAATAAAAATGATTGAACCACTTTGAGCTGATTAAATATCCTTTAACATTGCCACTAATTTCCATCCTATCCCTTTCAAAAAAATTTCTAAAATTATCAAAATCTACATTCAAGAAAAGTAACTGGTCTTTCAGCACAATGATCTCTTCATTGAGAATTGGCACCTCTTTTGAATAAGCATTCTTCTATTCCTCAAGATCACCAAATACTGCATCCAACTCCAAAGCTCTTCTATCATTATTTGTTATTGCCTCCTACTAGTTCTTCAAAATCACATCTACACTAGTAGCATAAGGGCCATTGTTTTTTAGGAGGGCATAAAAAATGATAGTTAGTCAAAGCAAAACTAGAATACTTGAATTTTAGGAAGCTCTTGAAAGAATCCTAAAAAAAATGGTTTTAGCAAAAAATGATGATAAACTCAAATATCAAATGGCTTCCAACCATTGCCATCATTTTAGAACTCCCACAACCTCACAGTTTCTCCATCAAAACCCAAAACCCTTTTAGATGGGAAAATAATCACATGGACTTAGCTCCTCAATTTCCATGCCTCTAAATTTGCATACATGTCCAACATAGAAATATATGTAGAAGCATCATTTCGAGTTCCTTGAAGCACAAGTTCCCTTAAACTTGGTTACATGTCTCTGGCAATTCTTGAGAATTGATGTGCACATAACAAAATCTAGAATCGTTACCATTGTTTGGAGCATGACATCCACCTTTAAGGATATCATTTAACCAAATAGTTTGATAATATAGCTATGCTATTCCATGTCTAGTAGCATCTTAGATTTTTTGACCACAACAACCAAATAAAACCCTACAAGATCCAAGATACCTATAGAAATACAAGTTGCATGAAGATTTGTAAATATGAAATCATTTGGCTTTAATACCTGTATGAATACAAGCTGTGAGAAGTTACATGTATGCTCCGCCATGTTTGTACCATGCGCACTCTTATATGCTCAAGAATGGAACTCATATATACTCAAGAATCCTCACTCAAATGGTCTGCATTATTGTTCATAGGTGAAACCCTTATTCCATTTTGTTTATTGATATTGTTTAACCCACCAAATTATTGAGCAATTATCAACAAACATTTTTGTAGGGGAAGATACTTGTATGCTTCACCATTTCTATACCATGGACACTCTTATATGTTGATGAATACTTACTTGAATGGCTTATTGGAAGAGGAGTGGGCCACAATAGCAATAAATCACAGGTTTACAAGATCTTTCAACACATGAACCTTAGCATACACACCTTAATACTCAAAAAGATGATGAATGAGAGATAGAGAGGATAGACACAGTTTTCCAAGTTTAACGGTAAGCAATGATGCTCACCTACACTATCTATATTCCAATGTCAAATTACAATGTGTGAATATGATATAAATTGACAATATCTGAATCTTGGCAGAAATAGGAACTAGATACAAGACATTGTGTGCCTACGAGGTATGATGTGTGCGTGTGTGTGTGTGTGTGTCTGTGTCTATGTGTGTGTGTGTGAATATGGAGAATATGAATATTTTAGAATTGTTTTACAACAAACTCAAATTTTGAGTATCTAAATCAAAGACTAGTGAACTAACAAGTAGGAATAGAGATAGACTTGTTACTCATAGTAACTCAGCAATGGATTATGATGGTAAGCTGACATGAGCTCCTCCAAGATCTCTTGATGTAGAGCACACCTCCTCCAAGTGTGTGAGAATAGTTCCTCCAAGATGATCACCTCCAAGGCCTCCTTCAACTTGCGTTGAGCTTGAGTTGATTGTGTGATGATTCTAGAAGTGATCCTTAGCCTTCTTGTATAGTTTTCAAAGTCCCTCAATGTGCTTTTGTAAAATCTAAACACTATGAAAAAAAACCTCTCAAAAGCAACAATCAAATCGGTGCCATTGATGTGCTTTTCTAAGTATTAATGGTTCACAAAAAGCACAACAATTCTTGCAATCTACCGCTATTCGTCGCTAGTAGGAATTGAACCCAAGTGCTTAGATTGAGAGGTTCTTCTCATAGCCAATGCACCAAGAGCCTTTTATTATGGAAGATTTCTAAAAATATACAATATAATGCTAGACATTCAGAACTTTTGGACCAATTGTGGACATTGTTTCCAATAATCCCCCCTTCGATGTCATAATGGTACAAGGTTTAATAACTTGCAAAACGTTTGATGATTGTAAATATCTCTTAAATGGTTCCACTAAATCTTGAACTGACTATGCATGAACGTGGATACTTGAGAAACTGCAAACTGAATGTTCAAATGTCTATTACATAGATATATCAAGCAACTAGCTTCTTGAAAATATAATGTAGCATCAAATTATTCTAAATCTACTTCTGATTGTCATGACACATTGACATCCATAGGTGTCTGCATAGGCTTGGAATCTCTCATCTCAAACCGTTCCAATAATTTCTTCATGTATTTCTATTGTGTCATGTAGATACACACATCTCTGTATATGAACCCAATCCCAAGATAATGATGTAAATACCTAAGTCATTTACATTAATGTATGCTTGAGTTGTACTTTAAACAACTAAAGTTCTGAATCTTTGGGACTTGTGATAATCATATCACTTTGTGGTGCATCTTCAACACTAGTTGTTTCATTCTCAACTAAAGTAAGAGCTAAATTATTATGACTCTCGAAGTTTTCTAAATAATTTTCCTAGTCTGTTTGTTGTCTTCTTGTTTGACTTTATACCATTGTCCTTCCACGTTTGATATAACCACTTTTGCACATTCCTAAAAAGTGGTGGAATCCTTTCTTTTTTTCTTCAATATCCCTTTTGTCTAGAACTTTGGAACCTTCTCCAACTTCATAAGTTAAAACTTCAAGAGCTACTGATGATGGACTAGATACTGATCCCATAATAATCTTCATAAGTTATGATGACCTTCAAAGCTTTTGTGGAAGACCTATTCAGAATCTGATTACCTATATGTACTGCATCAAACCAAAACTTCATGTAAATCTTTTTAGATGACATCATACTACCCATCATTTCAACAAGTATCCTATTCTTTCTCCCAACAACACCATTATGTTCTAGTGTATAAGCAATAGTGAGTTGATGAGAGATACCTTTGCCTTCAATAAAAGACTTGAATTCTTTAGACATGTACTCTCCTCCTCTATCACTTCTCAAAATCTAGATCTTTGACTAACTTTCATTTTCAACCATAGCTAAGAACTTCTTAAAAGTTGACCTAGAAACATTAGCATGAATGTTTTTGGATAATACAAATATGCCACTTCTATTTTCAACTTGAAGTAGACAATGTTACTCATTAGCTGAGAGGATCTGACATGAATCTTTCTTAAAAACAACTTTATAACCATCTGACAAGAAAGTAGAGATAGATAATGAATTCTTCTTCATGTCTAGAACATAAAGAACATTGGAAATCGTGAACTTTCTACTTGCTCTAGACTTGAGGTTCACTTCTCCAACTTCTATAATTTCCAAATCATGTCCATCTACAATGGTCACTCTTCTACATGAAAAGTTAGAAAGGGAAGAAAATACATTTCTACAAAATATCATATGCTTAGTAGCTCCAAAATAAAAAATCCAAGAATTATTTGAGATTGCATTTAATGTTGCCTGATTGAAAGCTGCTTCTTCAATAGTAACACATGCATATAAATCTAACTTTGAAGATTTAGGTTATGGATCATCTTTAGCATTATGACCTGATGCTTTCTTCTTCTCATTAGAGATCCTTGTTTTGCATTTTGCTATGTAATGAACTCGTTTCTTATAGAAATGGCATACTCCTTTCTTTGAATCACATGTAGTTGAATACTTTTCTTTGGGTGTAGAAAAAGCATTAGGGGAAGGAGTAGAAGAATTAAGATTAGAAGACTTACTTTCCTTCTTGGATTGTTGACTCTTCTTCTCCTTCTTTGTCTCCTTTCCCTTCAACAACGAAAACATGGCTTCATCATTCTCTTCCATACCCTTTTGTTGATCTTCATATTGAAGTAACAAGAATTGTAGCTCTTCAAATGAAAGTTCTCTATCTCTTATAAAGAGAGATAAAGAAGTAAAAAAAACATGATATGAGGATGGAAGTGAGTTTAGAAGTGTATTTATCATCTCTTCATCTGAGATGTTCACTCCAAAACTGAGTGACTGATCTCATAAATCTTTGAGCTTAAAAATATGTGTCTGAATTGATTCACAAACTTTCATCCTTGTGTTGGCTAGTTGTCTTCCTAGATAAGCTTTCCTAGCAGGGTTTCTACCCAAGCTTGACGAGAGGTTCTGCAAGACATGATTTGAGGCAAAATATGCTTCTTGACTCCCATAGAAATATATGAAAGTGCTAGGGCATCCCTTGAATCCCATCTCGATTGTGCTTCTGTAGGAAGTTATCTGGTAGTAGTGTTGTTGACTCTTGATGATGAAGTAGTTCCTTCTTCTTCAAACCTCTTGTTGAGCAAAAATAGGAATAGAAGATCTTCTAGAAGATTAAGGAACATCCTCGCTCACTTGTCTTGGCCTTGGATGAGTGTCATTGAAAATATTCCATAACTCTTTTGATACTAATAGAGACATCATCATAAAACTCCACATTGGATAGTTAGACATTTCCTCAAGCTTGTCTTCATTTTGAAGTCTATAATCACTCATGTTGTTAAGGGTGTATGCTAACTATGCTCTGATACCAAATATTGGAAGTGGGGTGGGCCACAATAAGAATAAATCATAGGTTTACAGGATCTTCCAACACATGAACCTTAACATACACACCTTAATACTCAAAAAAATGATGAGTGAGAGATAGAGAGAATAGAAACGATTTTCCAAGTGTAACGGTAAGAAATGATGCTCACCTACACTATCTATATTCCAATTCTAAATTACAATGTGTGAATATGATACAAACTGACAATATCTGAATCTAGGTAGAAATAGGAAGTAGATACAAGAGATTGTCTACCTAAGAGGTATGAAGAGTGTGTGTGTGAGAGAGAGAGAGAGAATATGGAGAATTTGAACAATTTAGAACTGTTTTAAAATAAACCCAAGTTCCGACTATCTAAATTAGAAACAAGTGAACTAATAACTAGGAATAGAGATAGACTTGTTACTCATAGTAACTCAACAACTGATGCTGATGGTAAGGTCACACGAACTCTTCCAAGGTCTACTGATGTAGTGCCCACCTTCTCCAAGTGTGTGAGAACACTTTCTCCAAGATGATCACCTCCAAGTCCTCCTTCAACTTGCATTGAGCTTGAGTTGATTGTTTGATGACTCAACAAGTGATCTTTAGCCTTCTTATATAGTTTTGGAAGTCCCACAATGTGATTTTCTAAAAGTTAGACAATATGCAAAAATAACTCTCAAAAACAACGATAAAATGGGCATCGTCGATGTGCTTTTCTAAATATTAATGATTCATGAAAAAAAAACAATTTTTGTGATGTACCTTTGCCTCTTATTAGTAGGAATCAAACCGGGGTTCTTAGATTGAGAGGTTCTTCTCATAGCCAATGTGCCAAGCACCTTTTGTTATGGAAGACTTCTAAAAATATACAATATAATGCTAGACGTTGAGGACTTTTGGACCAATTGTGGACATTGTTTCCAACATGGATTGCATTGTTGTGTGTAGGTGAAACCCTTATTGGATTTTGTTTTTTGATATTGTTTATCTTGTCGAATTAGTAAGCAAAATTCTCCTATGTGCATGAATGCCCTCCACTCCCTTGCAAACCCTTTAACCATGTTGTTCTAGAGAATGTGGTGTTGATGGCAATGTACTATCTAGTAAAGGGTGTTGGGAAAAAATGAGGAAACACACACTTCCACTCTCAATTACTCACAGGCAAAATCACTATCATGTATTCAAGACAATATATCAAATGAAGGAAAATTAGGTTTCACGACATAGATTAAAGTTTAAATAAAAGGGCTAGTTTTATTATTTGGTTGTTTAGAAAAATAGCTAAAACTTCTTCAAATCTTTTAAAAATTTCCATTGGACTAAAATTTGCTCTTCTTTTTTTCTTTGAGTGTGATAATAGGTTGTTCAAGAGAAACCAAGAGAAGAAAACTTCTATTAGAGACAGAGAATACAATTCTAGCTCTGTTCCACACCACAACATATATTGGAAGAAACTCAACCAGAACACATGCATCTGGATAACATCAGGGTCACATAACTTACACTAGAGGAAAGAAAACATCGCAAGGATAATGGATTAATCATTGCACTTTATGGCAAGTAGCTTTACTTTATCAACATTTTGTTTCCATTTGTCAATTAATCCGCAGGAGGAAAATGTGTGTAACATCATAATTTTGTGGGATGTCTCCCCTGTATGGTCCCCTTGTTCCTGTTGTTTCCGACATTGCTCTTCATCTGCTTTTTTCTTCCGTCTTCTTTCTTCTTCACCATGACGTTTCTCTTCTTCTTCTTCTTGTCTCTTCCATGATGCCTCTTCGCTCTCTTCTTGCACCTCTTCCTCTCTTGCCTTCCTCTAAGCTTCTTCCTCCGTAGCCTTCCTCTCAGCTTCTTTCTGTTGATTCTCTTCACCTATTGCCTTTGGGTCTGCTTCTCTTCATCTCGGTCATTGTTGGTTTGATCCTACTAGGTCCCTTCCACTGGCTTCCTCTCGACAGCTCTCTTTTTTAGCATTTGAAGGAGAATCTTCACTGTGTATTCTCGAGGTAACAATATTGAGCTTTTGGTAAACAATGAAGTGAATATGATTCCAAATTTGGAGTCTAGCACTATGCTAACGGCTCTTTTGGACCTCCGGAACAATCTTCTTACCTCCTTCTTTAACTTCCTAAAAATGATTTTGGCCTAGTTCACTTGCATTTTGGCCGATTCTTTCATCAATGCAAACAACTGCTAGGATACTTTGTAATGATTTATCTATAGATTTATAATCATGGTCATTAAAAGTAATCCCAAATTAATTGGGTTGTCATTCAAAAGCTAGATGAATTGATATTCCCTAGAACAGGGTTTTCCTAACAATCCACAAATTTATACTGCATCCACAAACTCTGTGCTAGCTTTAATTCTTATGGTAGCCACATGGAGTCGTTTTGTGATCAGGGTGGGTGATAGTTGGAAGGTAGTCTGTCCTATTCGTAGGCTTACCTCCTAGATCTTGAGGTCGTTACCGTCGGTGTGTCATGATATCTCCTTGGCGATATCTTTCATCTGTGAATGGGGGCGAATGCTCCTCCAATCCAACAATGCACACTACATGAGTCCTCTGCACTCAAACCATTGCTTCTATTCTTGTGAGAGTGTCTCTGGTATGTTCAAAAGATGGCAGTCATAAAACCTCACCGCCATATTTGCACTGCTGCATCTTCTATTGATTTTTTTAGACTATTGTTGCTCTGTTCGTTTTTCTCACCTTTCTCGGCTTGGTCACAACTTTGGTTATAGTTGGCACATATAAGACTATACTTAAGAGGTTCATGTTACCATCAGAAGCCTTCAAATTTCCAATTTTCTTGACAGAGTGTCTAGTATCATCACTTGTCTACACTTCATGCTTCCCTTTGGGTTCTTCAAGATTAGATAACAATGCTACATTTCCAGCCACATGATTGGAACAACCTGAATCAATATAGAAAAGATGCTCATCATCTTTACCTTGCTTGGATGTCATGTTCCTGATGAGTAGAGAATCCTCTTGGTCTTCTATGTAGTTGTTATAATCTCTTCATCCTTTGAAACATCCTTGATGATTTTTGTTGTTGTAGCCTTGTTTATAGTTGTGATTGTAATTGCTTCCTCCATTGTTCAACCTTCCTTTGGATTGTCCATAGCTCCCTCTATGGGATCCTCTTCCCCTTTGATTCCTTGTGTTCTTGAAACATTCTTCTGTGGTGTGGTTGGTACGGCCAAAATGTTGCAAGGTGGTTTTTGGTATGATCTCCCCTTGCCTTGCTTTCCTCCTCTGCCCCTTCCTCTAGTACCTATTCCTCTACCTGTCTAGTTAACTTGAGAGGTACTAACCTCTTCTTCACTTTTTTTCCTTTTACCCTTTTCCTTACTTTTGAGGTCAGGTATTTGCATATCCATATAAAGGTCCATTTCTATGGTTAATGAATCCTACTTATCATCAGCTTTGATGCCAATGATGATCTACCTTACTATGTGTTCTTTTTCTATCTCCTCTCCAATGCTTGCAAACTGGTCAACCACATCCTTCATCTTGGTTACATAATGAGCCACACTTTGTTTTGGTTGTCTCTTTAGGGTTGTAAACTCCATCCATAGCTGATTCTTCCTAGCTCTTGTATTTGATGAGAAATATGATGAGAGTACTTCCCAAGTTACTTGGGAGGTCTTGCAATTCCTAATATGATGCGATAAGAAATGAGATATTGAGTTTAGTAGATAAGACCTCGCAAGGGCATCCTTTGCACACCATGTGGTCAACCTTTCTTGCTCTTCCCCTGTGGGTTCATGCTTGCTCCTGAATGTTGGCATCTCATCATCTCCTGAGATGTATCCATATAGACTTCTCCCTTGAAGGTAGGCATTCATCCTTAGTGACCATGGTGAGTAGTTGTTTTTGTCCAATTTGTTAATGAATGATGGAAATCCATCTCCCATCTTGCTTATTGTTGCTCTAATACCACTATTGGAGGAGATGGAGGATAATCCTCATAGAGGAATTGGTGTTTCTTAAACTTGCTTCACACAAGCCAAGATCAATTGCTAGACAGTGTAGTGGGTATTTTAGCTTGCCAATGATCATAAATAATCACCTATGTTTCTTAGAAAATGATCTACTAATCAATGGATCAAAACAGATAGGTAGAAAATTAATCCAAGGTCATAAACTTGCTATTCTTATCTCTACACCTATTCAGTATATTGAATAGTGCTTTGAGCACAATAGCAATTAGCCTAATTCCTTTTGGTGATGTCTAACTAACTTACACAGCTACCAATGATGAGTGATTTCACTAAAAAAAGATGAACTACACACTGAGTATGATGTTAAACAAATCATGGGACATGCCCGATATTTTCGGGGTGCATCAGTCAACAGACCAGAGAGTAATGGAATGATAATATCTCCCAATTCAGAGAAGCAATTATAATGATATTTTGTAGCTATAAACCAGATAGTATGCTAAATCTATGATGCTTTAAATCATGGCAAATGATCAATCATGCACTGAGAACAAGCTCTAAGAAGATCACTGAACTGATGTAGTCATTGCAGAGAAATGAAATGAAGATGTAATGATAATGTATGTATTAAATCATGTACAAATACAATGTCATTGGCAATAATCTATTGCTCAATGTGTGGGAGGTGAATGAGCTATGAAGTGAGCTCTCAATTCACAATGTACCCCTTTCAAAATGATCTCATGCAGTCGAGATATCATGTGGGTCCTTTGATCCTCTTTTTATAGTTGTGTTTGGAGCCAATGTTTGAATTGAAATTAAAAACTCCACTTAATAGTGAATCCTAAAGTACAGGATATATTCTCTCATCAATCAACTACCAAATGAATCATGATTTGAAGTTTCCTAATTCCACATGCAAGTAATGCACTTTTACAAAGGTACATGTACTTGATATTACAAGGGATTGATCATATAAGGTTCCATGAGTATTATGTTAGTCATCCAAGTACGTGGGCTTTGGGCTTGGATTCTCTTGCACCAACACATCGACCCATCCCATCGTGGTCGCCAAATGTTTAGATGGTACTGTACTTCATTAAAACACAGCACCAAATGTCCAAAGGAATGGGTACGAGAATGGGGATTTTTTACTATAGATTGCACTCATAAACATGCGTTTACGTTCCTTTTACAGTCTGCACCACATAGACTTGCAATACAAATTACACTATGTATTACTCAAAAAATTCTTACACAATTAGACTTCCAAGACAAAAGGATTCGGCACACGATATTCGTTTGATTAATAAAATTTTGCTTACACTTCCATCCAACCCATCATACTGAATGAATAGTACAATTCCACATCAGTAGTACAGAGCATCATCTAATAGAGGTTTTCGAACTACACCGCTCTGTATCATCTTCTTCAAAAATCCAATCCTCACCGTAACATAACATATCGTAATGAACTACTATGTTCTTCTTCATAACCTTCACATTGTTCCATACTTCGGAATTTACAATAAAACATTGAAAATTATAGAACCCAGAAACTATTGAGATATCCGCATCTAGAGATTCCTTTTTCCCAGTACAAAGTAATTTTACAAGAAATTGTGGTCATCCACACAAGTTGCTAACAAATCTCCATCACTTCTTTAGGATCTTTTACTTGAATCCACTAGTGGTAGGTGTACTCACCACTCACATTAAGTTTTTCTAAACTCAAGTTAACTCATATTAGCTTGAGTGGATTCTTCTAGAAGACTCCAGATCCCTTTGGCCAAAACTCTCTCCCCATGATCTGCATAGGGGCTGAACCCAAGACCTCCTACTTCCCATCCTTGTTTATTAGCCACTATCCTAAATATGTATCTTATTTAATAATCCAAAAGTACCTAATGTTATAATTAACTTAGAACCTTGTCTCAGCTACTTTATAGCATCCCCCCCTTGAAGATCATTCAAACAATATGCTTCAATGTACACACTATCCAAATTAAGTAGCATTGTTGTCATCTCTCTCATTGGCCTATTTCATGAAAAGGGGATCTCATCCCCTATTGGATCTAAAAAGAGGGGAATCCATGCATGGTATGATACCTACCTAAATTATTCTATGATAAGTTGAATCTTGTGCAGAGTATGGAAATTTAATGATAAGGGTGGATTAAACATCCCTAGCAAATTCATTCTCTTGCAATGTGTAGAATAGGCATCTAAAGCACAAGCATGTGAACTAGGTGGATTCTAAAGATCCTAACGAGATTATTATCTGTGATCCATCTTAATGCACCAATTGTGCATGGATCTAGCAAAAAGCATGGATACTCTTAGCTTTGAGAAATCTTCTCAAATTCACTTGAATTTGATTTGGAGAATGAAGTTTGATTATGGTTGACCAAAGTATCTAACTGAGATGTTTGTAATATGGTCCATTTCTAAACAACATCCACTAATTTTTTTCTTGACTAGAGGAATAGTGTGTCTAATCTAGATTTTAAAATCTTGGTAGAATGTAGGACAGAAGTGTCCCCTCATTTTTTTATCAACCCAACTTTACTTGAGCCAAAAATAAAAATTTTGAATTAGTTCCATTGTATAAGCTTAGGACACTCAAAGACTAGAACTTGAACTTGAGCTTGGACATCCATCATCTTTAACTATGCCATTCCATTCCACCATACCCACTTTGATGCTTATGTAAAACTTGATGTTTTGGAATGTCAAGACCACATCCACAATCCCACGAAGTGACTTCCTCTTAATCTTAATCTTTGTTCAATTCAAAAACTTGTACTAAAAATTGATCATTGTGCCAATTTCTATTTCTTTTGAGCTTATGTGCAACTTAACATCTTTCTCCAAGGTTTGAGATTTTCTCCACATACTATGTGACAAAGCATAATTACTCTTGGGTCTTGAAACTTGAGATATTTAGTACTATAAGGTTAGAATATTAATGGTATGTTAGGTTTTCAATTCCTTGGGGATCTTGCGCTCCCTTAACCTCTTTATTATCACCTCTTGAAAAACTCTTTCAAGATCCAATGTTGCCCATGAATCTTTATGTTTAAGAGGAAAACCTATGTTCTCATCTCTCCAAACCTTACAACCCTTGCAAGGTTTATAGAAGTTCTAAGTGCAACTACTTCGATAATCCTAATCTAGGTCTAATCATTTCCTATTTATTAGATGATATTGATAAAATCTTAGTCTTTATCTCAATAGTAGTATTGTCCCAAAACACAACACTATAGTGTCATTTTCTCTAATAAATTAAAAAAAACCATGTGTAATAATCAAATAGAATTTTGCAAAAACCTTCAAGCCCCATAAAGAATTATACCTAGATGTTCTATAATATATATATATATATATATATATATATATATATATATATATATATATATATATATATATATATATATATATATATATATATATATATATATATATATATATATATATATATATATATATATATATATATATATATATATATATATATATATATATATATATATATATATATATATATATATTAAAAGTAACCTTTTTTGATAACTTACAATGTAGAAATGATTGAATGTGGCTTTTTTTTTATATCTACAAACTTGTATATGCAAAGAAAGAGATATCTCTGTAGAAAAAATATTCCGTATATTGGAGTAAATTTTTTAATGTTAGTTTATATATGATATTGATGCATTAAATCACTAAAATGGTTGGTATTTTATTTCAAAAAACGTCATATAGTATCATACAAATATGCTACATGTCTTTGAGCTAATAATTTGTGTACCTATCTCACATACCACTAACCATCTCAATCTTTCATTGAATAGAAATATTCCACTCTACCAAAAATAAATTGCTATGCTAAAAAAGTAGCTTTTCTCAATGATACATGGTATATACAATCAAAGTACTTCTATACACATTGTAAACTAGTTTATATAGGAAAAACTAGCATTATAGATTTAATCATGTAGCATGTGCAATATTTGTTTATCAGATGACCTTTTCTTAGCATAGAAAAACAGTAGTATTGTTTAACTTGAAGAAATGACATAGAAATTTGAATCCTAAGGTTGTGAAAAAATATTCTTAGCTTTAAGAATATAAAGAGTACTTTGATAATAAAAAATGATTCATATGCATACCATCACTTTGCAAAATAATTCATAGATGGTAACACTGGCATGGCACATATGAGATGTGTTTTATCGCATAAACCTAATAAAAAGCATTATAAATCTCTTATTATGGATAGGAAAGTGTATTTAATTCTATAAAACGAGAGATTTTATTACATTTACAACAATGAATACTAGAAGATCATGATTTTGATAATAAATCAACAATAACTGATATCATTGTAATTTTAGCACCAATATCGAAATTAGCATCTTAAAATTAATGAATAAATCTTAATGATTTCTATCCTTTACTAAAAACTATATTTTTTTGGAAATATTCAACCCTTGCACTAACATGTTCCATAGTTACATTTATAAATGGTTGCTTCTAGTAATCTAGAAAATTCATCAAATAATGTCCCTTTTTTAGGACACTAAAGTATCCAAGTACAACACTAGTGGTAAGATCCAATTCTCAATCTATAAAGCTCATTGGCTTATCCCATGTATTTTCTATAGATATCCCTCTCAAATAAAATTGTTAGAATTTTCTTTTTTTTTTTTTTCTAAATCTATATAATCTCTTCATGATTTACAGAGTTTTATACTAATCATAAGATTGAAATACCATTGTCCCTAGTTCGAATCTTACTGAGGAACTGCATGAGATTGTATTATCTTGCTTTCTACACTCCTATCTGAACTAAAGGAGTTTTCTTATTCTTAAAATACCTCAACCATAAAGTGGGCTATAAACAAGTGAAATGATTGTTGCTTAACTTGGTTGTTGATAACTTGGATTCTGAATATTAGTTCCAATTTATATTATAGAATTAATTCTCAATACTTTTTTAATATAGGACTATTGGATGCTTGAAATTTTCTTCGAGGCTACTTTAAGGTTTGTTCTTAACCTTCTTGGAATAATTCAAATGTAAAAGATACTTATCATTATTATCAAACTAAGAAGATACTTATCTTTATGGTTTTCATTTACTCTTATTCTCGTTTCCTAATTCCTAGAGTCATAGTGGAATCACTCTTGTTAACATGCATATCATAATTTTACCACCTATGTAGCCTATGCCATGAGATGCATATGTGGACAAACAAGAAAGAAATAATGAATTGTACATGTGCGCCCACCCAAATCACTGGTGAAATGTGCATGTGCATGTGAACTCATCCATGTCCATCTTCTTTGGTGCACCCATGCCCTTGTCCAAAGGCAATGCTTGAGGTAGCATTGTGCAGCTCCTCATCTAAAAATAAAATCAAATGTTGGAGATAGGTTCTCTTGCCCCCTCATCTACAAATACAACCATGTGGCTCCCATATGGGTGAACCGACACAGAAAAATAAGATGTTCTTATAATTTGCACATCTACAATAATTTTGGCAATAAAACTAACTCTAAGATACAACTTGGGGCATGTCCTAAGCCCCACCATTAAGTTCTATCAATCTTACACAAGGTGAATCATGTATAAACACTTCCGTTGTACATTTACAAGTGTTAGCATGCCAATAGATGGTCGATGTAGTTGCCAATTCCATCTCCAAAATTTTCATAACTTAATAGATGAACTCTTTTTTGTGGACAAAAAATTTGAATTGCCTATGATTCCAAGGAATTTGATGTCATGCAAAGTTTTGAAATATGAGCGTTTGAATAAGCTAAAAAATTGTTGAAAAGAGAAGCATGTGTTCGAATTTGATTGACTATTAGGCGGTCACCAATTGGAAACAATGACTGAAGGTGCCACGTTGGAGGCTTCCAAAATGATTTTGGAAGTTATTTTATTAAAATTGATTTATGCACCTATTTTTCAAACTCCAAATAACACAGATAAGTTAAAAATAGGAAGTTTGAATAACTTATGGTACTTTAAAATGATGAGCAAAAATGCCATCTTGCATCATTTCAACTTTTCACTAATATGCATTTTTCTTATATATGCACTCTCAAGCTATCTACTATAATGTTTCAATACATGAAGTAGAGAATCTACATATGAAATGAGATTTCCATGATCATGAGATTCATGAATGTTTATGCTTTTAGCTACATGATTAAAATTTTCATGCTCTCATGGCATATCTTTATTCAAAGGAAACTCACTCAATTAGAAAGAGTATAATACTTCCATTCACATATCTTTCCTTTATGACCATAAAGTGCTAATGAAAAGAGCAACAATTTCAAGTGTACTATCCCAATTCATTCATGATGAAGGTCATCTATTTAATGGCATCTTTTTTGTCTTTCTTGAAAGCTTTTATTTCCTTGCTTATAGCTCCAAGATGCCCTCATGAACTATACAACTACTGAAGGATGAAACCGTAGTCCCTCTCTTTTCGTTCTCCCTCTTTGCTTCTCTATGTTGAAGCTCCAAAAGTATCTCATAACATGCTTTGATCTCCAATTCCATGGTTCTCTTCAACTCTTTCATGCTTTGTACCCCTTTGTTGTAATCCTCCATGGTTGCTTTGGACTCCATGTGTAAGACAAAGGAGGTTCTTGAAAGTTTACATTTACAACCTATGTGCACATTCTAAGGTGCATAAGCAACAGATTCTTGATCTTAGATGGCTCTTCCATAAATTTTGTATCTATAAAATATATATGAATTCAAAAAAGTGCATGTTCATGGTGAACTAAGGATCATTGGTCACACCATCTTGAAACATGGCATCTCAACAAATGAAGATAAGTTCAAGGTGATAGTTGATCTACCACCACCTACAAATTCAAAAGAGTTTCAAGCCTTCATTTGTCATTTTGGCTATTATTGACATTGATATGTATGCGCGAACTTGAAGGCCCATTTACTCTTCGAGCAATCACTTTGAGTGTATAGAAGAGTGTGAAAAGTCCTTTGAGGAATCGAAAATATGCTAGACATCAAAAGACTTAAAGTTTTGGATTGGAATAATCCATTATAGGATGTATTTTAGCCCAATGTATGGATGATGGCAAAATGGATTCCCCTATTGCATATGCCACTTCATAGTTTGATAGTGCTGAAAAGACTTATAGAAAATTTTAAAAAAAGGCCTAGGAATGGTCTACATAATGCAAACTCTTAGACATTATCTAATATCTAATGAATTCAAAATCTTTGGAGACCATCAATCCCTCTAGTACTTGGAAAACAAAGCATGTGCTACAAAAAGATTGGTTAGATGGTTCATACTAATGGATTACGACTTTGAGATTGAATTCATGAATGGAAAGACTCATGTAAGAGTTGAACATCTTTCAAGGTTAACCAATGGGGAGATAGAAAGTGTGATCAATGATGATATTCTAGAAGTACATCTATTCAACCTAGAGTTAGTGCCAAAGTGGGTTCAGACCCTTGTGTCTATCCTCGCATTTTGTTCTACCCATCCTCATGTAAAAACGTCTCCAAAGAGAGTATAAGAAGCACATCGAGTACATTTTAATGTGGATTCTCTATCATAGGGATACCCTATGCATCTTATATTATTGTGTGGAGGTATCCAAACAAGATTTTCTCATAGAGAGAGCTCAAAAGAGAATTTTGGGTAATCATTTCTCTAGCGCTCACATACTACAAGACTTGAAGAGGAATTACGATGGCGTACAATGGAAAGAGATGTAGGAATCCATATACGAGACTATTAAGACTACAAAGTCAATGGAAAGAGATGTAGGAATCCATATACGAGACTATTAAGACTACAAAGTCAGGCAACCATTTGAGAATGATACACTATAGACATTTCAAAGATACATCAATAATCTTTTGAGGAGACTGCAAAGGAATATACATTGATGTGCAATGAATTATATAGAAGTGTTAAGGATAACTTTCATTGCATTCGTGTTTATGATGTTGGTAAAAATGTCCAAGCCTTCACACTTGACTAGGCATGGAAGGAAAAAATGTGCAACCACTTGATGAAGCATGTGAATCATTGCTTGTAACATTGGATCATTTACCATTTGTAAGTGGTTAAATCATTAAGAATCTTGTAAAGCCCAAAAATTCATGGAGTTAGGAGAAGTATGAGCTACGAGTTTTTCATGAGAGAATATCTCCTCATTTAGAGGAATCACGTTTCACGTGGTGCCTAATTTGAAATTCAAATTCAAATTTGAAGAGCGTCCTTATAAAAGGAGCTTGTAAAAGTCATGGTTGTGTGGCCTCATTGAGAGCTCTTCCATAGATCATTTGCAAGACTTGATTAGCCTACACCATAGCCTAATCATTCCACTATCATTAGGCATCATCATAATGCCAATTATCTTGTAAATTCATGTGCCATAATAGATATACTTCATTGATCATCTCTGTCTACTTCTCTGCTATGACTACTCAGAATAGGGAACTTTGCATGATCATATCTCAGTGCTTTCTCAATCATTTTGCATGTTCTATAGCTTGTTGTAACCAGCTCAAAGTATATTTAATTCTATCCAAATTTCAAAGCTTTTGCTTCAAAAAATTGGGATAAATCAGCGTCAAAGTGCTTTCTTGTCAATTACTACTCCGTCCCTAAAAAGTCGGGGGTAAGCCTTGAAGTGCTAAATTGATTTCTTAGTGTATGGTTTATCATTTTAAGTGATTTCAATTGTAATCATTAGCTATCTAAGCTAATTAAATTTCCTCAAAAGGAATTTAAGCAACTATTACTGTAGTGTGAGTACTGAGCAAAAGAATTAGTAGGTGTCTAGACAAAAATAGCAAATTTTTTGGCACTTGCAACTCATGAAGTAATCTGTTTTGATTCAACTGTTTGAAGAATCATCTCCAAAGTACATAGCTACTTTCTTGGTGTCATTTGCAAGAAAAAAGGTCCTACTATCAAACTCTAAAGTGAAATAGGGCAGGTACAAAGCAAGTTGTAGCAGTACCACCTCACTTTCTTGAGGTATCCATCCATGTCTTCCAACATATGACTCAAAGTATCTACCTTTACTAGAGGATACCCACTCAAGTATGGGAGGAGGACACTTTTCTCTTGAAATAACAATTCAAATACTGGTTTTTGAATAGGATTATGATGGTTGTAAAGAGATGAAATGTGAGGAGTGATGATTGATGCACCGAGATGAGAGGTTCTTTGCAAGACCTACTCCGAACCATAATGAATAACTCCAAAGACCTTTAGTAGACTTTATGAGCTCCAAATATATGCATTTATAGCTAACACATTACTTTGAAACATGATTCTCCAAACTCTATGAAAAACAGACAGCTTTTGAGTACTCGTTACCTTGAGAAAACCTTCTATTTATGGAAGAAGGTACTCATATTTTTACTCAAAGCTCATAGCTTGGTGGGAATTGTCGAAAGGCATCTTGCACATATTGAACTGAAGTTTTGAGACAACTGTTCAAAGTTATTTCATGAATTTAGAATAGAAGGACTATAGTGTGATCAATATGTATAAGAAGTCGGGGGGTGATCCCAACTTTTCATGGAGATGAAGATGCATAGACATAGTTACCTTGATCTATTCATAAATCAGCATGTACAAGTCCAATGACAATGCAACATTTTAGGCATACTCACAAGATACCAACTTTCATATTTTAGTTAATAGATTAGATGATAAGATCATGTACTTGATGAAAGTTCTTGAGAGGAGAAAGATGTACACATAGTGTCACTCATAATAATGGATTTTGATTCAATTTACCAATACAAAATCAGAGTAATGGACTTTTATTCAATTTAGCAAGCTTCATAGGGATTCATACGTTGAAGTGATTTATGGTAATATATTTACAAGATATATTGTAGTAGATATTGCTTCTTCGCATAGGTAATGTGATAGCTTCTTTTCTTCAAGCATTTTCCTTGATGTCCCAACTAGGGTTTTGTTCCATCTCTCAGCAACACTATTCTTTTGAGGAGAGTACCTAGTAGTGACTTCCCTTTTGAGACCTTTATCCTAAAAGTAATCATCAAAATATTTGGACAAGTATTCTCCCTCTCGATCAGATCTAAGCTTCTTCAATGATATACTCGTGTAGTTCTCTACATGTGCTACGTATCTTTTGAAGCAATCAAACATTTCACTTTTGTTTTTTATAAAATATAGGATTTTTCACCTATTGTGATCATCAAAAAAAGATACATAATACCTTGATCCTCTTAATGATGGTTCTTGACTTCATCCCCACACATTTGTGTGTATTAAGTCCAAGAGATTGTTGTGGATGTATTCTTTGTGGTTGAAAGGTTGTCTTTGTGATTTCCCAATTGAACAAGCATCACATTTGTTGATCATATGTTGCTTTGAGATTTTTGGCAGCCCTAGAACACTTTTATCCCTATATATATCTTTTAGTGGTCTTTCGTTAACATGATCAAGCCTCTTATGCCATACCTCTAGCTCACTTAGGGTTTGAGACCCAAACTTTTATAGAACGTTATTTCTGGTTTCTCCCAAATGTGAAGAGCCTACCATGCTTCTCACCTCTAGCATTCTTCTTGAAGCCTTGACATTGATCTTCCACATAGGCTCCATGTTTAGTGAGCCTAACCTGCAAACCTCTTTCTACAATTTCACCTGCGCTTATTAGGTTTTTGGTGATAGCTGGTACATAGAGAACCTTACTCAGAATGTTTGTCATGATATTTGATGCTTTGACATTGCCAATCCTTTCCACGTTGTGCTTAGTATCATCCCTTGTTTGCACCTCATGCTTGTGCTTAGGTTTCTCCAAATCTAATAGGACAGCAATATTGCGTGCAACATGGTTTGACCAACCAGAATCTATGTAGAACAAATGCTCATCCTCTTTATCTTCTTTATGGATCACATCCATCAAAAGTAAATATGTGGTTGATCCTCTGAGTAATTTTTTTTAGTCTCTTCTGGTGTTGTTTCTATTGTTCTTACAATTTTGTCCACCTTTGCCTCTTGTATTGTCAAAACCACTTCCTCCTCCTCCTTTCTATGTTCTTCCATTGAACCATCAATTTTGATTAGTGTGATTAGTCTTGTTATAGATGGCACAAGGTTGAACTTCTTCTCATTTGGACTTATCTTGCTTTGCTCCTTTCTTCTTTCCCTTCCACTTGCTTTTTCTTGCATAGTTGGCTTAGGAGATTTCTTCATCATCACCCTCCTTCTTTTTACCTTTGTTCTTCTTGTTCTTCTCATCTGTATAAAGAGTAGT
Source organism: Ceratopteris richardii (assembly GCA_020310875.1). NCBI lineage: Eukaryota > Viridiplantae > Streptophyta > Polypodiopsida > Polypodiales > Pteridaceae > Ceratopteris > Ceratopteris richardii. Next base: position 75,515,978 of record CM035425.1, on the reverse strand, counting down.
AGTAGAGTTACCTTGGAAGAGTTACCTTGGAAGAATTACCTTCCTTTGTATTAGCCTGATTACAATTGATCTAATTCCTCTTAGAGGGAAGTATCTAATGGTTTGATGATTCTATTATGCAAAATAGTTGGAATGATAAACAAGATATGCCATGATTAGAAGCTTAACACCGTGGGAGGGTCACCTCAACTTTTCAAGAAGTAGTAGACACAGAGCCCAAGGTAACAAATTTGCTCGAGCACGCAATAAGAGACTCCAAATGCTATGAAAATTTGAAGAAATCACATGGACATAATACCTTTGAAATGAGCCCTTATTCAAGAAAACTAGACTAACAAGTGATTAAATATTCATCTATAATCAAATACAAATACATGAAGTGGTTATATACACTCCTTGGAGTTCTCACCATGATTTCTCTTGACTTTAAGAACCATATTTGAATTCAAATCTCATGCGAGGTGAGTTTGATGAGATTCCTTCTCTTTTCCTATAATTTAGGAGATAGTGAATCGAGTTCAAAATTGGATTTGGTAGTTGCTTGAATATCAATCTCATAACGCATGGATTTTAGGACTTCTAGGTTCATCCTTTGATGAGAGTAATGAGCTAGAAACCATAAATACTTATGAACTTTTACAAGGATAGAGAATTACATGAATCATCATAAAGAACTAAGGTTTACTTCATGAATATAATTGGACTATGATAAATCCTTATCTCAAGCATGGTAAAATCTTGATATTCTAACACTTGATGCAATGATTTAGACAAGATGACGCAGTAAACAAAGAGCAAATTAACTATAAAAGTGTGATGTAATTTATCGCTAAGTAAGATGTGATACAATGAGAGGTTGGAGGAGTCCACAATAATAGAGGTAAGTAAAATAATCACCCAAATGATTGTCATGATCATCTTTGTTACACGTGACTAAAACTTAGGGTATAAATACACTTTTCAAAGACGAATGTAGGTTGGATCTACCTAAAAGTGATCCATGATTTTAGGAGTCATTTTGAATTTTGAATTCAAAATAGCGATGGCACTTGGCTCGCAATATATCCACGAGAGTCTCTCTAAATCTCTTCTTTAATTTTTGAGAAAAGTGATATATGATATTAACCTTAGAACGCAACCAACCAATACATGTATATGCATAAGGCTTTCGCTCAAAATTCTTGTGAATTCCCAATGCACAAATCCACTGAGATTCGGTGAAGTCCAATTAGAGCTTTGAATCTACTTAGCTTCAATCCATCGAATTTTTTTATCATCATGTCTGCACATTGTTGTTAAATTGATACATATGAGAGTTCAATTTTTTTGCTTATAATATTTTCTATAACATAATGATAATGGACCTCAACGTGTTTGGTCCTATCATGATAAATGGGATTTTTTGAAAAATACAAAGAACTTATGTTATATATTTAGCCTCAATAGATGAAATATCAATAGCGGGTTGCTTCTTTGATGACCATGGTATGATCTTTTTTACCTGCAAATGTGAGATAATGTGAAGTACTCCTTCTATCATCTTTTGATCTTGCCCAATTTGCACCAGAGAATAGATTTATATCTACATCAGATGTGTAAGGATAGAATACACCTTCATTCACTCTTCCTTTAGATAATTGAGAATCCTTTTAGCTACTTCCATGTGTGTATTTCTAGGTTTATGCATGAATTGGCTCTGAACACTTACACTATCGCATATCTACCCTAATGAGTGTGGCATATTTTGAACTTCCCACCACGATTTAATAGCTTTTTACATCTTTAATTAGCTCACCTTCATGAGCACTTAGTTTTGATTTCACCTACATGGGTGCATTTGTAACGTTGTATTCTCCATTTTGAACTTGGTTATCATGTCCTTAATATATATTTCTTCCAAGTGAGATACATACCCTTCTCCATGTATACCACTTCCAATCCAAGGAAGTAAGTGAGCTATGCAAAGTCATTGATTTTGAATTCCTCTTTCATTTTTAGCTTAATCATTATAATAACTTTTGCATCATTACTTGTGATTATGGTTTCATCTCCATATACGCAAAGGTATATGATACGCAAAGGTATATGACTTCTCCATGTGTTCTCTTGATAAAGATTTAAGGATCTGCTTTGCTTTCTACAAACCCTTTTTCTTGAAAATAAATAACAAGCCTATGATTCCAAGATCTTAGGGCTTGCTTTAGCCCATATAATGCTTTCCTTCACCTACATACATGTTGATGCAATTGTGATTCTTCAAACCCAAGGGGTTGAGCCATGTATACCTCTTCATACATCCATCCATTGAGAAAATTATTCTTCACATCCATCTCATAGATCTTCCAACTTTTGGTAGCTGCAATGCTCATAAGCACTCTGATTGTTTGCATCTTTTCCATAGGAGAGAAGGTCTCCATAGCTTGGGTCCGAGACCACAAGTCTAACTTTGTACCTATTGATAGTCGAATCAAAATGTTTTCTTTACTTTTTATATCCATCTCGATCCAATGATCTTCATGGTAGGAATCTTGGGTACCAACTCCTAAGTGTTTTTTTTTCTTGCAACGCTTCAATCTCTTTTTCCATAGCATTCATCCACTGTATCTCCTTGTTGGCCTCCTCATAATATGAGGGCTCTTAATAGTTCAATTTCTATGCTAAATAGCTTCTTCTTTTCCTTTGTAGATCTTCCTATTGTTTGTTGAGAGGATTCTGCAATATCCCTCAACTCTCGTATCTTGGCCTTGCCCTTGGAGTCCCATTATTTGATCTCTTTATTAGGAGTCTTTTGATCATCTTCAGAATCCCTGGATGCTTAAAGTGTATGTGTACTCTTGATTGAGAGTGTTGGAAAGCCTTCTTTTAGAACATTTTCTAACTTAATCTTTCTACAATGATCTTCAAACCAGGATTTGTTTTCATAAAACACTACATTTCAACTAACTATGAAGCCTTTGTTGCTATGATTATATAGTCTATAACCTTTTTTATTAATGTAATAGCATATAAAAATACACTTTTCTACCTTATGGTCTGGTTTACCTCTGCTTTGAGATGGTATGTATGCATATGCAATGCACCCAAATATTGTGCAATGGTCTAAGCTTGGTCTCCCTTCATTCAAAGGTTCATAAGGATTCATACCATCCAATGCTTTTGAGGGCAACTTTTTGATTAAGTATGTGGTAGTGGATACTACCTCTACCCTTAGGTGATTGGGTAGCTTCTTTTCATTCAACATGGACCTTCTTTCTTCCACAATGGTCCTATTCCTTCTCTCTACTACTCCATTCTTCTGAGATGTGTATCTGGTAGTAATCTCTCCCTTGAATCCTCTATCTTGCATATAGAAATCAAATTGATTTGAGAATCTTTTCCCCCTCCATTAGATCTCAGTCTTTTTTGGTTTTTAATTATTTGATTTTCCACAAAGCTATGTACTTCTTAAAACATGAGAACACTTTATCTTATGCTTCATAAAGTAAAGAATAGTCCATCTACTGCAATCATCTATAAATGACACATAACATCGTGACCCTCAGAAGATGGCTCTTTGCTTGATCCTCAAACATCTTTGTAGAAAATTTCTAGGAGGTCTTCATGTATGTCCCCTTTCTTTGTGAATGGTTGTCTATGAGATTTCCCAAATTGGCATGCATTAAACTTGTATATCATGTGTTTCTTTGAGATAGTGGGTAGTCCAAGTACACTTTGATCTCAATTGATTTCTTTGAGGGCCCTTTCTCCAATGTGAGCCACTCATTCATGCCAAACCTCCAGCTCTCATAAGGTTTGGGTACCATAATTGAACAATGCAATGTTCTTACTATCTTGGAGTTCAAAGGTGAACAATATACTTGATTTTTCTCCCTTGACTATCTTCTTGGAGCCTTGATAGGAATCCTCTACATAGGCTCCATGCTTTCTAAATCTCTCCTCCAAAGCTTTCTCCCAAATCTGACCTATGGATATTAGGTTTTTAGTAATACTTGGTGCATAGAGAACTCTTCTCGATAGATTCATATTACCATTGGAAGTCTATACATTTCCTATCTTCTCCATAGGGTGCCTTGTGTCCCCACCTATCTAGACCTCATTCTTGTTCTTTGGATCTTGCAAGTCTGAGAGCAAGGCTACACTCCATGCTACATGATTTGAGCATCTAGATTCAATGTAGAACACATGCTCATCAGATTCACCTTCTTTAAATCTCATTCATAAGTAAAAGTGAATCCTCTTGAGATTGATCATCTGTATATTTCTTCTAGTCTCTCCTTCCTTTGTGTCCTCCTTGGTAGTTGTTGTTTCAAATAGCAAGCCTAAGAGCTTTGCTAAGCTTCAAGGAGTACTCTCATAAATCACCTTACTCAAATTGGTTCACATGAGAACACATGCTTGTGGAAATTCCTTGTATTTACATTGGATAAATGTAAAAGCTAAAAAGAGATGGAATCTTGGGATGATAGGGAGCCTACTTCATGAATTTTCATAGATGGAATCAAAGTTACACCATCTCCAAAGTTTAGGATCACTTTTAGGCGGATGATGCAAATTCAAAAATCATGTTTAAATGCATATGCTTCTTAGTCATGGGATATCATGCCTATTCTAGATAGATTGAGCTACACTTTTGAGCATACATTGTGCTCATTTTGTGAAGGAGTAGTCCTCGACACTTCCCATGTATCCTATGTTCAATATCATACATTCTTTGATCATTATCTTTGAGTAAGTCTTTCTATATATAATGTTGCAATACATTCAAGCACATAGAGAACTTATCTTGTTGATTTCTCTATTTGTAGGCATCTATTTGCTATATTTTTACTTGGGGTAGTTAGATAAAGTGTCAAGTATCTAAAAATCAAGTTTCATCATCATTGGGTTAGTAGGTCGTGAGATATGAATTTGTGAAGCTAACTATGTCTACACACCTTCTTGTTCTTGAAAATTCACAGTGACCCCCCATACTTGTTAGATTCATTTATCATTGTATCGTTTCATCCAATAACCTAATTTATATAGATATACAAGTCAACAAGATGTTAGAAAATACCTAATTCATACCACGTTGTGAGCTTTGAACATATTTTGTGACCTTCCCATTCAAAAGTACAAGGTTCTTCACAATTCTTGCAAATAGAAGTTATTTGTTTTGGTGCAAACTCTTGATAATGATGTTCTAAAGGACTTAATGGTTTATTATGCATTTTTGGGAATCTATGGAAGTCTACTAAGCATCTTTGGAGTCACATTGGTTGGTGTAGAGCAGGTTTGTTGCAGGACCAACTCATCTTTGTACTTATACCATCACCTCTTCACAATGGTATCAAGGCAACTAAGAATCATGGGTGATGGATTCCCCTCATCCATTGAAAAATTGAAGCGAGATAATTATTCAACATGGTCACTCATAATGGAAGCATATCTACAAGGAAGAAACCCTTATGGTTACATATCTAGAGATGAGATGATGTCAATATTGAGAAGCAAGGGCCAACCAACACAAGAGGAGCAGGAAAGGTTGAATACATGGTGCTCAAAGGATGCTTTAGAAAGGTCATACATTCATAAATCTATCTCTCATATTTTGCTTCCGCACATTAGGAATTGCGAGACATCACACGAAACATGCAATGCTCTTGACGCATTCTTCTCATCAAGTACCAAGGCAAGGAAGAACGAGTTATGGATGGGATTCAGGACACTCAAGAAGATTCCCAAGCAAAGTGTGACTGATTTTGTAACCAAGATGGACATTGCAGACCAACTTAGAAGCATCGGAGAAGTTATTGATGAAGAACAAATACTAAGGCAAATAATCAATGGTATAAAGGCACATGACAAATGGAAAGCCTTCACCATTGCTATGGACCTCTACATGGCTTGATTTCAACGCACTCATGGGACAATTTTTCACACATGAGGCAAAGCTTATGAAGAATGAAGATAATCAAAAAGGTAATCAATCCTCTACTCTCTATACAGATAAAAATAAAACAAAGATAACGAAGGCAAGGGCAAGAAGTCTGATGATAAGGAAGTACCACTCAAGAAAACTTTGCACGTAGAGGTAAAGGCTCAAAGGAAGAGGCAGAGGAGGTAGACAAGGTAGGAGGAGAGCCCAAGGCTCATCTCCATGTGCCATATGTGGTTTAAAAAATCACATTACAAAGAATTGTTTCAAGAATCCAAGGAATCAAAGGGGAAGAGGTTACAACAAAGGAGGCTATGGAAAGAAAAGAGCAAGATTCAACAACTTCAATGGATACAATAGCAACTCATACAACTACTACCAAGGAGGATACAAAGGAAGGAGAGACTACAACAACTATGGAGATGATCAACTCAAGAAGACTCACTTCTTCTAATGAACATGACTATGAAGGAAGGTAAAGCAGATGAACGTGCATTTTATATAGATTCAGGATTATCAAATCATGTGGCAAGAAATGTAGCTCTGCTCTTAGATTTGAAGAATCCAAGGAATAGGCGTGAATTCCAAACAAGAGTGACACAAGGCATCTACTTAAAAAGATATGTTATGTAAAGACCTCATATGATAATATGAACTTACTAATTGGCCAATTGTATGTGCCAACCATTACCAAGAACCTCATAAGTGAAGGTCAAATTGTTGAGAATGGATTGCAAGTTAGATTCACTAAGCATGAAGCATTTGTTGAAGACCCACTTCAGATATTCAAGAAGATAGCAAGAGGAGAAAAATCAGATAGATTGTTTACATTTGAACTCCAAGACATTAAAAATATTGCTTGTTCAATTATGGTACTCAAACTCTATCAAAGTTTGAAATTTGGCAAAAGACATTAGCTCCTTGTCGGGATGAAATCCCTCAGGGAAGTGTACCTCAAGATTTTCTTTTCATGTCCATTTCATTGATTTTCTACGTGTGATATGGTGTTTTTGACTATAGTTACTACAAAGAAAACATCATTGTGCTATGAGAGAAAGGTGGCAACAATCGACACGCGCACAAAGAATTGAGAGAGTAGAGAGAGAGAGAGAGGCTACACTCAGAAGAAGTCGGTGATGTGGTAGAATTCCACGAGAAAGAGAGAGAGAGAGAGAGAGAGAGGCAGCGAAAGTTGCACCCAAACGAAGTCGATGATGTGGTAGAATTTTGCAGGAGAGAGAGAGAGAGAAAGAGAGAGAGAGTTAGTTAAGAATTGGGTGAGAAAGAGAGAAAGAAAGAGAGAGAGAGAGAGAGGATGAAAATCCAAGGACGATAATGCTAAAATGTGTGCACACTTGTTGCAGTTGTCATATAAATGCCAAGTTTAAGATTTGAAGCGATTGGCTTTAGATTTGAATGCTTGTTTAAGCTTCTTTATGTTTGCATGACAAAGTTTTGATCCGATGGATTTAAGGTTGGTTGGAGGTTCCTATCTGATGGCAGATGGATTTACAAATCCATCAATACTAATGGAAACTTATGTAGTGGAATGTTTTGAAGAACCTCATAGCACACATTCTTTCTCCACTGCAATCCTTCTTCCTCAGAAGCTTATGAACTTGTGGTGCGACACATATTGCTGCTCTTTCCAAATTAGAGATTGTGCCACGTTGAGGTTACATTGAATATGGGTAGCTTGGAAGAGGTTTCAGCTGTGAAGGATGTCAAAAGGTGGGGTTGATGGACAAAATTTGTTTGATGTCTAGATGAAGCACCTGAAAGTATTATTAGCAAGGTAGCATGCATAGATTACCATTCAAGGACGTGCATAAATGGGGGCCCAACACATCATATTGTGCATGGCAACCAATCTACTGTTCACACATATAAATTGTAAAGCATAACGGACTTATTGAAACCATTTAACCATCTTTGCATTACCAAATAAACAGCTTAAAAATTAGATTTGATTTCAAGGTAGACTTGAAGAGTTCATCATAAGGAGCATACTTGGCAAGAAGTATGATCATGATATAATGGTTAAATGGAAATAATGAAGGACAGAAGAATTTCACACAAACAATTGTGAAAACAAAAAAAAGGGGATTAAAATGGTTAGTTCTTTTGTTTCTTTTATGCGATTAGTTTTGACACTAATGACAGAACCTAAGTATTTTTTTATCAGAGTTTTCTTTTATCAGATGTACTAATGATCCCCCCCCATGGATCTTTTCTGTGGATTGTCTCTCCAGGTATAGGTGAATTTTCTCTCTAGGTTTGGATTGACCTTCTTCCGCGTATTATGTGAAGTGAAGAAAAGTTTTTGAAGACCGAAGTAAAGTAAGGAAGCATTGTCATCACTGCGGATTCTTCCCAGGTTATTGCATGATTAGAAGTAAAGAGAAGCAAAGATCTTACCATCAAGACTGGAAGTAAAGTGAACAACGGGGCTTGATCCGACTCTGCATCACTCTTCCCCTTCTTGGACCTCCTTCAATCTTCCCGACACCTGAACCAAACATGAAGCGAGGCGATTTCCCGGTGATCCTCGACCCACCACCCACTCCTTGAGAAGAGATACAGGAACATCAATGTCAGATCAGATATTTCAGGTACCAGCACTTTAAGTTCTCTGAATTTTTTGCATTGCTCCACACACTTTAAAACAGAAGGATTGGTTTTTTCTGCTTGATTCTGAGCATTCATGTTCTATACTAGTTTAGTCCATACACGTGCACTCCTTTTATTCCTACTTAGACTAGTGATTTGTCACTTTCATAGCTTAGATAGAACACTAGAAACAATAGAAAAATATCATAGAAAGAGGGAAAAAACACATTGAAATTTTTGGGAATTAATGAGAGAAAAAAAGGGAAATTAAGAGAGAATTAAGTGATAAATCAAAGGGTAAATCAAGATCAAAATCAAGTAAACATTCAAGTCAAGAGGAAGAAAGATTAAGTGAGTTAGATCAGACTTTGGCCTAGGTAGAGAGCATTTAGACTGACCTCCACCTCCTAGCTCATGACCCATCGAGTTTCTTCTTTGAGCTCTACTCTGAGCTAAGGGAGACAGTAGAGCCACACATTGGACCTCCTTCTACATTCTAGGTCAGACCAAAGAAGAGAGATGGAGGAAGTGTTTAAGGAATTGGTGATAGAGAAATAGGGGCTCATGTAGTACAAGCAGTCTTGAGAGAAAAGGCAAGGTTACGAGTTTGAATGTAACTCAATATTTAGATGTATTTGAGGACCAAGCACAGATCTATAGACTACCAGAAGAAATTTTTACACATTACTTCACACGGGTAGTTTCAAGATCTATTTTGGCATCTAAGAGATCATAGGCAGCAATGAGTGAGAATGAGAGAGAGAGAGAGAGATTATGTCCTTCTTTGCACTCCTGCTCTCTCCTTTCCTAACAACGCGAAGGAGCCTATATCTGATTCTACCTCACTGGATCAAGAAAATAGGAGGATACAAGATGTCATACATACTTCTGCTGCTGTATTTGTGGACGGTCGAATCCAAGACACGTATGATGATGTGGTGCTATCAAAGTCTGATGTAGACAGAGAAGAATGAGGGCAGAAAAAGCCGACAAGAGAGAGAGAGAGAGCACGAAACTGATGCAAGAGAGAGAGAGAGAGAATGAACGTTAGGGGAGAGAGTGATAATTATAAGTTCTATTATTTTTATTTTGGTTATTTTAATCACATTAAAAATATATCTTGTTAACATATTTAGACTGCATGCATGAATGTATGTATGTGCATGAATATGCATGCATATGTGTCAAACAATGGAAAGTACCAATGTGAGTAAATCGACCTCATAATTGTCAATCCGTGGAGACGTGAGGACTAGTATGAAGACTATGAGCAAGTGATGGCACAAGTGCATGAGTGAGAAGCACACAAACATGCACACACATACACACATGTGTGCACACAAGGCAAGAACAAAGAGAGGAACAATGGAGTTCTTCGCATTAGTCAAAAAGTCTCTTACACAAGCTCAAATCAATAACTGTTCAACCCCAAAAATGAGCTCTCTAGCTCTTTTTATAGTTTTTTTACTAGCTTTGGCCTTGTCTAGACCTAGTGTTCGGCCTAGTTAAAAATTAGGTTCTAGAGCCTATTTGAGGGCTCAAACGAAGTCTAAAAATTATGAAAATTGGTTTGATTTACAAAATTGGGTCAGAGCGTTTGATCCGAGGTTTCAGTCTCGAAACTTTAATCGTGGGATTGTAGCTTTTAGTGGTGATGATATGTAAAGATTTGTGGATTGGATTGTGTTGGATTTGGGACTTTTTGGGTACCCATTTCTCGACATTCCTAGGTGTGCCCGAAGATGTAGTGGTGTGGAGTGTAGATTTTTTCCCAGGGATTTGTGCCAAGAGTGCTTGTGAGTGTTGATTCAGTCTTGTGAATGGAGGTCAACCTATTTGAGCTCGTAAGCAGGTCTTGGGCACCCAGATTTGTATAGCATTTGGGATATCCTTCATTGACTGCTTTGGAACCCAAATAGAAATGGTCTATCTAGATTGATGCCTAGGATACTCCTTCATTGTAATCCTCGACATTGTAGCTAGTTTGGTGCATTTTTGGAATCCTGTCTCAAGAGTCGAGGGTTGTTCCCCCTTGCATACCCAGATCTTCTTCATGCCATGCGGTACTTTATATTGCTCAGGTCCTTGTTCATGCTTCTTGATTATTGGCCTCCTTTGTGATGTATGTTGCATTGCTTGCTTTCCTGGGAATGTCTTTGGAAAAGAAGGGAACTCCTCATTGACTTATGCACCTTCGTCAAGAGTGACAATCCTTTGCACCATAGAACTTTGGACAAGAGTAGCATTGTTATCTTCATGTGGGTTCTTGGAGGGACCAGGATTTGGTGCCTTTCCTAGTGTCATGAGTGCTTGATTTCACTAATTTAATTGTGATGCGTTTTTGGCCCACCCAAGCCTGAAGAAGTCCACTTCTTAGACTGAGGTTGACTGCATGATCATAGATCCAGTCTTGGCCCAAGACAAGAGGTTCGATAAGATCCTTGTCTTCACACACTAGTACTTTGACTGCCATTAGAACCTCTTGAATTTAGAGGGGAAGTTCCACCTCCCCCATGCAAGGGGTTTCCACACCTGCTAACCCTATGAGATATGCCTCAATAGGATTGACTTTCAATTGCAATTCTTGGCAGTAAGAAAGCCGTACTACACTAGTGGCTGCGCCTGAGTCAATCAAAGCCCTTACTGTCCTCGCACTCTTTCCTTGTCCTACCTCAAGGGCCACAAAGGATCGTGGATCAACTATCCTATGGAATCATTCACTTGATGCTTCACACATGGCCATGTGATAACTTAAGACTTATTGAGTGTCATCCATTGGTTGATCTCTTCCTCGTCTTTGCAATTTCATTCGTTGGATGCGTTCTAAAGCTTTTTCATGTGCTTCTTCTCGGATTTGTTTTTCTTCTTCTTTACATTTCTTAGCAATGTTGAGTCGATTTAACATCTCTTCCGTGAGGGGTTCTTGATATAATTTGACTCTGCATCCACTGATGTAACTCGATAGGATGTCGCTTTCTAAAGTGGCTAGTTGAATTGCTCCACTTGTGGAGATCCTATTGATAATCATCGATCCATAGCCTCTCTTCTCTAATTTCCGAGCATGTTGCTTCAAAGTGTAGACTAAGACTAGGTCTCTTGCTTTCAAGCCCTTATCCTTCACATATGCATCAAAATATGCCTTAGAGGAGAGCTCATGGCATGTCCAGTCATGCTCTTGTGCTACTTTCAATGTAGGTATCAAGAATTCCAATGATAGCACTACATTTTGGCCAAACACCATCTAAAAGGGTGTGGATTGGAGTACCATTTTTTAGGCAACTCTATATGCCAAAATAGCATGGTGTAGTTGTTTGTCCCAATCAGAGCGTTTATTATTAACCAATTTTTTCAGTACATTGCATAGAATCTTATTGGTACTCTCGGTTTGCCCGTTAGCTTGTGGATGATAGGGGGCAGACTTCTTGTGTATCACCAAGCATGCTTGGAGAAGGTTTTCTATGGCTTCTTTCAAGAAGTGCATTCTCTATCACTTACTAGCTCTATTGGTAGCCCATATCTGGTGAACACATTCTCAAATAAGAACTAAGTTAACAATTGTCTGAGCATCGTTCTTTGTCACAGGTTTTACCTCTACCCATTTGGTTAGATAATCAATGGCCACAATAATGTATTTAGCATGGGAACCCTTAGCTGGCAGATTAATAGGACCAACAAAATCTAATCCCCATTTAGAGAATGCACGTCCACCCGTCATAGGTTTCAATGGCATCTCATCTTTGTGTATAGGATACTGATTTCGCTACCAAACATCCACCTCTTCACATAGGTATGTGCATCCATGTGAAGAGTTGGCCACCAAAGACTTACAAATAGTATTTCCTTGATCACCCGATATGTTCCAAAATGTCCTCCTCCTACACCTATTGGAGATAGATGTCTGCCAAAGCACGCGAACAGCACAAGGAAGAAGAAGAAGCTTGGAGCACAACACACAAGACTGAATGTATTACTAGAGAATGTACAAAGATAAGTAGCCCATTAGGGCAATAGGTGTATATACAAGCCGAGGGAAAAAAACCTCCTAAAGATGGAAAAAAGTGCCCCGGTGGTCCTAGTGTGTTCACACACATCACTACCTAAATATATCAACAAATCCCCCCTGGGAGTGATGCGGTGAACACGGAGCTAAGCACTCATGTATAAGGAAGTGCCAAGCTATGTGGAAATCACTCCACAAAAGGAAGTAAGCCCAAAGCTTTGCAGAAAGCTTCAAACTTCTCCCTAGGCAGAGCCTTCGTGAAAAGGTCTGCAATGTTCTCCTATGTGGGCACATATGCCAAGTTGATCTCCCTAGTAGAGAACCTCTCCCTGACATAGTGATAATGCACCTCAATGTGCTTAGTGCGAGCATGGAACACAGGGTTCCTCGCAATTGCCAATGCGCTCTGAATGTCAGTGAAGATGGTGGTGGCAGAAGATTGGCCAACACCCAAATCAGCCATAAGGCGTCTAAGCCACACACACTCAACAGTAGCTGTGAAAGCTGCCCTATACTCAGCCTCACAACTGGAAGTGGCCATAGTAGGCTGCTTCTTGCTCAGCCAAGATATACATGAGCTACCAAGCATGAAGCAAAAGCCACTAGTGGACACGCGAGTGTCATAGCAACCAGCCCAATCTAAGTCAGAAAAAGCATGCAAATCTGGCGCTAGTGATCCCCCCTTGGGATAAAACAACCCAAGTAGCCGAGTACCACTCAAGTAGTGAAAGATGTGCTTAACCGCCTTCCAATGCGTGACTCGTGGGCAATGCATAAACCTGCTCATCTGTGAGACAACAAACTGAATATCTGGCCGAGTAATGCATAAATAAATCAAGCATCCAACAGCCTGCTGATAGAGAACATCATCAAATGCATCTCCAGCATCATGTGTGTCAATATATTTCGTTTGACACAAAGCCATTCCACCATCAACTTGCATAAACTGAATGCCCAAATAGTGATGCAAATGCCCCAAATCAGACATCTCAAATGAGGCATGCAAATCAGCCTTGAAATCAGCAATATGCTTCTCAATAGGACCAGTGAGCAGCATGTCGTCAACATAGACAACAATGATCAGAAGCACATGATTAGCACGCTTAACATATAAGGTGCTTTCAGTTGGACTATTCTCAAAACCATGTGCAACCAGATAGGCATGTATCTTCTCATACCAAGCACGTGGTGCTTGCTTAAAACCATATAATGCCTTCTTTAACCTGCACACCTGGTTTTCATGCCCTTTTTGCACAAAGCCACGGGGCTGAAAAACATACACTTCTTCATGCAAGTCACCATTCAGAAATGCTCTTTTAATGTCCAACTGATGTACATTCCAACCATGATGGGCTTCAAGTGCACAAATGCTCCGAACAGTAGTCATACGGCATGTAGGTGCAAAGGTCTCATCAAAATCAATGCCTCTTTCCTGTGCATAACCCTTTGCAACAAGCCTAGCCTTATACCTGTCAACTGTACCATCAGGTTTACGCTTCAGCTTGTATACCCACTTAGTGCCAATGGCCTTCTTGCCAGGAGGCAAGTCACATAAAGACCATGTACCATTCTTCATTATAGCATCATATTCAGATTGCATAGCAGCCATCCAATTTTCTGAATTTTGTGCTTCATCAAAAGAAATAGGCTCATTCTCATCATAGAGACTAGACGCAGCCATAGCATAGCAATCTGATGCAAAAGAGGCACTATGAGAGCCTGAATGAGTACGATATGACAGAGGTGCATCTAATTTGTTGTCACACAAAGTCTGCACCAACCATTTTGGCATAGTTCTTGCCTGCTCAATATCAGCTCTCTCATCAATAAGTGCATCATGTACATCTACATCAGAAATAGAATTATCTGCATCATCACATGAAACCTGCAAAGGCTGAGAAGTTGCCTCATTAGGACCAGCACTAGACTGTCCACCTGTAAAAAGAGGCATCAAAGTATCATACATGTCTTTGGAGCTGACAGATGTCTCCTTGGTACATGAAAGCAATGGCTGAATAGCATCTTCCACAAAAACAACATCACGGCTAACTAGAATGCATTTAGTCTGTGGATGATACAGACAATAGCCTTTACTTTCAGAACTGTACCCAACAAAAATACATTTTACTGCCTTATCATCCAATTTTCTGGGATGTTGTTCAGGCACTAATGCATATGCCAAACAACCAAAAACACACAGATGAGCAACAGATGGCTTGTGGTCATGCCAAGCCTCATATGGAGTGATAGACTGTAGCGCTTTAGTGGGACACCTGTTAAGTACATATGCTGCACACATGACAGCATCAAGCCAAAAACTATGTGGTAAAGCCTAACTCTTGACCATACACCTCGCCATCTCCATGAGTGACCTGTTCTTCCGTTCAGCAACTCCATTCTGTTGAGGTGTATACAACACTGTACACTGGTGTTTTATCCCACGTTCAGCCAGAAATGCATTAAAATCAGAAGACATATATTCCCCCCCCTTGATCAGAACGGAGGGTGCCCATTTTACACGCTGACAGATTTTCAGCCAAAACCAAAAAGTGTATAAAGCACATGAACACTTTGGACTTTGCTTTGAGTGGATATACCCATGCATGCCTGGAAAGAGGTAATTTCCAAAAGAGGGTGTCTGCATAGGACCACAGACATCACTATGTACAAGCTGCAATTTCTGTGTAGCCCGAACTCAACCATCTTTTGGAAAGGAGGAACGCTGCATTTTGCCCAAAATACATCCTTCACAAACATGTTTTCCAGGTGCCTCAAGCTTGGGCAAAGAAGACACCATATGAGATTTCTACAGGCGTAGCAAACTAGCAAAATTCAGATGACCGAAGCGTGCATGCCAAAGCTTTGCATCTGACATAGCCTGAGAATCATGAACTGCACATGCCAAATCATTCACAGATCTTTCATAGTCTATGAGCTTATATAGCCCACGACATAAAATGCCAGAAGCAATAATAACATCGTCATTTGACAGATCATGAACTGTACATCTTTCATCAAAAATTTTCACAACCAAGCCAATCTTGGCTAATGCAGAAACTGATAACAGATTCTTCTTGATCCCTGGCACAAACAAAGCATCTGACAAAGTGAAAGAACTACCATCAGCAGTAGTCAGAATGATCTTACCAACTCCCATAATAGGATAAGAGTTGTTGGCGCATGTGACAGTATTCCCTGTAGGGGCAGGCTCGAGTGAAGAGAAGAAACTACGTTGTGAGGTAATATGTTTGGTCGCCCCACTGTCAAAGTACCAAACATCTGAGTCCACTGGAGACATGCACTGCTCATGAGAAGATGGGTCAAAACTGCAAACAATAGTAAACGCCCATTCTTCTTCCTACACAAGATTAGCAGACTCTGTTTTTGGTGTAGACCCTATGATGCATCTCCTTCAGTACCTGGTATCCAATGTGGCCGAATCTCTCATGCCATAGCTTACTTGTGCCCACGTTTGTAGTGGCTGTAAGAGCACACAACTCATATAGGTTGTTCCTCCTTATGCTAGTCCCAACAATGTTGTTGTTACCGTCCATAATGTTAGCTCCTGTCTTACCGAAAGATACTTGATGACCTTGATGAGTTATAGAAGCTACTGAAAGTAGATTTTGTTTTATTTGTGGAACATACAACACATTTGAAAGACTTTTGATATCGCCATTAGAGTTAATGAAAGAAACCATACCTTCGCCCTCTGCAAGACATCTTGCATTGTTCCCTACCTTTATTGTGATGGGTTCCTTTAGAGGCTGTAAGGAATTGTAAAGGTCTTTTCTACTCATCATGTGATGAGATGCACCACTGTCCAACACCCATGAGTCATCTGTACCTAAATCTTCAGCCCAGGAGCACACCTCCTCTATCATAAAAAATAACTCAAGTTCTATTTCTCCTGTGTTGGCAGACTCCTTGCCCTTGCCACCTTTTGACGAGCCGCTCTTCTCTTCTGCCTTCTTGATGTGTCAGCCTTGGATTCTGTTTCCTTTCTTCTTGTCGTGGAAACACTCTCCCTTGAACTTCTTTTTGTCGTTCTTCTTTTTGTCTCCATCTTTTGAAGAGCTTGCTTTGCCTCCTTTGGAATTTGCTGTGAATGCAGCATCTCCTTTGCTACTACCACTCCTTGCCTTGAGCCACAACTCCTCCTCCATGAGTAAGGCACTAAATTATTCAAAAGTTAGTGGTTGAGGTCTAATTTGAGTGTTAAGATCAATTACCAAACCATCAAACTTAGGTGGACAGATTCGATGACAACGTCGAGCTAGCTCCTCACTTGACTTTTGAACACCTGCTCCCGCAATTTGATCTCGTAGATTCTTTATATGAGTGATAAACACCCATGCGGTCTCCCCATTAGCAAACCCTTCTGCTGCAAGCTAATTCTCCAAGTTTTGAATCTGTGTCTGATTACGATTTTCATATTGATTTCTTAATATATGCCATGCTTTACATGCCATCATAGTATGCTGAATGAGAGTCATAACACTATCAGAAGTACTTGTAACTAGAGCACAAAGTGCATCTACATTTCTACGTTTCCAAGCACGTAGAAGATCAGCATCAAGAGGAATCATTTGACCAGGATTATTTGGATCAGGTCTTTCTTGGGGCTTATGATTAATCCCAAGAACACTCTCCAAAAGCTCATACAAATGAAAAAATAGAAGTGATTTTGAACTTCCACAAGGTGTAGTTTGTACTATCAAGTTTACCAGGCTGGTGGCCGTATCCACAACATTGGGATGATCGGCATCATTGCTGCTCCTACTTGTGCGCCACCTACTCCTGTTGATGAACCACCTTGACTCCCAGTGGTAGATGATGATGTGTTGCTTGACATCTTCTCTCTTTTGTTGTTCAGACCTCTACAACCTTTGCATTTCTGCTTTTGCACCACTTAGAGCCTCCTGAGCTCTGATACCATGTAAGAAAATAATAGCGCAGTGGAAGTTGAGAGAAAAACGTAGACAAAGATAGACGCAGACTTAGAGATAGGGAACTCAAATTCTCAAATTGCCGAGCGTAATGCAGTTACAAGGATGGTGTTGTCCACCTGTGTGCTCCCAATGTGGAGCTTAGATGGCGATCTAGAAAGACTCTAGATGAAGGGCTTACTAGTGTGCAATGCAATGTAAAGCTCAACCTAGGTTGTGCTTATATAGATTTTACAAGGCGGTTCGGTATAGATAAACATAGTTGAGAGATACAAAATAGTTGGTAAAATATACGATCCGACAAAATCTCTACGACTAGAAGTCGTACCGTCTCAGCCCTACGGGCCGGGGGGATAGGCCCCCCGGACCCCGCAGAAAGGGGCAAGCCCGCCTCTGCACTCCCCCCAGTAAGGTTCTATGGGGAACCGTGTGATGCCTCAGGGCCTTTATTTTCACCTTAAATGGCAATCCAGTGGCCTGGAAGTTTATGCCCTACCTAACCTAAAGACTAGGCTCACAAAGATCATCTACAAACATCAACGATCACACATAGACCTCATCTAACTTGGAAGTTAGGGTTCCACAAATGTCTGGCTCTCATAATGGCTTCTCCTCATAATGGGGGCCTTACAACTTAGAGCACCATGGATCATTTGTGCTCACATGAGGGTGCAGTATTGAGCATATCTAATAGGTAGCACCTGAAGGGCTACGAAGAAACCATCTCTGTACACATTTGGCTTCTATTCAGAGTCACGCAAAGCATCTCGGATCCTTGGTCGCACTCGACAGCAACATAAGTGCACAAGCGCATCAGAAGTTGGTCAACATCCATACTCTTTTCTAACAACATGAGATATGAGGCAACCTAGCCTCTGACAAACTTTGAGTTATGCACTCTATGCATCTTTAGCAACATAAAGCAAAAATAAGTCCTCTATCATCATCATTGCCTATGTAGTAGCCACAGGAGGGCATCGAGACATCAAGTGCAAGTGTTCTCTAACCATAAAGCTCTACTAACTATCTCTGAGAGAGACAATTGCCTAGAGGCACCTTGGCTTCCTCCAATAGTGGATTCTTTGCCCACAAAAGGAGAATGCCACAACGAGAGAAAGAGACAAAGAGAGATAGCAAACCCTAGCTCTGCCTCCTATTAAGATTAACAAGGGGAGTGCAAATCATTATCAAATGTCTTATTTGTTCCTAACTTGTGCACGAACCTGCTATCCATCAAGGCCATCATTGATCATGATAAACAAGTGTTATATGATAACACTTCAGTTAAGGTGATTGAACCTCACACCAAAGACATCATCGCACAAGACATAGAAGACAAAGGGCTCTACAAACTCTCCTGCTTTCTATCTAAGGAGCCGCTTTCTAGTTTGTGGCATTAGCGATATGGTCACACTTCATAGTTACCAAAAAGTTCCTCCTCTCAGATAGTCAAAGGATTGCCCAAGATCGAGCAAATCAATGATGTCTACCAAGCTTGCACCCAAGGCAAGCAACATAGGGCTCCCGATCCCAAGGAGGCTTCCACACAAGCTAGGAACCCTTTAGCCCTCATCCACATGGACCTTTGTGGACCTATGAATACCCCTTCTCTTACGGGTTCACTATACTTCTTTCTTTTAGTAGATGACCACTCTTGATATATTTGGGTATATTTTTTGAAGTCAAAGGTAGACACTTTCTCCAAGTTTCAAGAATGGATCAACCAAGTTGAGAATGAAGCATCAAAGACAATCAAGACTATTAGATCCAATGGAAGTGGTAAATTTATCAATCACAAATTTGAAAATTTGTTAAAACAAAAGGGGATAAAAAGACAATTTACTCAACCGCACACTCCATCCCAGAATGGAGTAGCTGAGAGAAAGATCCTGTTGGAATACAATGCCATATAGGACATTTTCCATGGTCAAATTGGTCCATATAACTCATTGTTTACAGAATGAGTAAAGGTTTAGTATAGTTCTTTGTACAACAAACGGCGTTGGGCGCATTGGCTACAACGTGTTCCTCCCATATTAGCGACCAGAGTTTGAATCCTGACTTTAGCCGACGGCTCTGGTCGAATCCTGACTTCAGTCGACGGCGCAGCGAAGAAATCTTCAGTTTTTTATGACCTATGCTTTTGCTTTTAATGAAACTCATGAACGGACGACGCGACGGAGTTTGCTTTATTGAAGAATCACGATCACCATTTTTTATGTGCTTTTAGAGGCTTTTCAGAATACACACACTACTGTATAAGAAGTATGTTGGCTTATTGTAATTCATCCTTCACCTAGTGTTCAATAGAAGCCTTGAGAGAGGACTTGGTTATTAGCAGCTTGATGGTGAGGATCGGCCATCTACATGGTGTATTTGAAGATTATCTTCTACATGAAGATTTTGGGTTACTTCAAAGACATTGGATGGTGGTTAACATAAGATTTTCATCTTATGTTAAGTATTCAGGTACATATTCTCTTTATGCACACAGGTGCTACTTGGAGTTTATGGAGGTAGTAGCATCCATATCAGGAGGAGTCCTATTCGGCATAGGTACAAGAGAATCAGTACGGTTATGCTTTATGCATATTTGGACGAGGTGTTAGAGAAGGTATGGTCATATGAGTTTCAGGATTTCTAGCAGCAAACTTGTTAGCATCCTTTGCTACTTTTTAAGTATGTGATCTTTTCACACACGTATCTGACTTAGGGTCTTCCATAGCCTAAGGTTAGATGAGGATTTGTTGATTATCAGTTTCACACTGATCCTTCCTCTCTCGGTCACTCATATTCACTCTTCTATAACCTATCAGGTCACACATCTCATATATATTCAGATTTCTGTTCATACATCTGAATATGTTTGTTACATTTGTACATTTACTCATCCATCTATTTCTTTTCACATAGAGTGGTTGAGAGTTTTGCTCCCACGTTGTACATTAAGCATTGGTATATATGATAGTGTGAGTAAGCAGTGGCTTATGTAACACCTTACACATGTCGTCTATTCTTTCTCTATCTTTGTCTCATCATTTGTATGATTAAGTTTGGTATGTTCATGTTTTGTCAATATTGAAGATTGCTAGATTCTATGTTGTATATGCTGGACCTATGGAACCATGGACCTGTGATATGAGCTTTGGTCCTACCTCATTTCCAACGTTTGGTATCAGATCTCTAAGGTTTTGGTTTCAAAGCTTTAGGACTTTGGCATCAATGCATTCAGGCTCATTCATATTCTCAGGTTTCCAGAATTCTCGGTTTACAACATATAACTTAAGGGCATCTTCTAATATTTGACATTTGACATACACACTTAATCTAGATGAGAAGAGATTTGAGAATTAGACAATTCAGTCACATGTGTATTCATCAGTGTGGAAGTATGAAGTTGATGATTTGTTAGCAGTTGAATATTTTTGGAAGAGTATGCAAATACTTTATAAAAGTATTATTTGAAGACCCAGACTTGATGCAGAGAAGACTACTTCAAATTCAAGGAAGAATAATGGTTTAGAGAAGATGAAGGAATCAGATCAACATCAAATCATAGGTATCAATTTTTACTATCAGATTATCATTTGCATATCATATCTTAGATGAGCAGTTATGAAGAGATTTGAAGGATTCAAGGAATGCTTTTATACACTTTCATTATTTGAAAGTTAAAGGCTACATCAAAACAGGTATCTAGAGGTTTTTCTAGAGAGTTTTGAGAGATCTCTTTCATGGCAAGAAAGCTCATCTAAGAAGACAAATTTGGAGATGGGATGAGTTTTGTTTTCAACCAATTTTTTGTTGTAAGTTGGCTGCTTCTAGTCTCTATGATGAGAGTGATCCTGGTTCGCTTGATGAAGCACAAAATTCAAAAAATTGGATGGTTGTTACGTAATCTGAATATGATGCTATCAAAGCCAAAAATTTGGAAAAATTTTGCCAGGGTATCCTCTGCAAAATGATCATATAACGAGTGTCAAATTATCATAGTACTAGAAGTACTTACATATTTACTTGGATAGTGAATCACTGACTCCACTGCATATAATCAGCTACCCAATAGAAGCCAACTAGGCTTATCGAGTACCCATGAACAAATATCATACATCTCCTATGGCAAGGTTGGGTAAGTCTTCCACCTGCATCACCGAAGAGAACCTGACATTTGGGTGTCTCCTAGTTAAGAAAACCTCACCATGACCCTCTTTATCAAATGTAAAAGGCTTTATGCAAAAAATGTAACCGCTATATCAATGACCACATGGACGTACATAAGCAGTATCCACAAAAGCATACATGGTGTGTATGTGCTCAATATATGCAGTAAAATGGTGCCAAAAATTCAGCATAGCCCAAAAACTATCCACAACACCTGCAAGTGTCTATCAACTCTGATGTTTTAGGCTCAAAAAGCTTGCATAAATGTATAGCAGCTTCTCCCACCAAAATTGAAAACCTTTCGAGAAACCTGTAGTTTTACGAGCATGGCTGAAAACACAGCCCCAAAGGTTGATGGTTATTGTCGAAGAAGTATAAAGAACACTCTTCTTGATGTTCTTGGACCTATGTGAAGAGAACTATGTGCAAAAGTACTCCAAAAGGACTCCAAAAGACACCCCAAAAATGCTTCAAAAACAGGCTTTGAAAGCAAAGAATGAAGCTTTGAGGGGCCAAAACATGTTCAAGGTAATGTTAACCTTAGTATTTCCCCTTCTTCAGACACCACAAGAGTGCAGCTTAGTGGAAAGAGAATACCATGGTTAAGCGATCTCCAAGGGGAAGAGTACTGGGGAGCATGAACACAGACTTCTTAGGTGTTACAAATGCAGTCAAACTTACAGCATGTGACTAACCAAGCCACTATATGTTTTATTAAAGAACATATACAAAGAAGTGGTAGGTGGCCATTTGGCATTTCATATGGACACTAACAGTAACAATCGCTAGCACCGGTATTACACCAAGCAGAGAGTCGATAGATGCAGCAGAAATATGCAGACAGTTGGGCAAGCCATGTTCGGGAAAATATACGTTTATACAACTTCCTAACAACAATCCTTCAAATCTCGGCTTATTACTTATGACAACGATTATCAACATGCAAGCCAAACATTACAGAGTTTCGCAACAACTCTATGCCAATATGAAGGAATCGACCCAAACACAGGTAAACCAGGCCAAAATTATTTTCTGAAAATTGAAGGAGGTATGTCATCTGTTTAGGAGGACAGGTAGAGCACTAAACACAGTCCTGGACTCCAACCAGAGTTCTTTTAACTTTTTTTTTTTTTGAAAATACGATCTTTCTACCTCAAGAATGTAATGTAGTCACAGTGGAGGTTCTTCTCCAAATATTGAAGAAACGAGCTGCTGAGCATAAATCGGTAACGGTTACTTCTCAAGACCGGACTATAGGTGATAAGGATGAAGACGAGCAAACTTGAAGACAACAAGTGGAGGAGAAGTAGATAAAAGAGGCTGAACGGAAAGTTGGAGAGGAAGAAGTAGAAGGGAAGAGGAGAGAGGAAGAGGCAGCAAGAAAGAGATTAGAAGAAGAAAAATGGAAGAGATTAGAAGAAGAAGAGGAAGCCCGATGCCGTGCACAGGAAGAAAAGAAAAGGCAAGTGGAAGCGAAGGTGGAGAAACATCAAAGAGAGGAGGAACAAACAAACTAAACTACGGATAGATCCCAAAAAATCGCAGTGCTCCATACTTTTAGTTCCTGGAATCTCATAGATAAATGGAAACATAATGATGGCAAAGTAAAGTTACCTCCCATTAGATGCAGTGATTATATATATCCCTGGATGTATCCCAATGAACCAACGAGACCAAAAATTCTTGGGGATCTAACCCGAGGAATACAATGGAGTGCAGTCAGAATGGATGAGCTACATAAGAAGTGTGTGGCACTATCTCGGCAGAAAGAAGGATGGGAAGTAGAGAAAGCAAAAATGAATGCAGAAATCAGCCGATTTAGGATAGAGGTGGAGGAACTCAGAACAGTAAGTGCAGGGAGAGAGAGCTCAGTTCATGAAGAGATGATGGAGGAATTGAATGAAGCCTTAGCAGAAAACACTACACTAAAGGTGGAAAATGAAGAGAAGGTCAAGATAGTAGCTCGTCTCTAGGCCAAAACCACACAAACCCAAAAATTACAGCAAAAATCGATAAAGACCAATAAAGAGTTGATGGCCAAGTTACAAAACAAAGAGCACAAAATACAAAGATTAAAGAAGAAATCTAATGACCATAATAATGAGATAAAGAGGCAAGATGTCTTGATTGCAGAATTGAAGAGAAGTTGGTAGTGCGAAACTCGAAGTTTACAGAATTGGAAGCAAAACTCTGAAGGACTAGACATGGTGCCAACACAACTCACTGATATTCCGGAGCTTGAGAAGCAGATCAAAGTATGGAAGCAATGTTGTGTAGATGCTAACATAGTTTCGAAAGGGAAGGAGGCAGAAGTAACAGAGTTAAAGAAAAGTACCTCAATTTTGGAGTTGAAGCATAAAATACAACTCGACGAAGCGAACAATTTAGTTGAAGATTATATCGAAAAGAATTCGAATGTTACAATAGATTTTGATAATAAGTTAGAAAAGTTGCAGAACTCAATACCGGAATTGGAAGCAGCAGCAATCAATTGCAAAAGCGCAAGTCAAACTTTGCTAGATCTGAAGGAGTTTTTTGAAGCAAAAGCCCCATTACCTGAGGAAAATATAGAGGAGATGTTAAAAGGGCTTGGGTATGATATATAAGGGTTATGTTTCTAGAACTCCAGAATAATGATGATGACTTGTAAATACTCTTCTTGTAATTTAGTGGGTTTGGATCCACCATGCGTGCTAGTGTTAGTGGTTGGAATGGACTACCACAATCTTTGTAATTTACTTGTAATAGGAAGAAGTTATTTTACGGAGATTCAAAGAGTTTTGAGAAGTTTGGAAAATCAGGTGTTTTTTATTTCCGTGATGCGGAATGGCGTGTAGAAGATGACAGAAAGGAGAATGGTACAGTATTCTGAGTTTCTCTGTGTGGAGCAGTGATTCCAAAAAGTTTGTAAAACAAAGTTTTGTATTACAAAACTGTGAAAGCATAGAGTGTTGTAATGGAATGTAAAAGATTAAGAAGTGTGAGCAGATTCTATTTATAATAAATCAATACATAGCATTTTGCATATATATTTTCTCTGATGTCTATCTATTTTCCAAAAGTTATCTATATTCTATGAACTGACAATGTGCAAAATGTTAGAATCCGTGATATTGAGCTAAGGAACATAAACGCATGTTATGATTGTAGTGTTACAGTCATAATCCGTGTTCCCGTACCCTACCTTTAGAGAGTGTTTTGTTATGTTTAACATAGACATTTCAGCCCATAAACAGTAGGAGCAATATCATATACCACAATATCCATATTATCCTAAGTTTCAAGAAATATGATCATTCATCATTGCATGGGGAAAATTTAGCTTCATCTGTGAGAAAACTAGAGTAACCTAGTTGGATCCTAAAGAGGGGTTTTTTGTATGCAACTATGGTAAATCAATCGTTCTCAACATTTCTTTTATGTTGCTAGTTCCTTCACTATCATTGAGCCTAAGAGGTTGACCTTTATTAGGATTAATTAGAGCAAGAGGAACCCATCTCTAAGCAATAACAAGTTTCCCTTAGGTCATTTGTTTGAGGAGCAAAAACATGTAGATTTGAATGCACCATTGGTTGAATCACAATGAGCTTGCCAAAAATTTGATCTCTTGGTATTAGGACTTTACTTCCTAGACATGCAAGAATAAATTTTACTCCTTTACTTTTAAGGATTGGAAAATTCTCAAAATAATGTCTCGAATTGCCATAGTGATAACATGCACATATCATGTTTTCTTGCTTTAAGTATATGATTATTCTCCCCATAGAGTGCACAATTTTGCTCATATTTTTTGGGAATGGTTTCAATGTATGCCATAAAATACATGTGATTTGTATTTGGAATAGATGTGGAAGGTCTGTGTAGAGCTCCTCCTAGTGTTTTTTGCAACATTCACAGTATTTGGCCAAAGGAAAGATGAAAAATTTACTAATCCTATCTATATGCAACATTATCAAGTAGTTCCTTTTTCGATGCCTCTATTTATTTCCATAGGAAAATAGGTAACATGTTTCTACAAAAAAGAATTGTTTCTTTCTCAAGAAATATCCATTCACATTAGCTTCTTTCAAAACTATTTCGAATGTGCCATGACTAGAATAAAATATTGTGTTCTACTGCATCATAGCCCAAGTTCAAATTAATTTCTTGAGCCACATTCAACAAAAAGGGGAACACACACAGTAAAGAAAGAACCAAATCCTATTTCTAAAATATATATGTTGAATCCCAAATATAAGAGGAATCTATTTCAACCCTCAAAACCCTAATTTGGATATTTCTTACCTTCTGTAAGGATATCATCCATAATACGTTTCAATTTTTCACATCTTATATAATATCTTTTTCTTGGCTTTGAGTGAAAACCTATTGGGTTTGTGAATTAGACTATGTACCTAGATTATAGCATTTTATTCCATATAAGGATTCCATTTTATTCCTCAAATAACCAATTGATACTATCTATTGATTATGATCAACAACAAGTCTGCAAGTATAGAATTTTTTTGATATTGATGTAAAACACAATGTAGACATTGCCAAATTGATCTCTCTAGTAGAGTCTTTCCCTGACATAATGATAGTGCACCTCAATATGTTTTTTGTGAGCATGAAACATAGGGTTAGTAGCAACTTCCAATGCACTCTAACTGTTAGTAAAGATGGTGATGGTAGAACCCTAACCAACACCCAAATCAGACAAAAGGCATCTGAGCAACACACACTCAACAATTGCTGTGAAAGTTTCCCACTACTCAACCTAACAGCTACAGGTGGCCATAGTACGATGCCTCTTTCTCAACCAAGATATACATGAGCTACAAAGCATGAAATGAAAACTAGAAGAGTTTCATAGCAACTAGCCCAATCTAAGTTAGAAATAGCATGTAAATCTAGTGGTAATGATCCCCCTTGGGGTAAAATAATATAAGTAGTCGAGTATCACTCAAGTAGCAAAAGATGCACTTAATTGCATGCTAATGGTTGACATATGTGAAGTGCATAAAGATGCTCATCTAAGAGAACAGAAACTAAATATCAAACCGATCTATACATACATAATCAAGCATCCAATAGCTTACTTATAGAGAACAACATCAAATTCATCTCTAGCAACTTGAAGACTCAACCACGAAGTTGTTTCCATGGGCATAGCGGATTTCCAATCTTCAAGGCCAAAATGTTGTAAAAATGTGTGAATGTGATTTGTTTGACAAGAAGCTATTACCTCATCAATTTTCATAAACTAAATGCCCAAAATAATGATGCAAAAGCCCCAAATATGGTATCTCAAAAGATGCATGCTAATCAGCATTAAGTTCAGCAATATGCTTCTCATTAGGACCAATGAGCAGCAATCATCAACATATACAACAATGATTAGAAGAACATCTGCACACTTAACATATAAGATGCTCTCAAATGCCTATTCTCAAATCCATGTGCTAGAAAGTAGGCATGCATATTTTTCATACCAAGCATATGGTGCTTGCTTCAATCCATACCATGCCTTTTTCAATCTACACACTTTCTTTTCATGCCATTTCTACATAAAAGAATGGGGCTGCAATACACACTTCTTTATGTAAATTACCATTTAGAAATTTTAGTTCTAATGTCCGACTGATGTACATTGCAATGATGATGAGTTGCAAGATTACAGATGCTAAAAATAGTGCTCATTTGACACATGGGAGAAAATGTCTCATCAAAATCGATGCCTTTCTCATGAGCATAAAACCTTTGGCAACATTATAGGAGTTTGAGGTCTACAAGAGCACAAGAAGAGCATAAGGAAGAAGCTTAGAGAACAACAAAATACTCAATGTATTGCC
>CM035425.1:75271007-75483507 GCA_020310875.1 Ceratopteris richardii | reverse complement strand
AGTGTAAATGATTGGTGAAAAGTACTGGAATCATAAAAATGATGATCCAACCAAATGCAGAATAGTAAATATGCTCTATTACGTATATGTTTGAAAGGATGCGTATTTCTTCAAGGAGAATATAAGGTCGCCAACAATAACCTCCTTGTTCGGATACTTAAATACTAGAAATGATAAGAAAATTCATCTACATTAAACAAAGCATACTCGAGCCTATTGTTCTACATATGAAACCAAAACTGTCAAAAGCTTTTTGATGCTAGAGATTTTCATTCTTTTACACAAGACACGGCCAAATATCTAATTTAAAGTCTCTAAAATAGACAGATGTATCTTATCCCCATCCCCCAAATTGGCATGCAGTAAAAAACAAACATCCTTGTTTTTTTCAAAATAAAGGAAGTTCGGCCTTAGCCTACTCTCCCAGACGTGAATTAATTAAAAGAAAAGTACAAGAGAAGGGGACTAGTGCCCACGGGATCCCCCGAATCCCACAGAGCAGGGGTAGCTTTTACAGAGTTTAGATGGCATTATAAAGAAGGTTAATCACCCTCTCATCATTCTCATGCGGGGCCCACATGGGTTTAAGCTTGTTGTTGATCAAAAGGAGCACTTGATGATGCCTGAAGGGGGGGGGGGATTTCTTACAATTAGCCATCCTTTTCCCAAGGAGGAACAGCGATTTCTCAATCGGCCACTCTTTGGGGAGTCACCGAAGTCAAAAACACATCTTTCCCGCCAAATCTTCCATAGGAGCTCCCCTCTGATGGCGTTCCAGAGAGTCGCAGAGCAACCGATCGCTTCTCCCAATAGAGCTTGCTTCCAACTGATATGTTTTTGAAGTCTAATTTTCTTTTCGACAATCCTGTTGGAGTTGAGACAAGTAAAGAAGATATGAGAAACATTTTCGATGGACTGGTAGCAGCGTTTGCACCAGGGAGGTATCCCACAAATTTTGCTAGCCTTAAGGTTGGTCCAAATTCCACGATGAAGAATTTGCCATAAGAGGACAGACTTTTTGTTTTCTATGAGGGGGTGCCAAATAGCCATGAACTTCATGTCCCATCGAAGCCGCGTCCCACCGAAGCTGCGTCCACGAGAGGCACCACTTCTTGTTGAGGTTAACCTAATAATCAATGGTTTCTTTGATGTTTGAGATTTTTGATAGGCAATTACCATTGTGCCATCTAAGACCAAGCGAGCTCGACGTGTCGTGCCCCATGAGAAGGTGAACTTTAGAGTGGTCCAAGGTGAGACATCTGCTTTGCAAAGTGTTCCATTCTTCATAGGAAATGTTGATGCTAGGCTCAATATCCTCAAAGTTGATCCACTGGTTGGTGTCTTGCTTCCAGAGATGTTTCCATTTTTTGAAGCCTTTGTTCCATAGCCTCTTGGCGTTTCGAATGTCCCAAGATTCCACGATCGAAATGCCATGGATCGAGAACCAGATAGAGTCGTTTTGTCTGATTCCAGCTGCCCACTTCCAATCTTCACTTATTCTTGTGAAGCTTTTGACTTTATTCCAACTCTTCCATAGGGAGCACACAAGGTTCGGGCCTTTCAGGAAGATCGGGATCGGGGAAAACAAAAGGATCAGAATGTCAAGATTCTTTCAATTCGAGAATCCCATGAGAGCCAACTCGTTCTTGTTTCTAAAGATCAACTTGGCCCATGAGGCCTCCCTGTTGCACCACGCCTTAATCATCCATTTTTCCACTAGTTTGTTACCCATGCACCCAATGTCTAGAATGCCAAGGCCCCCATTATCTCTTTGGCATATGTAGATGGACCACTTGATTTTAGGCACCCCCTCCTATTGTGGTCGCCCGTCCAAAGGAAGTTTCTGCAAATACTTTCCAGCTTGGACACATCTTGCTCTTTCGGTCTCCAACAAGAAAGGAAGTAGATGGTCGATGATATGAAGAACGTGTTGATAACCATTGCGCGACCAACGAGATTGATTTGCATACCTCTCCAATAGTTTAGCTTGTTTTCGAGTCTGGCCAGCACCCAGTTCCAACGCTGCTCCATCGAGATACCAAACCCCAAGGGAATCCCAAGAAGTCGGAAAATTGTAAGAGATGATGAAATGACGAATAATTTGCTTATTTCCTAAATCAGGATCATGATATCATGTTTTGCATTATTGGTATTTCATCCATATGTTAGTTAAATAACCAGCAGTGCACCGCAACCACCTCATGAGTAACAATCGAATGCATTGGACGCTTAACATTGGATTTAATATTGGATTGGAGTGTCATTACTATCTTCTGTAAGAGTCGAAGCTCATTGGGTATGGTGAAGAATGTAGAGAACGTAATTATCCAAGAAGCACATTGATGTACACTATACTCTTGTTAGAAATATCATTCTTTAGGACAACTGAACGTTATCTATGTTCCGCATAAGACAAGGCAACATACCTTTCGACAACATATAGATCTGCAGAGAAATTCTAGATGATTCATAGAGATTGGGCCGACCTCCATTCCAAAGTCATGAATCCACAAAGTGCACAACAATGTCAAGCTGATGCTATTCGCTATAACAATCCAACGCAAATTACTTCACAGCTCATAATGATAGTGATACATCGAAACGCAATCAGATAGTCGCAGGCCATCTATACACAGTAGTTCTGTTCCCTTCTATTTTTTCTATTTGTATACAGCCTAAGATAGAAACCTACTCCGACATTTCTTATTTTACAGGAATTATATATCTGAAACTTTTAATGCTTCATACGTCTCTGTCTCAACTTTTTCTGCTTGGGTTTCGCGATACCAACACCATTATAAGGCCTTCATATCCATTGTAAACGTTGTTTTGTTTTAAGGTTCTATTATTGTGGCAACTGCTAGCTTTTTGCTTTTAGAATTTTATATTTCAGACTCATTATTCTCCGTTCGACCTCTCTGTGCTCTATACAGAACCACACCTTGTGAGTACACAGAGAGAGAGAGAGAGAGAGAGAGAGAGAGAGAGAGAGAGAATATACAATTTCACCAGAGAATATACATGGAGCTATTATCCGGCATATAAGGGCAGAAGAAGGGTCCAATTAATGTGAATTACCTTAAAATTTATAACAGTAAAGAAGAAATCAGATATAGGACGAGATGAAAAGGATATACACATCAACATGTAAAAACAGGGTTTCATTTGCAGGCCTGCCCCTTGAATAGCTTTCTTAGTTGTTCTACCCTGTCATTGAAGCAGCCAAGCAACGGCTGGGATGTCTTGCTTTTCAAGTCACTTTTTCCTTGTTCGATCAATAAATCAAATCCACCTATCTGCATGCCACATCCAAAGATAGCTTTTTACATTTCCACAAGAGAACACAATCCAGTCACGAAAAAAGTGTATTATTCATAATCATGCAGCTGATGGCACATAAGAGTATAGAGAAGTGAGAAATTTCTTACACAGTTAATCCATGTTTAACTTGCTTTTGGTGTTGAAAACAGATGAGGACAGAATAGCACATTCGGAATCTTCAATAAGTTATCATGCACCAGGGTTTTGGGGGCAAAGCAGAAAAAGAGATGATATTAAACAACAATAAGCAAATTCCTTATAAGTGAAGCTCCAATACATCACCTGAGCCTGTTAGGGTGTCAAGATATGGACCCCAACAAAATGTCAAATTCACCTAGCCTGCTTACTGGGGGAAGCAGATGAAGGAAGACACTGAAAAGATGTCAGCAACTTTCTTGATTATGGAGCTGTGAAATGTAATCTGAGCCAGGCTTCACTTTCCCGTGGTGAAGACAAATAGGGAACGGACGTACTAATCAGAAATTTTGAGCGGTTCACGTAGCCTAGGTATCGAGGGCTAACCAGTAACTGTATATTATGTTAAACAACTATAAGCGAGTTCACTAAGAACAAAGCTTCGAAATTTGCCCTATGTAGTATCAGGTAATAGAGTCAAGCTATTGTATGGCCACCCTTAATGACTAGGAGGATACAACCATCAGAGATGGAAAACTCCTAATGGCCACAAAGAAGGATGTCGCGACTCTTCGTATGGAGTAAGTAGATACATACATACATGCATATTACATATAGAAGATTACCATTGGCTTTGAAGGACAAAGGCCAAGGATGAAACTTTTGTCTAAGCTCTATAAGTGCATTAGAAGGAGAACATGGGAAATCCAAAATATCTGGCTATGTCAAGGTGATAAGGCCCATACATAAATCACACACAAATGAACCTCTACACTTTTATGGATTTTCACGTCTTCCTCATTCTCCATTTGCATGTATTGGACATTTCGGATAGGATTTTAAATAATTTCTTATCTCTCCTAAGAGAAATATAATTTTGGGTATTTTATGGACTACAAAAAAATAGCATGCAAAGCAATACGTTGCGAACATAGCAACGTTGTGAAGTTGCGGTCGACGAGCTGTGGCTGGAGCAAAAGAGTGGTTGAGACTCCCCCAGAGGAGCTCTTTGACCCCCAAAAGAGCCCACGCGACACCAGTCAAGACGCCACCCACCAGTTGCCCAGAGGGCCACAGACCTACCCGCGTGAACGACGTGCTTCCCAAGAGAGAGTAGCTCTATAGCCCTCTCTTCTCTTGTTGTTGGGAGCAAAAGGCGAGGATCCTATTTATACCCAAAAATTGGATTGTCGACATCTGATGTGGGATATGGAGGACAGTTGCATGCTACTTTGAGGCAAAGAGAGGAGAAAATTCAAATTTTTCTCTTAAGTCATCTTCAAACCCTCTCTACAAGAGCATGTCGTCTACCTAGCTTCACCAAAATTGCCATAGTTCTCTCATTACTCAACCAAATTGAGTGATTTCACTTCCTATGGAATCCCCACTCAGTGAGCTACCTTTTAACTAGGTGGAAGACACTATTTGGTTTCATTTACATATCTGTGTGAAGCTTTGAAGTTGGCTGTTCATTGACAACGACTCCAGTAGAAACACTTTTTCAATGCGAGGACGATCGAGATCAACTCGGAGACACAAGAGGACTATATAGCAATCATTTCGAGCACCTCTACATACCTACGTGTGAAAATTTCTAAACTTAAGATAATTTTTCTAGAGATTTTCATGCATCTCTACTCTCTTTATGCATTGTTTTGCATCTAGGACAAGCATAGCACATAATATATGCATATATGTTTGTCCATATGCTTGTTTAGCTCTTCGTTTTGTACGCAAATAGGATGGTAGCATGTTTTTTTGCAAGTAACGCAAGAAAGAAATAAGAACATTCAGCGTTCTTGTCATTTGTATCCGTACTGCAAGCACGAGGGTTTTTATACAAGGGTGTGTAGTGCCCTTTGGTCATATTGTTGTATATTGTGTGCTTGTCGGCAGATTTGCTTGAAGTGCACGTAGAGCACTTAGTCAAATTTTTTTTTATTTTCATTTTATTGTTGAAATGCTGCTGAAATTTTCAAAATTTTTGCATGCATAAGCATAAATGTAGAGAAGCATACTGAAAGTGTTGTTGTTTTCATCTTTTTATGCAAAGGCTTGTAACTAGTTACTTTCCACTACCACTTTTTTACATTAGGTGTACATAAACACATAAATTGAAAAAAAAAACATAAAATAATAAAAAACATAAAAAGAATTTTGCTTTAATGGATTCATGACCATCTTCACCACTTAGGGATATCATGCACATGGCTTACCACCCTTGAGATGCCATAGAGACCATGAATGCTAGGATCTCACTGTTAAAGAGAACGCTTCATGACATCTTGGAGCACGTACGTAGCTCCAAGAAAGAAGAAGCAATACCAGAAAGGGACCACCTAGGAATGGAGTTCCTAGCAAGAGTGTTCTGGTAAGAGAAGCTCGATGGCAGCTCAAGATCTTAAGCTGCCAAGGTATCACGGCTCTACTAACGCACGAACTGTTGCTGCTGTTGAGCAGTGGTTCAACAAGTGAGAGCACTATTTGTGGATTATGTCATATCGTAGACGGTAGACATAAGATTCAACATGCTACCTACAACATGATGGACATTGTACGTGAAGAATGCTTCCTGCTCTAAGGCCCATTGAAACAGGAAATTCTTATTGGATAATCTAGAAAGTGGCTATGCAATTTCAACATACATATGGATGAACTTCTTGATCAAGAACCATACCTTGGGCTGATACCACATGTCCAAGCAATGTTCCTTGAGTTACCAAGAAGTGGCATTTGTTAGGCTCAAGTTTGAGTCTTGTTTCCCTACAATGCCCAAATACCTATTCCAGCTCTTGTAAGTGGTCGAGGACATTCTCCATTAGCATGGTACATGCTACTCCTAAAAACGTTGAGAAGTCATCATGAAGATGTGGAGAAATTTTAAGAGAAAGTTACCATAGATGAGGTAAACCTTTCTATTGAAGGTAGTCAATGCACTACATAAGCCAAGCAAATGCCATCTTCGTATAAATGTAAGTTCCGTAAGGCATGACAAATGTTGTCTTTGGTTCGTCCTCAGGATGGATGGTCAACTCATTGTAGCCACTAACACCATCCATGAAACAGTAGAGAACATGACGAGCTACATCTTCTATTACCTTCTCAGAGAAGGGAGTGAGGAAACCACCATGTACATTGACTTTGTTTAAGGCATGGAAATCCACATATACTTTTATCTTGTTTGACTATTTCTACGAGGCTATTGATCTTCTTGATCAACATCTCTTGATCAGCTCACTGGATGTCTCACCCTTGATCAACATCTCTTTGGTGAAAGCAAGAGTGTCATCAATTTATATTGCTTGCTTCTTTTCTTGTGTCCACCTAGGTGGAATTTCCTCCATTGGAAATATAGAATCAATGTTAGGTTCTATTATCTGGAGGTATTTGTGGGTTGTTGTCATGTGTAGCCTTGTCATTATGTGTAGCTCTCCCTCGTCGATGATCTTTGGCACGCTCTCCTAAGAACAATCGACTCTTCTTCTTTAGTGATTTTAACTTTGAAATATGAGATATTGTGTATAACATCTAACCACTCCATTATTTTGTCCGAATCTTTAGCGGTCATCTCCTTTGAGATGTTATTATGCTCTTTCATTTCAACCTTAACTTCTTGCAGCATGCTGCCTCAGGCCCACTCAATCACCCAAGAAGCCCTAGAAGTTGTCGAGTTAGCTGGATAGGCTTCCCTAGAAGGTTCCCAAATCAGTGGCCCAATCACCTGAAACGGTGCCCAAGCTTCATTGATTGCCCAGCTTTCAGTCGCCTTGGGAGATGGAGAACTAGCCCAAGCGCGAGCGGCCCAAGGTGGAGGAGAAGTTGCCCATATAATAGCCCCACTATAGTCCTCTTGAGTATTCACCCCAGTTGCTTCTTGTGTGTTTCCTTGCTCCAATGTAGGAGCTTGCATTTGGCCTAAGATCGTACCATCAATATTTTGGGCATCTTGTTCTAGGTAAAGAATTACATGTTGTTGATATATTTAGGTAGTGATGTGTGTGAACACACTAGGACCGCTAGGGCACTTTTTTCCCTCTTTAGGAGGTTCACCCCCCCCTTGTATATATGCCTATTGCCCTAATGGGCTACTAATCTTTTGTACATTCTCTAGTAATAGATTCAGTATTGTGTGTTGTGCTCCAAGCTTCTTCTCCTTCCTTGTGCTGTTTGCGTGCTTTCGCAAGCGTCTATCTCCAACAATTGGTATCAGAGCATGTCGTCGCTTCATGTAGGGCGTTGTCGACACTCCTCCGGTTGCAATCTCAGAATCGCATGAATTTTGCTAAGCATACTCAACGTGTTTTGGTGCCAAAATCGCGATCTTAGCTCGTTTCGGCCTCCGAATGCACTATCCCAATGATTGCGTAGGCTATTTCATCTTTTTGTGCCAAAGGTATATACTAGTTTCTGTTCGCCAGTATAAGCATCTCGAAGTTTGCTATAGGTCTAGCAGAATTCGTCTCGGCAATTCCGTTCAACTTTTTGAGATAGAGTCAATTTTCTGCATCAAGGTATTTTAGTCACCGGCCATGGCTGAAAGTAGTGATGTATTCCGTATATTGGCTGTTGAGGATAAGTTGGATGGTACCAACTACCCATTATAGGCTTATATGATGCGACATGTATTGGTTGCAAAAGGACTGTGGAACATTGTGCAGGGTGTTAAAAAACGTCCTATCATAGCTCCAACAGTTACAACTGCAAGTACAAAAGCTAATGCAGAAGGTGTCGAAGACGATAATATTCTGCATATTCCTGTTCGTGTTGCCGTTTTTGGTGCACCTACTGCAGAGCAAATTCGTTGGGATGGGAGAGATTCCCAAGCACATGCATTGATAGCTTTGTCTGTCAAACGTGCCATTATTCCTCACATTCACTCTTGCAGAATAGCTAAGGATGCTTGAGATACACTTACCACATTGTACCAAGCTAGGAATGAGGCTCCTGTTGCTTACCTCCGAGAACAGTTGGCGAGTGAGCACATGAATGAAGGTGATTCTATGGACAGTTTTCTAACAAAGATCAAAGGCTTGAAGGAACAGTTGATTTCTGCTAGGAGGTTATACCAGATAGCTCACTTGTGCAGACCGTTCTGAATGGTCTTCCTCATTCATAACAAAGTTTTGCTTCTACTCTTCGGTTAATCATGAAAGGCAATCCAAATGCCTTGTCATTTGAGGAGTTAGTCTCTGTTTTGTTGCAGGAAGATCAGTCCAAGTAAAACAGGTCCATTATGCGTGTTGCAGATCAAGATTTCCTGGCTAGTCAGAAGGGCAAAGGAAAATGGAGCTCTTCAACTAGTAAGCAGAAATCTACAAATGCTGCACATTCGAAGAAGGAAGATAAAGATGAGAAGAAATCAGAAAAGCAGAACTTGTTTTGCAAGTACTGAAAAGGGAATGATCATATCATAAAGAACCGTCCAAAATTGGCTGCTAAAGAGGCAAAGAAGAAAGAGGTTGTGATGATTGTTGTAGAGGCCTCTACACCAAAAACAGAGTCTACTAATCTTGTGCAGGAAGAAGAATAGGAGTTTACTACTGTCATCAATTTTGACCCATCTTCTCATGAGCAGTGCATGTCTGCAGTAGACTCAGATGTTTAGTACTTTGAGAGTGGGGCAACCAAACATATTACCTCGCAGCGCAGTTTCTTCTCTTCACTCGAGCCTGCCCCTACATGGAATACTGTTACATACGCTAACAACTCCTCTTATCCTGTTATGGGAGTTGGTAAGATCATTTTGACTACTGTTGATGGTAGTTCTTTCACTTTGTCAGATGCTTTATTTGTGCCAAGGATCAAGAAGAGCCTGTTATCAGTTTCTGCATTAGCCAAGATTTGCTTGGATGTGAAATTTGTTAATGACAGGTGTACAGTTGTGTACAGTTCATGATCTGTCAAATGGCGAAGTGATTATTGCTTCTGGCATTTTATGTCGTGGACTATATAAGCTCATAGACTATGAAAGATCTGTGAATGATTCGGCATGTGCAGTACATGATTCTCATGCTATCTCGGGCTATGTCAAATGCAAAGCTTTGGCATGCATGCTTTGGTTATCTGAATTTTGCTAGTTTGCTACGCCTGCAGAAATCTGAAATGGTGTTCTCTTTGCCCAAACTTGAGGCACCTGGAAAACATGTTTGTGAAGGCTGTATTTTGGGCAAAATGCAGCGTTCCTCATTTCCAAAAGATAGTTCAGTTCAGGCTACTCAGAAATTGCAGCTTGTACATAGTGATGTATGTGGTCCTATGTAGACACCTTCTTTTGGAAATTATCTTTACTTCATGACTTTCATTGATGATTTTTCCATGCATGCATGGGTATATCCATTGAAGGCAAAGTCCGAAGTGTTCATGTGCTTCAAACAGTTTTTGGTTTTGGCTGAAAATCTGTCAGCATGTAAAATGGGCACCCTCCGTTTCCATCGAGGGGGGGAATATATGTCTTCTGATTTTAATGCATTTCTGGCTGAATATGGGATAAAACACCAGTGTACAGTGCCGTATACACCTCAATAGAATGGAGTTGCTGAACGAAAGAACAGGTCACTCATGGAGATGGCGAGGTGTATGGTCAAGAGTCAGGCTTTACCACATAGTTTCTGGCTTGAGGCTGTCATGTGTGCAGTATATGTACTGAACAGGTGTCCCACTAAAGCGCTGCAGTCTATCACTCCATATGAGGCTTTGCATGATCGCAAGCCATCTTTTGCTCATCTGCGTGTTTTTGATTGTTTGGCATATGCATTAGTGCTTGAACAACATCACAGTAAATTCGATGATAAAGCAGTAAAATGTATTTTTGTTGGGTACAGTTCTGAAAGTAAAGGCTATCGTCTATATCATCCACAGACTAAATGCGTTCTGGTTAGCTGTGATATTGTTTTTGTGGAAGATACTATTCAGCCATTGCTTTCATGTACTAAGGAGACATCTCTTAGCTCCAAAGACATGTATGATACCTTGCTTCCTCTTTTTACAAGTGGACAGTCTAGTGCTGGTCCCAATGAGGAAACTTCTCAGCCTTTGCAGGCTTCATGTGATGATGCAAATCATTCCATTTCTGATGCAGATTTACATGATGCACTAGTTGATGAGAGAGCTGATATTGAGCAAGCAAAAACTATGCCAAAATGGCTGGTGCAGACTTTGCGTGACAGCAAATTAGATGAACCTTTGTCATATCGTACTCGTTCAGGCTCTCATAGTGCCTCTTTTGCATCAGATTGCTATGCTATGGCTTCATCTAGTCTCCGTGATGAGAATAAGCCTGTTTCGTTTTATGAAGCACAAAATTCAAAAAATTGGATGGCTGCTATGCAATCTGAATATGATGCTATAATGAAGAATGGTACTTGGTCTTTATGTGACTTGCCTCCTGGCAAGAAGGCCATTGGAACTAAGTGGGTATACAAGCTAAAGCGTAAGCCTTATGGTACAGTTGACAGATATGAGGCTAGACTTGTTGCAAAGGGTTATGCGCAGGAAAGAGGCATTGATTTTGATGAGACCTTTGCACCTACTTGCCCAATGACTACTGTTCGTAGCATCTGTGCACTTGCAGCTCATCATGGTTGGAATGTACATCAGTTAGACATTAAAACAGCATTTTTAAATGGTGACTTGCATGAAAAAGTGTATGTTTTTCAGCCTCGTGGCTTTGTGCAGAAAGGGTATGAAAACCAGGTGTGCAGGTTAAAGAAGGCAGTTTAAAGCAAGCACCACGTGCTTGGTATGAGAAGATATGTATCTGATTACACATGGTTTTGAGAACAGTCCAACTGAAAGCACTTTATATGTTAAGCGTGCTAATGATGTGCTTCTGATCATTGTTGTCTATGTTGACTACATGCTCCTCACTGGTCCTATTGAGAAGCATATTGCTGATTT
Source organism: Ceratopteris richardii (assembly GCA_020310875.1). NCBI lineage: Eukaryota > Viridiplantae > Streptophyta > Polypodiopsida > Polypodiales > Pteridaceae > Ceratopteris > Ceratopteris richardii. The sequence goes on along the minus strand of CM035425.1, from coordinate 75,472,155 downwards.
TAAGGCTGATTTGCATGCCTCATTTGAGATGTCTGATTTGGGGCATTTGCATCACTATTTAGGCATTCACTTTATGCAAGTTGATGGTGGAATGGCTTTGTATCAAACGAAATATATTGAAACATTATTGCAGCGTTTTGGCCTTGAAGACTGTAAGACTATTGCCACTCCTATGGAGACAGGTTTACGATTGAGTCTTCATGATGCTGGAGATGCATTTGATGTTGTTCTCTATCAGCAGGCTATTGGATGCTTGATTTACTTATGCATTACTCGGCCAGATATTCAGTTTGCTGTCTCACAGATGAGCAGGTTTATGCATTGCCCAGGAGTCAAGCATTGGCAGGCGGTTAAGAGCATCTTTCGCTACTTGAGTGGTACTCGGCTACTTGGGTTGTTTTATCCCAAGGGGGGATCACTACCACCAGATTTGCATGCCTTTTCTGACTCTAATTGAGCTGGTTGCTATGACACTCGTGTGTCCACTAGTGGCTTTTGCTTCATGCTTGGTAGCTCATGTATATCTTGGTTGAGCAAGAAGCAGCCTGCCTACTGTGGCCACTTCCAATTGTGAGGCTAAGTATAGGGTAGCTTTCACAGCGACTGTTGAGTGTGTGTGGCTCGGACGCCTTATGGCTGATTTGGGTGTTGGTCAGTTTTCTGCCACCACCATCATCACTGATGGTCAGAGCGCATTGGAAGTTGCGAGGAACCCTGTGTTCCATGCTGGTACTAAGCACATTGAGGTGCATTATCACTATGTCTGGGAGAGGTTCTCTGTTGGGGAGATCAGTTTGGCATATGTGCCCATGCAAGAGAGCATTGAAGACCTTGTCACGAAGGCTCTGCCTAGGGAGAAGTTTGAAGCTTTCCGCAAAGCTTTGGGCTTACTTCCTTTTGTGGAGTGATTTCCACATAGCTTGGCACTTCCTTATACATGAGTGCCAGCTCCTTATTCACCGCATCACTCCCAGGGGGGATTTGTTGATATATTTAGGTAGTGATGTGTGTGAGCACACTAGGACCGCCGGGGCACTTTTTTCCCTCTTTAGGAGGTCCCTCCCCCCCCCTTGTATATACGCCTATTGCCCTAATGGGCTACTAATCTTTTGTACATTCTGTAGTAATAGATTCAGTATTGTGTGTTGTGCTCCAAGCTTCTTCTCCTTCCTTGTGTTGTTCGCGTGCTTTCGCAGACGTCTATCCCCAACACATGTGAGATCCCCGAGGCCTCATCCATGCCTCTTTCCAAATAAAGTTGCATCATGGCTTCATCTAGACGAGCTACCCACATGGTATCACTTCCTATCATGTACAACTTTGTTGTGCCGCAGCCATGGCCTCCCTATGAGAGGAAACCCACCTTTCACTCTCGGTAGAGCAATAATCATAAAGTCCAATAGAAAGAACAACCCTTGTACTATCATTTGTACCTTTTCTATTATGCCTAGAGGACTCGGTTGGCTTTGGTCTTCTAATGTTAACAGTAAAGGTTGCAGACTTGAAGGACTTGAGATTAAGTAGGGTCACTGTGTGTACTCTGGCATAAGGTTGATGTCTGATCCTCAATCTACTATTAGCTCGGTTAGCTTTCTGTCATTAAACAGTTAAGTTAGGGCTCTTATAATCACTTAGAGGTGCAGAGGCGGCAAGTTCTAAACTATAAGTTGAAAGACATGGGAAGATGAGAAGGAATAGGAATAAGGGCTTGTTCGTCACTTAAAGTGAAGCTGGGGCTTAATCCGCAATGGAAGCTACTACCTTCTCCCGAAAACTAGGACTTATAGTCAATAAGTCGTATAATGATGCTTGTTGGTATGTGTCGCAAGTCTTCCTTCGATTGTATGTGAGCTTGATCTATGGGATGCTCCAAAAAGGAATCGTGTTGTTCGTTTTCTCGGGCTTCTTCTTGAGGTACATAATTATTTCCTTCTATAGGCTTCATCATTTCAGTACCTTCATTGTCCTTTCTTGACTTCATGCCTTCAATTCTTTCTCCGCTCGGGTCTTTTGGGTTGCAAGAGTTACTCATCATTTCCTTTGTTGATTCTTTCTGCATCTAGGTACGTGCCATAACTCCAGGGAGCTTCTCGAGCTGGACCACTCAGGTGCTCAAGGATTCAGTGGTGCTCTAATCAATCACTCTCATCAATATTTACTTTGATCATATGCAAAGGACATGAATTACCTTGATTGCTAGTGGACAAAGCCAATTTTCGGTAGTCTTTACTGTAATGATCTTTAGAGTCAGGACAGTTCTTACATGGTGTTGCAACTTTGGGTAATGAGCACTGATTTTGGAAGGTCCATATTTGCTGCAACAAAAGCACATGATGGGCCTAGGAGGATGGTTCTCTCGAGGTATGCCTCTGATCTTTGTTGGCCTTGGTTGGTATAAAAGGTGGTGACTCATGACGTTTTTAGAGTGGGAGACTTCCCTAAGAGAAAAGACTCAATTGGACCTACCCATTGAACATTTGGTGATTGCCCTTGCATTAGGTTTTGGGCTCCTAAACCCTTCAGGAAGTAGTAATCATTGGCATCATGGCCTCCTTTTTTGCAAAACTAGGAGCTCATCTTCCTAGGGAAGCCATGGGATGTGTGCCCTTGATTTGTCCACAAAGAACACCAAAATGCAATTCATACCTCTTTCAAGGCTCTGAGTTCTTCCAATTCCTATCATATCTACGCAAGGCCATATGAAATGCTTCTCTCCTCTTCCAAGCCCTTTTGTAGCTTTAAAGCTTCTAGCTCTTTCCATCGTTTTGCTACAGTGTCCTCATTTGAAGAGCCCTTACCTTGGTAGGCTCCGAAGTGAACCCATGTTTCCTCTATCCTCGTGGTTGGAGCTTCAAATTCTCTTAGGGTGGCATCTAGTCACAAAAGCTCTTGAAACTTTTGTTGGGTGGTCCTTGGAGAGCTTTTTCTACCCATTTCTTGATCATGAAGTCACCTAGTGTGTTTGGTAACCTTACCACTAGTGACCTTGCCCTTGTCATAAGCTCCGAGAAAGCTTCCCTTGCATGTAAAATCAAGATTTCTAATTCATCAAGAGTTTGTTCTCTAGATTTACCTCGCCTAAATGCTCCTCTGAATTCCATTTTCAATGCTTCCCATGTTTAGAAGTGTCCTTAAGCATACCGACTAAACCACTTATCCGCTAATCCTTCAAATGTGGAAGGAAAAAGGGCTAGAAATGCATCTTGCCTCTGTTGTAGATCTCGACTCTTGCATGCCGAAAGGAATCTCGGCACATGGTCTTCTTCCGAGTCCTCATAGTAGGCCAGAGAGTTCTTCTTCCATGTTGTCTGGTTTAGTGCCTTGTTCCTTAGAAAACACAACAAGCCTCTTCTTAGAGGTATCTTGAGACTTGATTTCTTCTTCTTGATGGAACATTACTTCCAATCTTCCCAAAGAAGATGAGCCTCTGACTCGTGTTAAATAAGGGTCCTTCCTCCTTCTATGCCTTATAGAGCAAAACTTTCTCTCCTTCCTGGTTCTAGTATGTGTCATGGACCATTTTCAATGAAGCTTCTAATTAGAAATAAGAGATATTATCCTGAAGTAAGTCTCTCCCATGTTAGAGAGAAAAAGGTTGGAATCCTTGCCCAAGAGAGGAATGGGAAGTTGTCGAGTCTAGAGAGAGAAGGTTAGCAAGTCTCCCAAGGTAGAAAGAATAATGTTGGGCTACTCACCCAGCAAGACAAAATATTGAGATGGGAAATCATCCAAACTAGAGAAAGAAGGTTGGTAAGTCTCCCAAGTAGGGTTGGGATGCTCGCCCATGAGAGAGAAGCTAATGAGATGGAAAGTCGCCCAGACTAGAGAGAGAAGGCTCTGAAGTCGCCCAAGTTGGGTTGCACATTCGTCCAATAAAGTGAACTTTTGGGATGGAAAGTCTCCCAGCTAGATAGAAGGGAGTGGAAAACCCTCACAACGGTAGAGAAGGGGCATATTGACAAGTTGCCCAAGGAAGAGACTCGTAGGGACAAGTTGCCCAAGAGATAGATGCAAGTGAAGTCTCTTAAGAAGAGAAAATTAGCTCGAATATTTGCCATGGAGGGTACTAGACTTGGATAGATTGGCCAATGATAAGCCCAAGGATTAGGGAAAGTCCATAAGCCGAGTCCCACCGGGCATGCCAAATTTTTACATGTAGATGATGAATTTGTGTGTGGGTGCAAGGAATGCATTATTCTTGGAGTAGTTACTAAGTGCACTAAGAAACTTAAATCACCAACTCAAGACTCATAGAGGGACTTGGAGACACATGAAAGAGATGGTAAGTCCTTAACTTCGTAGAAGATTACAACATCTTACTCTCTTCTACGACTCCTCCAAGGTACCCCCTTGCTAGCACTAACTTGCAGGGACTCCCCTAGAGCACGAAAAATAGTACAAGGTTTTGATCTCCTAACACAAGGTACTCTCTAACTCTCTCAGCTAGGTCTATCTGTCTATCTCTCAATGTCTTTTCTTTATCTGTCTTCCTTTGGATGTATCTCTCTATGTTTGTATATCTTCCCTTCTTGGTGCTCAAAATGAATCCTTTTATAGCCAAGAGATGGGAGGATACTTTATGATTCTGTTAAAAACGTAGTGGGGGAGTTATGGCTACATTTGTCCAGCTTGGGCAATTACACTTGCCAGAGTTGTCCGGAGATGTCAAAGATGGAGCTCTCAATTGTCAGGAGCTATCAAGTGCTTGCACTCAATGGCTATGGTCCAAACTTGCCTTGGCTACCTCTGTAATGAGCCCCCTTGTCGCTGATGTCCGGTGCATGTCGCCTAGATGAGAGATGCCAAGCTTGGTTGCCTAGTTGAGATAGTCGCCCATGAGCTTGAGCACTTGGATAGAAGGTAACTGAAGAGCTTGGGCTAGTTATAATACAAACATAGCTCAAATGGCAATACGGATAGAAGGTAATTGAAGAACTAGATGATCATGGTTGTGAAGGGTTTAATCTCTTTATCGTCTATAAGGACTATGCCAATCTTTAACCGACTTAATCGGTTTAACGAACATAGCATATGCATGAACCAACCTTTATTCGGATAGGGAATATTCCCTTTCATGTCAAGCTTGAGCCACCTACATGGCCACTAGGGATTTCTTGTGACTCACTTACCTCACAACTCAATACAAAGTATCTCAATTCGCTCCCACTTTGATTGCTCTATTTGACATAAAGGTTGGACTCACAATGTCACATCTGACTTACAAGTCAAAACCCAACTAATATCTACAATCACTATATGACTTCTCATAATGGGAGACCTCACATTTTTTAGCACCATGGATCATTGGTGGAACCTTACAAGGGTGGAACTTCAAACATAACTAACATTTTCTAGAATAAAGTGATTGATACAACCTGCATAAATTGAATGCCACAATGGTGATGTAGCTGCCTGAAATCCGGCATTTCAAAAGAGGTATGCAGATCAGCTTTAAACTCGGCAGCATATTAGCACTAGTGAATATCATGTCATCAACATAAACTATAAACATGAGAAGTACATCATCTGCACAGATCACATACAAAGTGCTTTTGCACACAACACATACAAAGTGCCTTCAACCAGACTATCCTGAAATTTATGAGCTAAGTTAACATGTATCTTTCCATGCCAAGCATGTGGTGCTGGTTTCAAACCAATTACCATAAAATGGCTTCTTTAACCTACACATCTTATTTTCTTGTCCTTGCACAAAACCACAGAGCTGAAATATACACACTTCCTTAAATAAAGTTTGATTTGAACAAGAAATCTGAACACTCTGATTCATGATGATTGTGGACCTTTGATCTCCTTCATAATGACTTCAATGTTTTGATATAAAACAGCATCAATGGATTCCTATAATTACCAGGCTCAGATCTCAGAATATTCAGGCCTAATGTGTTCAAGCAGTTATCAGTGCTCTTTTATGTGCATTCTTATACTGTTATAAAGAATCGTCAAGCATTAACATACTTGTTTTAGGCAGGCATTATGTGTCAGACGCTTTTCCATATCAATGACAGTTAGCAAGTCCTCTAACATGCCATATTTTAGAGTGTAATCTGAAGTTGTATCAGCTGCTAGACTTGGAGATGCATTTACCTAAAAAAACATATCTGTGTATGTCAGAAAGATGGAAATCACCCTACAATTCTGAATTGTTTATCAGCTTCACATCATATTTGGCATACGTTTCAGCAAATGAAATGTTACCTCTAGAAGCCAGGGTTTCAGTGCTTCATCTATCAAGATGTCATACCCGTACAGCTCAAAACAGTGTTTATCCTGAATTATTACATTCTGGACAGAAAGCAATGATCTTGTGATCAACTCCTCAATTTGCCTGAAGAGATCATGCACCACTTTCTCACCATGCTTTGTGATCATGTGTAATTTTAAATTGAACAAAGGCCTAGAAAATTAGAACATAATGTTAGAAATAAAAAGAATATCACTGAAAATGTTTGTATTCATGTATTGCAGGGAAGTTTTTGATGATCAGCGTGGCACTCACCACTTGGTTCCATTCTTTGAATCATAGGTTGGAGCATGTTTCTGTATGGAGAAGTTAGTGAGATGCACAAAATTATTGATAATGTCTTCTTTCTTCATAGTAAACCGTGAATTTGTGAACCTAGCAAAACCAGACCTATACAAATATGCCTGCATTATTTCATAAGGAACCATATTGAATTAATAGTAAAGAAAAAGTTGCAGTATAACATCGAATATTCGGGTAGATACCAAAGCTCAAACCTTCAAAGGGGCATATGAAACTACAAGAACATATATCCGCAAATCAAATTTCTTGCCACCCACCAGGTAAGGATTATCTATATATTTCTGAACAATGTAGTTCTCCACCTACAAAACATGAATAAAAAGAGAAGGGATAAAAATCAGTTTTCTAGGAACAGAACTGTAGATTAAAAAAATCAACATTTTGTCTGAATTCAAACACCTGCGGAGTGTCTGTCTTCCAACGGCCCTTTTTCCACTCACTGATTTGAGACAGCTTTGTAAAGAGAAAGATTCCCTTCCCTTGTGCTTTACCCACTGGTTTCATAATCCACACTCCCTAATTGGCATAATGGTTGTTTAATAAGAAAGCAAACACAGAAGTACGAACAACTACAACAAGTTTGATTGCAAATTTAAACCATGCAATATCCACATCCTGAAACTCAAATAAGTCAAGTAAAAGAAAACATTTCTTTTCCTAAGGATGTATAGATAGGCATGAGAGAAGCAGACACGAAAGGGTATTTCATATGTTGGCTGAAAGTATGAAAATAATAATGCACGAGCATGTTCAACAAAGAAACTGTGAATGGACCAAAATGATTCCAGACAAACCCCAAACTCATGCGAAAAGGAAAGTATAGCTGCATCTGAAAAACTGATATATTCATAGATATAGAGTGAATGGCATGCGAATCTGCAGCATCAAAGGTTCCCAGAAGCTCTTTCTAAGAGAACAGACCATGTATATGAAAATGCAGATATGTTATTCTTTCAGGCTCCCAAGTTGAAGCATATTGGACACTGATTGCCTTTCTATTGGACATTTATTAGTAGTTTGGGCATGTGTATGTTGAAATCAAACTTGTTGAGCCAGCCAAACACAAATCCATAAAGACCCTGCCCTGAAAAATATATTTGATCGACTTCTTATGGTGAAATCATGTGTCGAGCTGTTGTGCAATCTCTACAACTGACGGAGGTTTGCTAGGGATGTACAACACAACCTTCACTATGAAATGCAAATACTTTATCGGCAATTTTTCTGGCTTAATTGTGATTGAACATCACCAATCACATTGGGATTGTGATTAAGACCATCATGCAATATATCCCTCATAGCTGTCATAAGGGTTGAAGAATCTTGGGGTGGATAAAGCTAAGACTGATGTTGTCCAACATGAAATTTAGGTAAAGGTATGGACAGGAGGTTATCAAGATGCAGGTGTTGAGATGGGCGCACATTTACCATGGGGTATTCCAAAGATGTGGACAGATTAAATCGCCCACTTCCTTTGGTGCTCATTAAATTTTGCCAAAGGCAGGCCACCAATCCGCCATCTTGCATCAGTACTGCACCCGATGCCAGAAAGGATGCATGTCTATGTACTTCAAAAGGTTGGAAGAAGCTTAGCAGTTTGTGCATCAGGGCTTTGGTCATCACCTGTTTCATGTGCTAAAAAGTTGCTTCAACATCATGGTTATATTATCAATTATCTTTTCGCTTATGAAATGATAGTGTATCTCTATATGTTTACTCCTTGCATGAGACATTGGATCCGATTAGTAAGATGTATGCTCGACCAATTGTCCCCCTAGAATGGTATGGCCTTCAGATGCAATTCCAAATCTTTCATTAACTTTTTAAACCACATTGTTTCACATGTTTCTTCAGCAAGTGCTCTATATTCAGCCTTGGTTGATAATAAGGCCACAGTTGGTTGTTTCTTTGAACTGCATGACACATTTTGTGCCTAGAATCATTAAGTACCCTGTGGTACTTCTTCTATCATCCTTCAATCGTGTCCAATCAGTATTTGCATAACAATTTGGTTTCAAGGACTCTTCATAGCTGTAAAACAATCCATGATTATAGTGCCTTCGACATATCTAAGAATCCTTCTTGCCACATTCTAAGTGTTCAAGTGTAAGTGCATGCAACTATTGTGAAAGAATTCCTACATTATATGCCAAGGAGGGTCTAGTGATCATAGCATATATGAGTGATCCAACAATGCTTCTATAAAGCTGGATGTCATCAATTTTTTTGTCTTTGATCTGCATACAATTTCACATTTTGATCCATAGATTTTAAGAATGGCTTACATCCACTCATCCCAAACTTGTACACCACATCTAGCAAGTATTTTCTTTGCAATAGTTAACTACCATCCTTCATGTACATAATTTCAATACCTAGGAAGTATTTGAGCTCATCAAGATCTGATATTTTGAACTCCTTTCCAAGCTTGGCTTTGATCTTTTTGATACCTGCAATATTGTCACCTCTAATGATCAAATCATCAACATAGATAGTAGATACATATGTACACTGATTTTCCATCCTCTCTCTTATAGTATAATGAGGGATTCCGCATCAAGAGCTTTATATTCAGACTTGATAAAGTATCCTTTGATTCCAAGCTCTTGGAGCTTGCAATCCATACAAAGCTTTCTTTAACCTACATACATGATTGAGCTTCCTTTTGTCTTCATAACCTATAGGTTGACGCACAAACACAACTTCTAGATCACCATTAAGAAATGCATTTTTTATGTCTAATTGAAATAATGTCCACCTTTTAGATGTGGCTAATGTCATGATGGTTCCCATTTGGGCTATTCAATTAAATGTCCCTTCATAATCTATGCCATGTGTTTGTGTGTATCCTCTAGCTACCAACCTTGCTTTGTGTCTAACAATAAATCCATCTGCATCCTTTTGATTTTGTATATCCATTTATTTGAGACAATCTTCATACTTTCTTCATTTGGAACCAACTCTCAAGTTTGATTTTCCTCCAATGCTTTGATTTCTTCATCCACAACTTGTGACCATTCCTTCTTTTGCCTTATTTCTTCAAAGCTTGAGGGTTTTTTATCTTTGATGACTTGTGTCATGTAAGCATAGTGCTTGGCTACTAAGCTATCATAGGTAAGCTTTTGCATAAGATGCCTTACCCTTTTTTATCTTCTTTCACTACCTGTGATAGAGTATTTCTTCAAACCTCTTTTCTTTTGAACTTATGGAGGTAACAACTTCTTCCTATTCTTCTTCATCTTCACTACTATATAAGTCTCTTACTACATTATGACCATGATGTCTACATTCTGATTCTGATGATAGACTTGCATCCTCTCCTTTTAACTTCCCATTCCATGCTTCATTGCTTGTTGAAGGGCTTGATGCATGTGGTCCACTTATTCCGATGCTTTTTTGCATTCTTTTTTTATATCTTTTTTCGGCCTCTTGAATGTCTTCCTCCTACAAAATAGATTCATCTCCATACTAAGGTTTTAATGCATCAAACACAACATACCTTGAAATTTTGAGCTGCTTTATTAATGGATTATAACACCTATATCCCTTTTGTTCAGTTGAGTATCCAATGAAGATACATTTCTTTTCTCTTGGAGCTTTCATCTCACTTCTTGTGGTATGTGTGCATAACATGCACACCCAAAGATCCTCAAGTGACTCAAATCTAGTTTTCTTCCATAATACACTTCATCAAGAGATAAAGAATGTATACATGAGGTAAGACATCTATTCGTAAGGTGAATTGCGCTTCTCATTGCCTCATGCCAACAGATGAGAGCCACATTCATCTCATTCAACACGCTTCTAGCCACCTCCTCTATTTGTCTATTCTTTCACCAGGCTACCCCATTTTGTTGAGATGTGTACCCGCAAGTAAATTGTCTTCTTATCCCTTGAACTTGCAAGAAGTCACTAAACTCTTTGAAGAAGTATTCTCCTCCACGAGCTCACCTTAACACTTTGATGTGATTCCCTAGCACACTTTGAGACACATACTTATTTCTCAAGAAAGGTAACTTTGTTTGTTTACCTAAACATCCTACCTTCTCTTTTACCTCTTGCAACTAATTCATATCCTCTTTTGGGAACTTCAATGAAGGATCCTTTTTTATTGAGCTTGACCTGAAATCCTCTCTCAACCATTTGTCCGATTGAAATTAGGTTCTTTGCTATTGTAGGAACATGTAATACCTCATTAAGATGCACACTTTTGTTTCCACCTTCGAAGTTGATATCTCCCACATGTTTGATTTGATGTTTGGTATTCTCACCTATCTCAATACATCCTCTTGACTTTGAAACCTATAAATTTTGAGAATAGATCTTCCCTACACCACATGTGACAGCTATACCCGCTGTCTATGTACTAAACATCATCTATTTCCTCCTTGTTTCGGTTATAAGCATGACTCATGGCAAGCATCGGATCATTACCTTCTTGATTGTGGTTGGAGGATCCTGCATAATTTCCTTGATCTTTGTGGTTATTTCCTTTGTTCTTGTGATAACATTCATTGACCTATTTTTCCACAAATGAAACATCCATTACTTTTGTTGTTGCTTCTACCTCTACCTCTCCATTGCTCTTTTCTCCACCTCTTCCATTTAAAGTGCTTTCTTCACTGCTTTGATGGTTTCCACTTTGACTTGACCTTCCTCTTCCTTTTGAGCCTCCTCTTTGATTCTTTGATTTGCCTCTACCTACATTTAACATTTGAGAATGTCCATCCTTGGACTTGCTTGCACCTTGGTTAAGATCCTCAATGATCAGTAGTGCTACAAGTTGATCAAAGTCGAGCATGTTCTCCCTTATATATATTGATGTTGAGAATGCCTTCCACTTATCATTGTCTCTTAAGCCATTTGATGTCTATGCTATTAAATCATCATTTTCCACAACACATCCTATGGAACCTAGTGCATCCGAGATCTCCTTTATCTTCAAAACATAATCATTGATTACCGCTACTACACACACTAAATAAATGCAAAATGTCAGTATATAATGTATACGAAACAAAATCTGAAATTAGGCTGAATTTAAAGGTTCTAGGTACAAAAATCTAGAGCGCTCTTTGATGAATGTAAGCAAGGAGAACTTCGCACGGAAATGGAAACGATAGGGTAAAAGTTGAAGAGCTTGCAAAATAAATCATTTCATGTACAAATGGGCAACAATTTTTGGATTGTACGAGTTGGACGGCACGCGATTGGATGGGATTGGACTAGGACGGCTGTACAGCATTACTCGTACATCGTACAAATGCAACAGTGCCAATGCATAAACATAAATACATGCATACAAGTTACACCATACATACATGCATGCATGCACACATGCATGCTTATAACTTTATAAGCTGAGATTTATCACTCAAAAAAGCATGAAACAAGTTACTTCAAGAAAAGATAAAGAGTCCTTTTCTTGTATTCTAAACACAAAAAAAATACACGGTAAATTTCCTAATTAAAAAAGAGATTGTCTCGTTAAGGTCATTCAAGTCCAAGTAATGTATAAGTTTGTTAGCATGTCTGCCTCTTTAGGGATAATTTTTGTAACATCATGGACGACAGTCAAAACTGCATCAAAGCAATAGCTTAGCCCTTCCAAAACATCAATAATTGATGTACTAAAAGCTGCTCCTATGAATCTAGGTTCAATGATGTATGGAGCTTCCAAACGGTGTACGAAAGAAGCTTAGACACAATATGAAACCAGCAGATCTATAAAAATTTGTCTGATTTGAAATAACATTTATGAAGATTAAAAGTTGTAATAAGTATCTGTAAAAGAGTTTGATGCTATCTGTAAAAGAGTTTGATGCTATTGAAAATGATCTACACATAGAACTTAGTCTGACTAAGGATGAAACTGCAGTAACATATAAATCTTTATAATTTTCTCAGTTCCTATGCAACGGAATAATAGTTTTCATTGAAACATTTGAAAAAGCATAAGAACAGAGATTAGAGATAATATATACGTACAGGATTTTTCTTAAATTCTTCCACGAAAAGACCATATTCTGCTGGAAGAGCATATGTAGGAGGAAAGAAGTTATACCTGCATATAAGTCACTGGTTAAGGATGTTCAAAAATGTTTCAGCTATAAGAATTTCTTACATGGAAGCCTCCAACAGCTTGTTCTCTCTCTCAAGGGTTTTCTTCATTCGTTTGAGATTTTTTATGAGCAAGTCCTTCCGTGTGAGCTGGAATATTTATGTTAGAAAAATAAGAAGTCATGACTCATGACTTTCTGTAAGAAAACAGGAGTAAAAGAAGTTATGAAGGCAAAACCTCATAGTAATTTCGAAAGTGATTTATCCGCTGGAAAAAAACCCGATTGCATCCTCATCCCTTTAGAGCAAGAATAATGCATAAGCAACCATGTGTCTAGAAAATTTACCATGCCATGCTTAAAAAAGACTCCTTTTCAGAATTCTCCTGATGCTGCAGTTAATATTTGTACAAAAAATGGCAATAACTTTATTTACATAGAAACAACGTGGACCTGATGTTCTGCAAGGTGTACATGGTCAAAAAAATCATGCATCCAGCTGACATCAGACCAGAAGAAGTCCCATTCAAGATCACTGCATCAAGCCAGATATAGCATAAAATCACACTCAATTTGTTGCATATTTAAGGATAAGGATGTATTTCATTCAAATATTCATATGTACACAGATAGATTGTCCCTACAGGAACCATATGGCAAATGCATAACGGAAAAAAAGAATGTTTCAAATTACCTTAAGTGATCAAAAATAAGAGTTGAAAAAAAAGAAAAGGTGTATTTATACATGCACACATACACCATGTGTGAAACCTGAAATTATCATTTACAGAATATGAGTTATAGAGCCTGACTCTTGAAGTTCTACAATATGGCCATTGAAATAAGGATCTATACAGTATAAGTCTACTGAAGCAATATATGAGTGATGCATGTCAATATATATATCATCATTAGGGATAAAACTCACTCATGTCATGAAGCATGAAAAACAGATCTCTTGCATGTATCTATGTTGCTGCACATCTGTTAATTAATTATTTGTTCCCAAAATAGCATGAATCTGAGGCTGCAGTGCATATCATGCTATGTATAGTGATATTGCTAAGCTAGTTACACAGTACTATGAATCTGGACTCAGTGTGCTAATAATGGAGCATCATTGCTTTTAAGAGCGTGAATGGCAGTTGCCTGTAGAGAATCTGAGATAGAAATGAATGTGGTGTCTCATCTTTGTCATTTGTTCAAGTGCTGTATCGAAGGCAAGGAAATGGATTGTCAATGCTTGTACACTATATAGACACTTCAGACATAATAAAGTGAGGTTAAATTTATCCTATAAAAAAAGGATTCTGTCTTCTTTTTCTCCTTTCAAAGCATCTATTATACTTGAGAGATCAAGTATTTGTCCATACTTTTTCACACATGTGTAACTTTTGATTGTTGCACTTATTTAACACTCTACTCATGTGCCTTTTGTTTTGTGTGTTTAATTTGACATTGTTCTCGGGCTACATGTATGATGTATGATGTTTGCATCTTACTGATCAATGTCATGACTCATGAATCATGATTTTATGATGTGATGTGTTATAACTTATAAGTTATATGTGGCGACTAATTATTGGTTAATATTTAATGATGAAATCATGAATCATGATGTTTTAAATTATTGTCTAATGTCGATTTAGGATTTGATGTCTGATGTTGTATGAGGTGTCATGTATCTTACATGTGATTGAGATATATATGTATGTATGTATATATATATATATATATATATATATATATATATATATATATATATATATATATATATATATATATATATATATATATATATATATATATATATATATATATATATATATATATATATATATATATATATATATATATATATATATATATATATATATATATATATATATATATGCTTTATATGTAAAAAGATAAAATTCTCTTCCGATGGATAAAATTCCCGAATTTTATTTTCGGTCTGAACGTACTAAACGAATTAAACGAATAATTCGCAAATTGATTCTCACGAATTGAATCGTTCGTTCATACTATGATCTATCTACATACATACGTACATATATGCATGCAGGCAGGCATACATACATACATACATACATACATACATACATACATACATACATACATACATGCACTATTGTTCCATACAAGAACCAAACAAAACAGGAAAAAATTGTAAAACATAAGCAATAAATTGAATCCTTAAAGATCATACCAAAGTCAATTGAATTTACATTCTTAAATCACTACAAAATCAGATTTTCGTCATGATTAATTTAAACATGGCATACATTCATGATTATATCATACATAAAAGAGCATGACTATGAAAGGCAAAAGAACATAAAAACTGTTAATCAATAAATGAAGTTATTAACAAAAATAACTAAATTTACACTATAAAGTGATCACATAAACAATTTTTTCCATTGTAATTTGTTGTCAAAGTATCATATCATAATAATTTCCAAGATCATTCAGATCATTCACAATAGGATCATGTCACATGCTAGCTTTCAAAATTTCACAATCACAAAAAGTATAGTTGTAAAATAGTTTTTTAGTACCATGACATTTTCCGACCTATTTTTCAAATATATTACAATAAAAAAATATTTTTTTTGTTTTTAATTCAGGTATCCTTCATACGTGAAGTATGGAACAAATTTGGAAAATAATCATACGTGGATACCAACTGTACCATATATTACACACACAGACTGCAAACAAAACGGAGGATCAAAATCGTCCCTTACCTTTCGGTCTCTGTCCAATTTCGAGCTTGGAGGACATCGTAGATGATTGTCTTCCAATAACAGCGATATCTTACGCTGCAGAGGAAAATTGAAAAACGGGAGAGATAAAGCTCGGGATTGCAGTGCAGTACAAATGGCATAGAGAGACGATTAACACGGAATGGTGGAGCTTACGTAGAGGCAGGAATAGGAGGAGGAAAATGTGCAGGAGCTAAATGGTGCTTCGACTGCGACCTCTGCTGCAAAGCCATCTCGCCTCAGTAGCAGCGCGACTCCCACTCCCGAGTTCAGGGATCAACCGTTGATCCCATGAATATGAAGAAACCAATGCTAATTTGTTGTGACTAATTTTACGGTATTCCATTCGTACTAGCAACTAGACCTTCCAACTTATAACGTCACGCTTTTTTTTTTTTTTGAAAGAGAGAGAATGCAATGAATTAGAAAGACACACATCCGATCTCGTTCAAACCCGCATAGTTTAATGGTCTTCAGTTCAAATCTTGGTTGAACATATCCATGAGTTTCCCAAGATGGGTGTCCAACATCATGTTTTTTGTTTTGTTCCTCTTACTATATTCTATATTCTATTCATGAAGAGTCGAAATTTGATGGGCATCTTTTGGTCTACAAATACTGCAAAAAATGTTGAGGAGCATGATATCATTAAATTCACATTTGAGCTCGTTTCAACTTGCATCCTTACTATTATGTATATTACATAGAGAATTTACATTCATCCTTTCGTGTAGACTTCTGTTTCCGATTTCACTTACTAATATATGTTGTGAAGATTGATTTAGATGTATACTAGCCCCACAAGGTTCTCTTCTTCTCTTCTAACAAAAAATACATTTTTTTCATCAATGTATACTCAATAGCCATGTTAATAATAAGTGATATATTCTATATATTGATTCTTCAGATAAGTTGCACCCCCGTGCCATTAGAGGATTGTGTCCTTTTAGTGGTACATGGCATCTTCAAGGCTTTCTTCTTCACAGCATGCTCCTATGGGTTTTCCTTGAAGTTGAATTCTTGTAGGTGGTAGACTTGTAGCATTCACTCTCTGCTCTCCCAAGAGATCGAGACCTAGAGTGTTCACATTTTTTAAGGATCATGCCCTCTTCTAAAGCTTCCAATCAAGCATCAATCATTGTGTTCTCTTGGACTTGAGGCATTTTCTTTCTCGTGGAGTGTTCCTAGAGATCACAATAGTCGTTGTGCATTTTTTCTAGTTTTGTTCATCATTTTCTTTGAAGCAAAGGCTCATATCCAGTTTGAGGGCTGAGTTTGGGGTTGGATTCTTTTCCCCAAGAAGCACCGCTTGTGATTTCTCTTGTGGTGCATGCTTGATGTGGATGCAGAGGTCGTGAACCTCCTCAGAGGGTCATAATCCTCTACAAAGGGTCATGTTTTTTAGAGAAGTGATTTTATGACCTAAAGTGATTTCCAAGGGCTTAGAACTAGATATTGCAGAGTATTTGATCAAGTATGGTTACCACACATCTATATGAACAAGATCTAAAAGTTGAATTGAAGATTTATTATGAACATTGTTTGTAGAAGAAGGATTTGGACCATTTAATTGGTCAAAAATTTTATCTACATCAGACATAGATGTAAATAAACAACATGTGTTTGCACACCCTGACGAAAATGGCTATGACTTAACAGATATGTTCATGGCTATGGTTCTCAAAGAATTAGGCAAGTTTAGAAAAGAGGAGGATAAATTAATAGATATCTTGGATGATGCATGTCACTTTGAAGTGGTGAGATGGCAAAATGCACGATATTCTATGCAGACATGTAGAATATGAAGAAACTACACAGTATAGGGAAGACCCCGAACTCATATTTCATGCTACACCTACTACAAAGAAACTTTGTTGGGATGGCAAAGATGCTCAGACACATGCATTGGTAGTTTTGTCTATCAAATGTGCCATTATCCCTCATACTAGCTCTTTCAAAATAGCAAAGGATGCTTGGGATACACTTACCACTTTGTATGAGGGGAGAAATGAGGCTCAAGTTGCTTACCTCCAAAAATAGATGGAGAGTGATCATATGAATGAAGGGGATTCTATGGATAATTTTTTGACAAAGATCAAAGATTTGAAAAAAATTTGATCTCTACAGATGAAGTCTTGCTAGATAGTTCACTTTTATAGACCATTCTTAATGGTCTTCCAAATTCATATCAGAGTTTTGCTTCTAATCTTCAGTTGATGATGAAAGGCAATCCAAATGCCTTAGCATTTGAGAAGTTAGTATTTATTTTGTTGCAAGAAGATCAGTCCAGGTAGAACAGGTCCATTATGCGTGTAGCAGATCAGGCTTTCTTAGCTACTCAGAAGGGCAAATGTAAATGGAGCTCATCTACTAGTAAGCAAAAATCTGTTAATTTTGCATAGTCAAAAAAGGAAGACAAAGACAAGAATAAAACAGAAAAGTAGAATGAGCTTTGCAAATACTCTAAAGGAAATTATCATGTCATAAGGAGATGTCCAAAATTGGTTGCAAAAGAGGCAAAGAAAAAGGAGGCTGGAATGGTTGTTTCAAAGGCCTCTCCACCTAAAATAGATTCTGTTAATCTTGTGCGAAATGAAGAATGGGTGTTTACTACTATTTGCAATTATGACCCATCTTCTCATGAGCAATACATTTTTGTGGTAGACTCAGATGTTTGGTACTTTGATAGTGGGGCTACCAAACATATTACCTCACAGCACAGTTTTCTTCAGTTCACTTGAGCCTTCCCCTATAAGGAATATTGTCACATGTGCTAACAACTTCTAGGATTCTATAATGGGAGTTGGTAAGATCAGTCTAACTACTACTGATGGTAGTTGTTTTCCATTGTAAAATGCTTTGTATGTGCCAAGGATCAAGAAAAATATGTTGTGAGTATCACCATTAGCCAAGATTTGCTTGCTTGTAAAATTTGTTGACGACAAGTGTACAGTTCATGACCTCTCAAATGGCGATGTCATTATTTCTTTTCGAATTTATGTCATGGGTTGTATAAGCTCATAGATTATGCAAAATTTGTTAATGATTCAACATGTGTAGTTCAAGATTCTCAGCCTATCTCAGATGCAAAACTTTGGCATGCACGCTTTGGTCATCTGAATTTTGCTAGTTTGTTATGCTTGTAGAAATCTAAAATGGTGTCCTCTCTGGTCCAAACTTGAGGCACCTAGTAAACATTGTTGGAGATAGACGTCTGCAGAAGCACGCGAACAGCACAAGGAAGGAGAAGAAGCTTGGAGCACAACACACAAAATTGAATGTATTACTAGAGAATGTACAAAGATAAGTAGCCCATTAGGGCAATAGGCACATATACAAGCCAAGGGAAAAAAACCTCCTAAAGAGGGAAAAAAGTGCCCCGACGGTCCTAGAGTGTCCACACATATCAGTACCTAAATATATCAACAAATCCCCCCTGGGAGTGATGCGGTGAACAAGTAGCTGGCACTCATGTATAAGGAAGTGCCAAGCTATGTGGAAATCACTCCACAAAAGGAAGTAAGCCCAAGGCTTTGCGGAAAGCTTCAAACTTCTCCCGGGGCAGAGCCTTCATGAAAAGGTCTGCAATGTTCTCTTGTGTGGGCACATATGCCAAGTTGATCTCCCCAGCAGAAAACCTCTCCCTGACATAGTGATAATGCACCTCAATGTGCTTAGTGCGAGCATGGAACACAGGGTTCCTCGCAACTGCCAATGCACTCTGACTGTTAGTGAAGATGGTGGTGGCAGAATTCTGACCACCACCCAAATCAGCCATAAGGCGTCTGAGCCACACACACTCAACAGTAGTTGTGAAAGCTTCCCTATACTCAGCTTCACAACTAGAAGTGGCCACAGTAGGCTGCTTCTTGCTCAACCAAGATATACATGAGCTACCAAGCATGAAGCAAAAGCCACTAGTGGACACACGAGTGTCATAGCAACTAGCCCAATCAGAGTCAGAAAAAGCATGCAAATCTGGCGGTAGTGATCCCCCCTTGGGATAAAACAACCCAAGTAGCCGAGTACGACTCAAGTAGCGAAAGATGCGCTTAACCGCCTACCAATGCTTGACTCCTCGGCAATGCATAAACCTGCTCATCTGTGAGATAGCAAACTGAATATATGGCCGAGTAATGCATAAGTAAATCAAGCATCCAACAGCCTGTTGATAGAGAACAACATCAAATGCATCTCTAGCATCATGAAGACTCAAACGTAAACCCGTCTCCATAGGAGTGGCAATAGGCTTACAGTCTTCAAGGCCAAAATGCTGCAATAATGTGTCATATATTTTGTTTCACACAAAGCCATTCCACCATCAACCTACATAAACTGAATGCCCAAATAGTGATGCAAATGCCCCAAATCAGACATCTCAAATGAGGCATGAAAATCAGCCTTAAAATCAGCAATATGGTTCTCAATAGGACCAGTGAGCAGCATGTTGTCAACATAGACAACAGTGATCAGAAGCACATCATTAGCACACTTAACATATAAGGTGCTTTCAGTTGGAGTGTTCTCAAAACCATGTGCAATCAGATAGGCATGTATCTTCTCATACCAAGCACGTGGTGCTTGCTTTAAACCATATAATGCCTTCTTTAACATGCACACCTGGTTTTCATGCCCTTTCTACACAAAGCCACGGGGCTGAAAAACATACACTTCTTCATGCAAGTCACCATTCAGAAATGCAGTTTTAATGTCCAACTGATGTACATTCCAACCATGATGGGCTGCAAGTGCACAAATGCTCCGAACAATAGCCATACAGCATGTAGGTGCAAAGGTCTCATCAAAATCAATGCCTCTTTCCTGCGCATAACCCTCTGCAACAAGCCTAGCCTTATACCTGTCAATTGTACCATCAGGTTTACGCTTTAGCTTGTATACCCACTTAGTGCCAATGGCCTTCTTGCCAGGAGGCAAGTCACATAAAGACCAAGTACCATTCTTCATTATTGCATCATATTCAGATTGCATAGCAGCCATCCAATTTTTTGAATTTTGTGCTTCATCAAACGAAACAGGCTCATTCTCATCAGAGAGACTAGATGCAGCCATAGCATAGCAATTTGATGCAAAAGAGGCACTATGAGAGTGTGAACGAGTACGATATGATAGAGGTGCATCTAATTTGCTGTCACGCAAAGTCTGCACCAGCCATTTTGGCATAGTTTTTGCCTGCTCAATATCAGCTCTCTCATCAACTAGTGCATCATGTAAATCTGCATCGGAAATGGAATGATCTGCATCATCACATGAAACCTGCAAAGGCTAAGAAGTTGCCTCATTAGGACCAACACTAGACTGTCCACCTGTAAAAAGAGGCAGCAAAATATCATACATGTCTTTGGAGCTAACAGATGTCTCCTTAGTACATGAAAGCAATGGCTGAATAGCATCTTCCACAAAAACAACATCACGGCTAACCAGAATGCATTTAGTTTGTGGATGATACAGACGATAGCCTTTACTTTCAAAACTGTACCCAACAAAAATACATTTTACTGCTTTATCATCCAATTTTTTGCGATGTTGTTCAGGCACTAATGCATACGCCGAACAACAAAAAACACACAAATGAGCAACAGATGGCTTGCGATCATGCAAAGCCTCATATGGAGTGATAGACTGCAGTGCTTTAGTGGGACACTTGTTAAGTACATATGCTGCACACATGACAGCCTCAAGCCAAAAACTATGTGGTAAAGCCTGACTCTTGACCATACACCTCGCCATCTCCATGAGTGACCTCTTCTTTCGTTCAGCAACTCCATTCTGTTGAGGTGTATACGGCACTGTACACTAGTGTTTTATCCCACGTTCAGCCAAAAATGCATTAAAATCAGAAGACATATATTCCCCCCTTCGATCAGAACGGAGGGTGCCCATTTTACATGCAGACAGATTTTAAACCAAAACCAAAAACTGTTTGAAGCACATGAACACTTCGGACTTTGCCTTCAATAAATATACCCATGCATGCCTGGAAAAATCATCGATGAAAGTCACGAAGTAAAGATAATTCCCAAAAGAAGCTGTCTGCATAGGACCACAAACATCACTATGTACAAGTTGCAATTTTTTAGTAGCCCGAACTGAACCATCTTTTGGAAAGGATGAACATTGCATTTTGCCCAAAATACAGCCTTCACAAACATGCTTTCTAGGTGCCTCAAGTTTGGGCAAAGAGGACACCATTTCAGATTTCTGCAGGCATAACAAACTAGCAAAATTAAGATGACCAAAGCGTGCATGCCAAAGCTTTGCATCTGACATAGCCTGAGAATCATTTACTGCACATGCCAAATCATTTACAGATCTTTCATAGTCTATGAGCTTATACAGCCCACGACATAAAATGCCAGAAGCAATAATCACATCGCCATTTGACAGATCATGAACTGTACACCTGTCATCAACAAATTTCACAACCAAGCCAATCTTGGCTAATGCAGAAACTGATAACAGGTTCTTCTTGATCCCTCGCACAAATAAAGCATCTGACAAAGTGAAAGAACTACCATCAGCAGTAGTCAAAATGATCTTACTAACTCCCATAACAGGATAAGAGGAGTTGTTGGCGCATGTAACAGTATTCCCTGTAGGGGCAGGCTCGAGTGAAGAGAAGAAATTGCGTTGCGAGGTAATATGTTTGGTCGCCCCACTATCAAAATACCAAACATCTGAGTCTACTGCAGACATGCACTGCTCATGAGAAGACTGCAGACATGCACTGCTCATGAGAAGATGGGTCAAAACTGCAGACAGTAGTAAACGCCCATTCTTCTTCATGCACAAGATTAGCAAACTCTGTTTTTGGTGTAGAGGCCTCTGCAACAACCATTCCAGCCTCTTTCTTCTTTGCCTCTTTAGCAGCCAATTTTGGACAGTTCTTTATGATATGATCATTCCCTTTACAGTACTTACAAAACAATTTCTGCTTTTCTGATTTCTTCTCATCTTTATCTTCCTTCTTCGAATATGCAGAATTAGCAGATTTTTGCTTACTAGTTGAAGAGCTCCATTTTCCTTTGCCCTTCTGACTAGCCAAGAAAGCTTGATATGCAACTCGCATAATGGCCCTGTTCTGCCTCGACTGATCTTCCTGCAACAGAACAGAGACTAACTCTGCAAATGATAAGGCATTCGGATTCCCTTTCATCATCAACCGAAGAGTAGAAGCAAAACTCTGATATGAATCAGGAAGACCATTCAGAACGGTCTGCACAAGTGAGCTATCTGGTATAACCTCATCAGCAGAAATCAACTGTTCCTTCAAATATTTGATCTTCGTTAGGATTGTCCATAGAATCACCTTCATTCATGTGCTCACTCTCCAATTGTTTTCGGAGGTAAGCAACACGAGCCTCATTCCTAGCTTGGTACAATGTGGTAAGTGTATCCCAAGCATCCTTAACTGTTATGCAAGAGTGAATGTGACGAATAATGGCACGTTTGACAGACCAAGCTATCAATGCATGTGCTTGGGCATCTTTGCCATCCCAACGAATCTGCTCTACAGTAGGTGTAGCAAAAATTGCAGCATGAACAGGAATATGCAGAATATCATCATCTTCGACACCTTCTGCATCAGCTTCAGGACCTGCAGTTGTAACAGTTGCAAGTGTGATAGGATGTTTTTCAACACCCTACACAATGTTCCACAGTCCTTTTGCAACTAATACATGTCGCATCATATAAGCCCACAATTGGTAGTTGGTACCATCCAACTTATCCTCAACAGCCAACATACGGAATACATCACTGCTTTCAGCCATGGTCGGTGACTAAAATACCTTGATGCAAAAAATTGATTGTATCTCAAAAAGTTGAACAGAACTACCCAGACAAATTTTGCTAGACTTGCAGCAGACTTCGAGACGCTTATAATGGCGAATAGAAACTGGTATATACCTTTGGCACAAAAAGATGAAATAGCCTGTACAAGCGCTACGATAGTGTGTTCGGAGGCCGAAATGCAAATGGAGGAGTGTCGACGGCACCCTAGATGAAGCGACGACCTGCTCTGATACCAATTGTTGGAGATAGACGTCTGTGGAAGCACGTGAACAACACAAGGAAGGAGAAGAAGCTTGGAGCACAACACACAATACTGAATGTATTACTAGAGAATGTACAAAGATAAGTAGCCCATTAGGGCAATAGGCATATATACAAGCCGGGGGAAAAAAACCTCCTAAAGAGGGAAAAAAGTGACCCGGCGGTCCTAGAGTGTTCACACACATCACTACCTAAATATATCAACAAACATGCCTGTGAAGGTTGTATTTTGGGCAAAATTTAGTGTTTCTCCTTCCCAAAACATGGTTTAGTTAGAGCTACTCAAAAATTGCAACTTGTTCACAGTGACATCTATGATGCTATGCAGACACCTTCTTTTGGGAACTACTTTTACTTCGTGAATTTTATTGACGATTTTTTGAGGCATGCATGGGTGGATAGTGTATCCACTAAAAGTAAATTCCAAAGTGTTTATGTGCTTCAAGCAGTTTCCTGTTTTGGCTTAAGATCTGCTAGCATGTAAAATGGGCACCAATGAAGAAGTGTATGTATTTCAGCCCCATGGTTTTGTGTAGAAAGGGCATGAAAACAAAGTTTGTAGCTTGAAAAAGGCATTATATGGTTTGAAGCAAGCACCATGTGCTTGGTATGAAAAGATATATGCCTAATTGATTGCAAATGGTTTTGAGAACAGTCCAACTGAGAGCACCTAATATGTTAAGCATGCAAATGATGTGCTTTAGATCATTGTTGTCTATGTTGATGCCATGCTACTCACTCGTCCTAATGAAAAGCATATTGCTGATTCTAAGGCTGATTTGCATGCCTCTTTTGAGATGTTAGATTTGGGGCATCTGCATCATTATTTGGGCATCCAATTTATGCAAGTTGATGGTGGAATAGATCTATGTCAAACAAAATATATTAACACATTATTGTAGCATTTTTACCTTGAAGATTTCAAACCTGTTTCCACTCCTATGGAAACAGGTTTATGGTTGAGTCTTCATGATGTTGTTCTCTATCAACAAGCTATTTGATGCTTAATTTACTTATGCATAACTCGGCTTGATGGTCAATTTGTTGTCTCTTAGGTGAGCACATTTATGCATTGCCCAGGTGTCAAGCGTGTTGAGATATCAAGCTCAACATCTGATGATCCAGGATGACACATATCACTTTTTCATTTCTCTAACATGTATAGTAGTCACGCAGGTATATATCAGGGATACTTCGTTGAGCTTTACTAGATTTATCTACTGAGAGTGATGGCACATTTGTTTCTTGCCAGCTCACTCATTCATGGACATTAGGATTTTCCTTATGTACTGTTCTTTGTATATTGCACTTGTTGTATTCTTGTTTTAGGTCATTTTCTTGTACATTCCTTTTATGTAATAGAAGAAAAAGAAGATCATTCTTCCTTGCCTCAATCTGTGTGTGTGCTCCTCTTTGATTGTGAGAGTGTGTGTGTGAGATCTCTTCCTGATCTCCTTCCCCGTGACGTGGTATCAGAGCCAGTGTGGCTGTAGAGAGCTCATGGAGAAGGCCGATGGTATAGGAGAAGGCGTGGAGAAAGTGCGATTCACAAACAACCTCAGATTGCTACGAAAATTGGTGTGGAGGTAGAAGGCATCAAAATATTTTCAAGATTTGTCCCTTTAGGGTCACACGTTTTTATCATATCGAGGTTTTGGAGCCATCTCGATCTCCGTTTTGAGCCTGCAAGGTGGGGCCCATAGAAAATCCAAGTCAATTTGCAAATTTCTAACTTGTGTCCTATTCGGCAACACTCATATATTCCAAATACGGAATTTCAAGCAATTCCGTGTACTCTTGATACAAGAAACTATGTTTTTTTGAGATCGAACTATCACGTCATAGTGCGATAGTGTTCAAGAAGAAGTGTTGCTTGTAGTGTTTTGCAGTGTTGTGAATTGCTACAAAAATGGCAAATACAGATGGAATGAGTCAGCTTATGAGCAATAAGCTGGATAAGAACAACTTCAATGCTTGGAGGTTCAGAATGATGAATTTCCTGATGGGAAAAGGCTACTAGAAGTGCATCGAAGGAGAGAATGAAAATCCTCCACAATTACTAGAGAGGAATCAGACTGCAGCTGACTAGTTAAGAACATATGAGGAATGGAATCAAAGAGCATGAAAGGTAATGTATTGGCTATCTGTTAGCATATAGGATAGCATGATTGGACACATACAGGATGCCAAGACTCCGAAAGAGGCTTGGAACAGTTTGGTCACTTTGTATGAGACCAATACAAATTCATAGAAACTACAACTCAAGAATGAGTTGCATACATTGGAGAAAAAGGGCATGTCTATAAGTGACTACACCCTGAAAATCAAAATCATATGTGAGTCACTTGCATCTATTGGCATGAATGTAGATGATGATGATAAGGTGGAAGTGTGCCTTCATGGTTTAGGAGCTACGTATAAGCAGTTCAGAACTTCTATACAAACCAGGGAAAATATTCCAAATTTTGTTGATTTGGTATCCATGCTGATTATTGAAGAAAAGAATCTTGGTGAGGATTCAAACTCCCAAGGAAAACCTAGTTCTGAGTAGGTATTCTACTCTGGTAGAGGAAGAGACAGAGATAGAGGCTTCGAAAGCGGAAGAAGACACGATAACCAAGACCAAGGTCAACAACATAATCATACAGGAGGAAGAGGACAGTTTCGAGGCGGGGGGAGCCAAAGAGGTCGCATAAATTTCCAAAGAAATGATTCAGGTAATGACAATAAGGGATGCCAGAAGTGTGGTAAACCTAGACACTTTGAACGTCATCGCAGGTTGAAGAATCAAAATAACAAAAGGCAATAAAACAACTATGCATCCACAAGTGTAGAAAGATTCTGAAAAGCTGTTCATGATTCAACATCATATAATGAATATGATTTCTGCTGATGGTTCAAAACCAAATGTTTATGTCTGGTATGTTGATTTAGGTCCTTCAAATCACATGACCAGTCATGGGAATGGTTTAGTAGTTTGCAAAAATTGCCAGTTCCTTGATATGTTGAAACAGGTGATGACACATCACACCCTATCGAGCATACAAGAAACATAGCACTATCTATGGAGGATGGGAAGGTAAAACATCTTGTTGATGTGCTGCATGTCCCAAATATAACAAAGAACCTAGTTTTTGTTGGACAAATGGTTGACCAAGGTTTACAAGTCAGGTTCAATGCTGATGAGTTATATGTAGAAGAGTACAAATAGGATGGATGATTGGTTGCCAAAGGAAACAAAGTGGGTAGGATGTTCACCTTAAATGTGAAAATTCCTTAAATGAATGCAGCCATGTTTGCAAAAGGTGCAAGCGTTATTGCTTATATAGAGATCTGGCACAAATGAATTGGATATGCAAATCTGCAAAGGTTGAAATTGATGCAGTCAAAGGAGATTGTCAATGGAGTACCAAATTTCAAAGTTGCAGAAATGCAAAAGGTATGTGTAGCATGTCAATTTGGTAAACAATCAAGAGCATCATTTCCACATGACAAAGCATGTTAGTGAGAATGTGCTAGAAATAGTACATGCAGATGTTTGGGGTCCTACAAAGACCACATCTAGGGGCGGTTGCAGGTTTTATGTTACTTTCATTGATGACCATACACGGAAAGCATGGGTATATTTCATAAAGGAGAAGAGTGAGATGTTCACTCACTTCTATAATTTTAAAGCTATGGTGGAAAAGTAGATAGGGAAGTACATTTAGACATTAAGATCTGATGGAGGAGGTGAATACATGTCAAATGAGTTCAACAATTTTCTAAAAAGTCATGGAATTCGACGTCAGTTTTCATGCAGGTACACACCACAACAGAATGGCATTGTTGCATATTTCAGAAATAGCGAGAGCCTTGATGGCTAAGAAGAATATGCCTCATTGTTATTGGGTAGAAGTTGTGCATACTATTGTATACATCATGAACAGAACTCCAATTGCTGTTGTACATCAAGTTACACCTGAAGAGAGGTTCACAAGTAAAAAGACAAACTTATCACATATGAAAGTTTTTGGTTGTATTGGATATGTACATGTTCCAGATGAGTTGAGGATGAAGCTTGATCCAAAAGCAGAAAAATGTGTTTTCATTGGACACTCCCTTGAGAAAAAGGGATATAAATGTTATAACCCACTCACATGACAGGTGAAGGTGACCAGAGATGTGGTATTTGATGAAATGTCAAGCTTCTATGCAGATGCCAAAGATGGACTTAATCATGAATCAAATGACAAAGAAAATGTTGAAAAATCAAGTGTAGAATCTCAAGTTTTGAGTGGACCAGATGAATCACCAAGCATAGAGTGAAAGATTGCATGGAAATTTCATTCCATCAAATTCATCAAACAGATCCAAGAAATGTAAAGAAAATCTTTCTGCTAGTAGTAAAACATGTGCAAGTTTTGAAGACGTTGATGGAGATTCAGGCGGTTCAGAAAAGAGTCTTGATGGTGAACTTGGTTTGCCCTCTGTGAAGACTCCAGGAGTAAGAAAGGCACATGCAGATGATACAAGGAGAAGTGACCCAAGATCAAGAAGATCTGGGAGGACTTTGCATCAGATGGATGTGAAGAATGCTTTTCTACATGGTGAGTTACATGAAGAAGTATACATGGATGAGCCACAAGGATATGAAGATTCAAAGCATCTAGAATATGTTTGGAGGTTACAAAAGGCTTTGGATGGGCTTAAGCAAGCTCCTCGTGCATGGCATGCAAGGATTGATGATTACTTAACCACCATTAGGCTTTCTATGTGTGATGCAGATCATTCACTATGTGTAAGGAAGGGTGATGATGGCATCACAATTGTGGCTATTTATGTTGATGACTTGATTGTAGGTGGTGATAATGAAGAAAGCATTAAAGAGGTAAAGCAACTTCTTATCCAGGAATTTGACATGAAAGATCTTGGTGTGCTACGCTATACAGAAATAGGTATATGGATGTCACAAAGGCAATATGCCTTGAGTATGCTGCAAAAGTATGGTATGGCTGATTGTAAGCCAATTTCTATGCCACTAGATCAGAATTTGAAGTTGGATACTACATCAGGTGAAGCATTGGAAAATGCCACTATGCTATGAAAATTATGGGAAGTTTGATATATCTCGCAATTACAAGGCCTGATCTAAGCTACATGGTTGGACTTGAAAGTAAATTTATGCAGGTACCCAGGAAACCACATCTAGATGCTCTGAGGTGCACTCTACATTATGTGAGTGCTACTTGCATTGTTTTATGAAGCTGGTGTAGATTTGCAGGTTCATGGATACACAGATGCACATTGGGCTGGTAGTATTCACAATGACTTTTGAGTGTGTGTGGCTTGGATGCCTTTTTTGTTGACCTTCGTATCAAATGTCTCACTCAACTTCTTCTTGAGCAATGTTAATTCATCAGAGGACTTCAGAGCTATCAACATATAGTTGACATAAAGTATCAAGCATATCAAGCTTCCATCTCAACATCTCTTAGTGTAGAAACAATGATCTTCATTACTTTGAGGAGGGCTTTGAGACTTTGTAAAAGCTTAAAATTTTTTGTACCATTGTCTAGGGGATTGTTTAAGTCCATCTCTTCTTCATCTTACAAACTAGAACCTATTTGCCAGGAATTGCATAACCCTTTGGTTGTTCCATATAGGTATCCATGCAAGAAAGTAGTTTTCACATCCATTTGGACGAACTATCAATCCTCCATTGCAACAAATCCAAGCAATATGTGCAATGTACTCATCTTGAGAACATTTCCTCAAAATTGACACCATGTTGTTGCTCAAACCCATTCCAAGTAGCCCACTTTATACTTTAGAGAAGCAATATCATATGTGAACATCTTGACTACTAGAGAGAACATTTTCTCAAAATTGACACCATGTTGTTGCTCAAAACCCATTCCAAGT
The DNA here is from genome assembly GCA_020310875.1 of Ceratopteris richardii. Classification (NCBI taxonomy): domain Eukaryota; kingdom Viridiplantae; phylum Streptophyta; class Polypodiopsida; order Polypodiales; family Pteridaceae; genus Ceratopteris; species Ceratopteris richardii. The sequence goes on along the minus strand of CM035425.1, from coordinate 75,442,780 downwards.
AGCCCACTTTATACTTTAGAGAAGCAATATCATATGTGAATTTCAATTTATATAACCATTTACATGGTAAAGCTTTCCTACCCTTTGGCAAAGGTACCAAATCCCAAGTACCATTCTTGTGAATAGAATCCATTTCACTCTTCATGACACGCTCCCACTTGAAATGATCATTTGTTTGCATAGCCTCTTTGTAGCAAGAGGGCTCACTAGTATCTATTAGCATAACAAAATCCAAACTTGGAACATATGTATCAATGAAGTATTTTGATGGCAATGCACCATAGTGCACTCTCCTTCTCATGCTCTCCACGATGATATCCTCGGAGTAGAAAAGCGAGCTCCTAAGGGCGCACACGGTACTCAACACAGAGACTGTAGAATATGGAAAAGAACACAGTACACAGGGAGCACGAAGACTGACTTCTTAGGTCTTACAAATGCGGTCGAACATATAGTCTGTGACTGACCAGGCCATTATATGTTTTATTAAAGAGCATATACAAAGAACTGTCCAGTGGCCATTTGGCCTTTCACATGGACACTAATGGTAACAATCTCCCACTAAAGGCCAATATGGCCAAAGTAACTATGGGAGAAAAATAAAGAATGATAAAAAATACCTAAGTGTAAGTATACAAACTATACCTCCCACCTAATGGGCATGTTACACAATATACAAGTGACTCTGTAAGACCATGAATCAAGTAACCCCCATCAAGTGACAATAGTGTCGAAAGCTATCATGTGGTAGAGCTTTAGTCAAAGCATCTGCAGCATTATCTCGAGTGTGAACCTTCTCAATAATAATGTGCTTAGTGGCTAAGCAATCTCGAATGAAGTGATACCTCACCTCAATGTGCTTGCTGTTTGCATGATAGACTGTATTCTTAGCCAAAGCAATGTCACTCTGACTATCACTGAGCAAACGAGGTACATGCTCAGGTAAACCCATATCACACGCAAGACGAGAAAGCCACAACGCTTCCTTACATGCCTCACTTGTTGCAACATACTCTGCTTTTGTGGTGGAAATAGCTGTACATTCTTGAAGATGAGATCTCCAAGAGATAGCATCTCCAGCAAAATGAAAAATGTACCCTGATGTAGACTTACGATTGTCTACACAACCAGCATAGTCATAATCTGTGTAACCAATAATGGATGCTTTCCCTCTAGCTAAGCATAGACACTTGCCCTTAGTGCCACTCAGATATCTTAAAATCATCTTGACTGCTTCCCAATGTTTCTTGCCATGATTAGACATATATCTGCTCACAACTCCCACTGTAAATGCAATGTCTGGTCTCGTAGCTACCATAGCATACATGAGACTACCAACAGCAGATTGATAGGGAATTTTCATCATGAATTCCTTTTCCTCATCTGATTTGGGGCACTCATCCTTGATCAATTTCACATATGTGGGTAAAGGTGTACTCAATGTCTTTCCACCCTGCATATTGAACCTGTGAAGTACTTTGGATATGTACTCACTTTGAGACAAGTATATGCATCTTTTGCTCCTATTACGAGTAATGCGCATCCCAAGAATATGTTTGGCATCCCCCAAATCCTTCATATCAAATGTCTGACTCAACTTCTTTTTGAGAATTGACAAATCATAAGAGGACTTCCCAGCAATCAGCATATCATCGACATAAAGTATCAAGTATATCAAGCTACCATCTGAGCATCTCTTTGTGTAGAGACAATGACCCTCGTTGCTTCGAGAATAGCCTTGAGACTTCATAAAAGCATCAAACTTTTGGTACCATTGACTAGGGGATTGTTTAAGTCCATACAAGCTCTTCTTAAGCTTACAAACTAGACTTTCCTTGCCAAGAACTACATAACCCTCTGGTTGTTCCATACAGATGTCGTTTGTAAGATCTCCATGCAAGGAAGCAATTTTCACATCCATTTGGACTAGCTCTAAGTCCTCCATTGCAACGAATCCAAGCAACATGCGGCAGGGTAGTCATCTTGACCACTAGAGAGAAGATTTCCTCAAAATCAACACCATGTTGTTGCTTAAAACCCTTTGCAACGAGTCGTGCTTTATACTTTGGAGAAGCACTATCTGATGTGAATTTCAGCTTATATACCCATTTATAGGGTAAAGCTTTCCTGCCCTTTGGCAAAGGTACCAAATCCCAAGTACCATTCTTGTGAATAGAATCCAACTCACTCTTCATGGCACGCTCCCACTTGACATGATCCTCTATCTGCATAGCCTCTTTGTAGCAAGAGGGCTCAACGGCATCTGCTAGCATAACAAAATCTAAACCTGGAACATATCTATCAGGTGGATGTGAGACACGTGCAAAATGTCTCAATGGTTGCTGAACAGGAATATGTGCAGACTGATCTGAATGGACATTCTCTTGAACATCCCTATGTGCGACATTTTTATGCATGCTAACCGGAGGACTAGTATCCTCAAACACCACTCTTCTCACTTCAACCTCCTTAATGGGTTGTTTATGCATCTTAGACTCCTTGAAAATGACATCACTACTTCTGATCACAGACTGTGTTTCAGGATCCCATAAGCGATATCCAAATTGTCCTTCTCGACCATATCCAAGAAAAATGCATTTCTTTGACTTATGATCCAACTTTTGTCTAAGATTCTTTGGTATATGAACATATGCGTCACACCCAAAAACTCGAAGATGATCATAATATGGTGGCTTCCCTGTCCATAACCCTTGTGCCACTTTCAAACCTTTGGCAATACTAGGTGAAAGGTTAATCACATGAACTGCAGTCAATACTACTTCTGCCCAAAAACCTTGTGAGAGGTTTGCATGATGCAACATAAAGACTACTCTGTCTTGAATAGTTCTATTCATCCTCTCAGCTACACCATTCTATACTGGGGTATAAGGAGCTATAAAGTCTCTACGAATCCCTCTAGACTGACAAAAAAGGCTGAATTCATGTGCGCTATACTCACCCCATTATTCTGAACGTAAAGCCTTAAGCTTAGTTCCTTTTTCAGTCTCAATTGAAGCAAACCATTTTTTGAAAGTAGGGAATACCTCATCCTTCGATTTGATAGGATATACCCAAACTTTTCTAGTAGCATCATCTATGAAAGTGAAAACATAAAGAGAACCACCTACGGACCTAGTCGGCATAGGACCACACACATCTATATGAATGAGATCTAAAGGCTGAATTGAAGAGTCAATGTGCGTTCTATGCACATTTCTAGTTTACTTTCCATATTGAGAATGCTCGCAAAATGAAAAATGGAGAAAGATAACACATGTAAGTAGGTAGAACGAGAAAGATTTTCCATTCCACTACGAGATATATGGCCCAAACAACCATGCCAAATACAAGCCATAGGCTGTTCAATAACAGCTAACAAGTGTTCTTTCTGTGATACAAATAAAGGATAAAGTGAACCAACTTTGCTTCTTTTTGCAATAACCATATTGCCCTTTGATATGGGAAAGGACTGAACATAGAAGACCACCTTGTAACCAAGGTCATCAAGTTGACCAACTGACACCATGGATTTTCTGCGAATCTCCTCACTCAAGAGTGCTCCACATATGTCATCATAGACGAGTTTACCACCAGGTGCACTATGCTAATAGCTGTGCAAACTGTATCTCATAATGAAGGCAAGGTGCATAACAACAATACTGTTTTCATTTTATTATCCATATGCATTTTCTGAGCCTGTAACTAAGAGAATATAGCATCAAACTCATTTAGATGAGCAACAACACTATCTGTGTCCTTCACACGAAGGTCATATAAAATTTTCTCATCGGATAGACTTTATTTGATGCCGTCTCTTTTTCATATGTATTGCATAACTTCTTCCAAAGTTCCTCTACACTTTCACAGTCTAATACTGTAAAGTACACATTATCTGCTAGGTGCAAGTGAATGGTAGACCTGGCCATTTCATCTAACTCATCCCAATCATCTTCATCCATGTCAATAAGCTTCTTTGAAATTCCATTTACTGGCTTCCAATGCCTCCTTTGAATCAGCACATCTTTAATCTAATTCTTCCATAGAGCAAAGTTTGTGCCATCAAATTTTCGGATCTCAAAATGGTCTTTGCCCTGCAAGTTATAGCTCCTCCTCGGAACACTAGCACTAGACCTTGATCCACTGGATGTGCCTGAGATCTCTGATGCCATGATGGTAGAGAATTGAATGGAATGATATTGGAGCTAGAAGAGTTCGAACACCAATGAATAAGTGTATCAAGGAGTGAATCGACCACCGTATAGTTGACAAAACCAAAAATTTGAAAAATTTTTTGTTAGAGTATCCTCTGCAAAATGAGCGTATGTCCAGTGTCAAAATATCATAAAACTGCAAGTATTGACATGTTTGCATGCATAGTGAATCACTGACTCCACTGCATATAATCAGTTACCTAATAGAAGCCAACTAGGCTTATCGAGCACCTATGAACAACTATCATCCATCTCCTATGGCGAGGCTGGGTAAGTCTTCCACCTGCATCACCGAAGAGACCCCGACATCTAGGTGTCTCCGAGTTAAGAAAACCTCACCACGACCCTCTTTATCAAACGTAAAAGGCTTTATGCAAAGAACGTAATAATGTGTATGTGCTCAATATATGCAGTAAAATGATACTAAAATGCTGAATGCACAACCCAAAAACCAACCAATAACACCTGCAAAGTGTGTGTCAACTCTGATGTTTTTGGCTAAAAAAAAACCTGCATAAATTTGCAGCGGCTTCTCCCACCAAAACTAAAATCTTTCAAGAGACCTGTAGTTTTGTAAGTGTGACTGAAAACACAGCCCCAAAGGTTGATATTTAATGTTGGAGAAGTACACAGAACACTCTTCTTGTTGTTCTCGGACCTGTGTGAAGAGAACTATGTGCGGAAGTACTCCAAAACGGCTCCAAAAGGCACCGCAAAAATGCTTCAGGATTAAGCTTTGAAAGCAAAGAATGAAGCTTTGAGGGACCAAAACATGTTCAAGGTAATGTCAACCTTACTCTTTCCCCTTCTTCAGACACCACAAGAGTGTAGCTTAGTGGCAAAAGATTTCCATGGTTAAGCGAGCTCCGGGGGGAACAATACTGGGATGGGTGACCTCCCGGGAAGTACCAGGGACCTCTATACTCCTTGATCATTGAGGTCCTCCCTCACGTGTAGCCAACGGCGCCAACGGTGACTTCAGTGACTCGGATGACAAGGTATGGCAAGGTCTATGCCTTGGTCATCGCCTTAGTCGTCCGAGTGAACAAAACCTCATCACAACCCTTTTTATCAACCTCAAAAGATTTATGAAAATATGTTACAGTTATATCAGTGACCACATGGGCATACAAAAACAATAGCCACAAAAGCATATATCATGTGTATGTGCTCAATATATATTGTTATCACTTATGTAATATTGAATTTTGGAGTTTATTTTGTTGAGATTTTAATGTGCTTTTTGTTTTGATGTAGCAATTGAAGGTTCATGAGGGTGTGAACCAAATGTATGTGGAAAAAAATGAAGAAATAATATTTTCCATATACTATGTAAATGCCCACATCGAGGGTTGTTTCTAGAAAGTTACAAAAATAGTGGTTGTTACACTTATGTGTTCCTCGAGTAGCTTTGATGTTAACCTTTTCCCTATACATGGGCATTTTTTACTCTAGTGCTGGCTAGAGGTTTTTTCCCCATGTTACCACATACTTGATACTCTCATATGTGGTGGTACTTTGTACTTAGGGAGATTATTCAGCTCTTACTTTAGTTCAATTCATCATCAATAGAGAGAGCTATTCCAGCCATCGTCTTCTCCGTGTGTCTTGCTACGTTTGTGCTCCTTGTGTGTGCTTCTCATGTGTCTCTCGCACTTCTACACATAGCCAATAGTGGTATCAGAGCAGGTTCAACTCCTTCTCAAGTTTTGGTTTTTCACGTCGCGGTACGCACACACTTTTAACAGTGCAAATCAACTTCGGAGCATAGAGAATGAATTTCAACAGCCAAGAAACATTTCCAGCAGGTGCACTGCGGTTTTACCCCCATTTTGAAGCCATTCGTGTAGTTAGAATTGCCATTAGAGTGATGGTTTGTGAGCTGAAATCTCAGCATTCATTTCAGCTTTCGTCGAAGTGGAGATTTTGTCACATTCTTGTTCTTTTGTGAAATAGCGAGCAGCAATGACTTGTTTGGCATGGTTCAAGCTGAAGATAAGCTTGATGGGACCAACTATTTGATGTGGTCTTACATGATGAAGCATGTTCCTATTGCTAAACAACTTTGGAACATAGTGGCAGATATAGATCAAAGACCAGCAGGTTCTTCTACTTCACAGTCTACTGTCACAGATGGAGCTTCTTCTTTGAGTACAGTGGTTTCTCCTTCTCCACCTACACAGGAGTAGCTTAGATGGGATGAAAAAGATGCTCAAGCTCATGCTTTGATTGCGCTTTCAGTGAAGCGTCATATAGTTTCACATATTCAGTCATGTTCTACATCGAGACAAGCATGGGATACTCTTGCTTCTTTGTATGCCGTGCGTAATGAAGTACATGTTGCATACTTGAGGAAGCAACTTGAGGATGTATGTATGGTTGAAAACGATTCATTGGATGTGTATGTGACACGCATCAAGAACTTGAAAGAGCAATTGGCAAACATAGATGAGATCATTCCGGATGCATCACTCATTTCTACATTGTTGAAAGGATTACCGGAATCTTTTCAAAGCTTTGCTACTACACTCCCTTTGGTTGAAAAAGGAAATCCTAATATGTATGCATTTGATGAGGTTGTGTCTCTTCTTTTGCAAGAAGAGCAATCTAGAGTGAATAGGAGTGGCTTGATTGAGGGAACGCAAGCACTTGCTATCTCACAAAAGGGGGAAAGCAAGTATGGTTTAACTTTGGGTTCGTCAAAACCAAAGCCTCAACCTTCCTCTTCCACTCATTCCTCTAATGATGGTGATTTGCAAAAGAAGAAGAGATGCAAATATTGCCGAAAGGCTGGTCATACTATTGATGAGTGTAGAAAGCTTGCTAAACACAATGAAAAGAAGAAGCAATCCGACATGTCTATTGCTGAAAATTCAGCAAATGCAAAGAATGATGAAGCTAACATGGCTCAAGATTTTTGGGAATGTGTTGTTACATGTCATTATGATGCTTCTTTGCATTCTAAGTGTATGGTTGTGAGTGAGGCTGATTCCGATTGGTTCTTTGATAGTGGTGCTTCAAAGCACATAACATCATGCAAAAGATTTTTTGCCTCTTTGAAAGATGCACCCAAAGGAGGACATGTGGTGTGTGCAAACAATGCCTCTTATCCTATCATTGGAGTAGGAGAAATTGAGCTTATGGCTGCAAATGGAGGTGTGATTCTCTTGAAAAATGCATTGTATGTGCCCGATATCAAGAAGAACTTAATTTTAGTTTCGTTGATTGCAAAGCTGGACTTCATGTACACTTTGTTGATGATAAGTGTATGGTTCATGATTTCAGCAATGGTGATGTTATCGTGATGTTCGGTACAATATGTAATGGTTTCTATTGCATGGATACATACAAGAGGGCTGCCTCAAATGCCTTGGTTGCTCATACTTCTTCCATGGCTGAAATGGAGATTTGGCATGCTCGTTTTGGTCACTTGAGCTTCAATAGTTTGCTCTACTTGCAAAAGAAGACATGGTTATTGGATTGCCTACACTTGAGTCCATTCAAAATCATGCATGTGAAGGTTGCATTCTTGGGAAAATGCGAAAGGGAAAGAGCATATGGTTTGTCGCTTGCATAAAGCCTTGTATGGTCTCAAGCAAGCTCCACGTGCATTGTATGACAAAATCCATAAGCACTTGATTGCTCTTGGCTTCACATGTAGTCCGATTGAAAGCACACTCTATGTATGCAAAAATGGGGCTGATCTTATAGTGCTTGTTCTTTATGTCGATGACATACTCTTGACTGGGTCATGTGATGCAACACTTGACATTCTTATGACTAATTTGCAGCATACTTTTGATGTCACTTATCTTGGTCTTTTGAGATACTATCTTGGCATCCAATTTATATCTGTTGAGGGGGGAATTGTTATGCATCAAGCAAAGTATGTTGAAAAACTACTTCAACGTTTTGACTTTGAGGATTGTAAGCTAGTTTCCACACCAGTTGAGACAGGATTTAGGTTCTCAGTTGAGGATTCTAGTGATGCATTTGACACTTCTCTTTATCAGCAAGCTGTGGGATTTCTTATATATGCATGCAACACAAGGTTGGATATACAATATGCAGTTTCTCAATTGAGTAGATTCATGGATAGCCCTGGCACTAAGCATTGGCAAGCGGTGAAATGTGTGTTTAGATATCTCCGAGGCAGTTTGAGCTTAGGTCTCTTTTATGGCAGAGATATTCAGCCATGCTTGCATGCTTTTACAGATAGTGATTGGGCTGGTTGTTATGATACTCGCGTCTCCACTAGTGGTAATTGCTTTTTCCTTGGAGACTCATGCATATCTTGGTTGAGTAAGAAGCAACCTATAATGGTGACATCGAGTTGTGAAGTTGAGTACAAGGTAGTTTTCACAGCTACAATGGAGTGTATATGGCTGAGATGCCTATTATGGATCTTTGCATGGAGATTGATGCTGCTACACATATTCTCACTGATAGTCAGAGTGCTTTGGCTGTTGCACGAAACCCAATGTTTCATGCATGGACCAAACATATTGAGGTGCATTATCACTATGTGAGAGAGCACCTTCATGCAGGAGATATTGATTTGGTATATGTGCCTACACAAGATAATGTGGCAGACATATTCACCAAAGCTCTTCCACGGGAAAAGTTTGAAGCTTTTCGCAAAGCTTTAGACTTATTACCTTGTGGGGGCTGATCTATCACTCCCTGTATGTGTTCACATCATTTGCTCTAGAGGGTTTGTTACACTTATGTTTTCCTCGAGTAGCTTTGATGTGAACCTTTTCCCTATACATGGGCATTTTTTACTCTAGTGCTAGCTAGAGGTTTTTTCTCCATGTTACCACATACTTGATCCTCTCATATGTGCTGGTACTTTGTACTTAGGGAGATTATTCAGCTCTTACTTCAGTTCAGTTCATCGTCAATAGAGAGAGCTATTCCAACCATCATCTTCTCCGTTTGTCTTGCTGCATTTGTGCTCCTTGTGTGTGCTTCTCATGTGTCTCTCGCACTTCTACACACACCCAACAGTGGTTGAGATAATGATCACTATAGCATGTGATTTTTGTGAATAAAAAATAAAGTTCACTATAAAAGTGAGCAAATTTTTACTCACATGCTTGCTTTTCAAAGCGCCCATCCTCATTGTAACCTCTATATTTGGAGATAATACAAAACCAAAATACACATACTCTATAGAATCATCTAAGAGTTCCTGAGGGGAGATTGCACCCAAATTTGTGTACTATCTCGTCTACTGCACATCTCTATTTTTGTGTGTTTTCAAATTTCATACTCTCTATGTATGTGTGTTGGTGAGATCCTACGATAGTGGTAGTAGAGCCTGTGCGCATCACAACAAAGGTGTTCCAATGCTGTCCATTTTGATATCCGATTCTAGCATAGTCTATCTGAGCCACTTGATCCGGATCAGATTCCTATTCTAATTTTTGTTCTTGATTCCATTTCTAGTTCTCCTTCCAATTTTTGTTTTTGTGTTCCGCTTTAGTTTTAGTTTTTGTTTTCACTTCTGATTTCTATTTTTTGTTTTTGTTTCTATTTTTTTTTGTTTTCTTATAATATTTGATTCCATAATTATCTCCTTGAGGCACCCGATCCATATGGGATTCTGATTTTGCTTCTTGTTCTTGTTCCTATTTCTAGTTTTGGTTCTTATTTTTTGTTTTGTTTCCTATTTTCATTTTTACTTCTATTTCCTTTTTTTTTTTAATTTTTTTTACGATCTTACTTAATTCATAATAGACATCAAGTAGTACAAGGAGAAGGTGTGTGGCTCAGGTCTATCTTTTGTTTTGGTTTTTGGCTTTTGTTTCAGTTGTAGATCTTGAACCTGAACCAATAGTTTACAGCTAAGTTCGCACCTATGTTTACTCCTTTTGTTAGACCTATGGCTCACTCCAAGGTGTCCAATAAGGTAAGCCATGGGTGCCAAGGAACCCATAGATGCCATGGGTGCTAGGGAACCCATGGCTTCCTTGGCCATTGGCTACGTGTGAACACTCTTTAATTAAGGAGTGTTAATAAGGACTCTCTCAGTTAGCAAGCAATGGATTTGAATCCACAACCTCAGATTTACAAGTCAAGTGTTTTACCACTATTCTATTCCCATGTGTTGCCCACAACCTTACATTTTCAAGCCAAGTGTTTTACCACTACGCTATTCACATGTGTCATCACTCGATTCATTTTTACTTACATTTAACATACCTTTCATCTCTCTTAGTTTTTCAATTCCTAAGAACCACTCTTCCCTTTTCCATTTTAATTCAAGAATTCTTAAAATTCTTTTCATATTTTTAGTAAGGGGATTTTTTCTTTTACATACCCATGGACCCTACTCATACCATGGAGACTTTGGTGAATCAACCATATGCGGAGTATCAATCGAACAACAGTTGGATCTCCTATGACATGAACTCCAAGGCACTCAAAATGAGATCAATGAGCATGATGGATTACTTCAAAAGATGCATTCCAAGGAGAAGAACTTTGTATGGTTGGTGAAGGCCATTATTACCACTCAAGCAGATGGCACACATTCCAATCTTGGTGTAAAGAATTTCCAATTTTCACGATTTCATGGGCATAAGGTTGGTCAACTTGCTTTATCATGGTTATCTTGGTTTGATAATTTTTATTTAAATGAATCCTACTCTAAAAATGATAAATTGAAACTTTCCATTAATTATTTAGTGGGGAAGTCCCAACTCTGGTGCAATGTTTTACAATTGATATATATTTCCATAATGATGTGTCTGAACACACTTAAGACCACCAAGGCACTTTTTCCCCTCTTTAGGAGGCTTTTTCCCCCACTTGTATATATGCCTATAACCCTAATGGATCAGGTCACTTACCTTTGTACATTCAATTGGTAATACAATCAATATTGTGTGTTGTGCTACAAGCTTCTTCTTCTTCCTTCTATTGTTTGTGTGCTTCCGTAGACCTCAAAATCCAGCAATTGGTATTAGATTAGGTTACCGTTTCATCTAGGACATAATCAACACCCCTACAGTCATAGTCTCTGAATCGCACAAAAATTGGTGAGCATACCCAGGGCTCTTTTTGGCCTCCAAATGCACTATCAAAGTGCCTATGCAAACAATTTCATCCTTTTGTTCAAAACATATATACAAGTTTTAGTTCGCTAGTACAAACACCTCAAAGTCTACTATAGGTTTAGTAGAGCTCCACAAGGTAGTTTTGTTCAACTTTTTGATATACAATACTTTTTTTGCATGATGATATTTTAGTTAGTAGCCATGGCTAAAAGTAATAATGTATTCCATATGTTGGTTGTTGAGGAAAAGTTGGATGGTACCAATCATCCATGATGGGCATATATGATGCTTCATATATTGGTACCAAAAGGACTATGGAATATTGTGCATAGTGTTGAAAAACGACCTACTACACCTGCAAATATAGTTATTGAAGGTGATGCAAATGGTGTTGAAGATGAGGATATTCAAATTCCTATTCGTGTTGCAATTCCTATCTCACCTACTGGAGAGCAACTTTGTCGGGATGGCACAGATGCCTAGGCACATGCATTGATATCTTTGTCTGCAAAGATTCCAATATCCCCAATATTCACTCTTACAAAATAGCAAAGGATGTTTGGGATACACTTACCACCTTATACCAGGCAAGAAACGAGGCTTGTGTTGCCTACCTCCGAAAATAGTTGGAGAATGAGCATATGAATGAAGGAGATTCTATGGACAATTTTTTTGACAAAGATCAAAGATTTGAAGGGACACTTGATTTTTGCTGATGAAGTCTTGCTAAATAGTTCACTTGTGCATACTGTTCTGAATGGTCTTCCAAATTCATATAAGATGTTTGCTTCTACTCTTTGGTTGATGATGAAAGGCAATCAAAATGCATTAACATTTGAGATTTTAGTCTTTGTTTTGTTGCAAGAAGATCAATCTAGGTAGAATAGGTCCATTATGTATGTAGCATATCAAGCTTTCTTAGCTAGTTAGAAGGGCAAAGATAAATGGAGCTCATCTATTAGTAAACAAAAATCTGCTAATTTTGCATAGTCAAAAAAGAAAGAAAAAAGCAAAAATTATAAATATTATAAAGGAAATTATCATATCATAAAGAGTTGTCCAAAATTGGCTATAAAAGAGGCTGGAATGGTTGTTGCAGATCTCTTTACACCCAAAATAGAGTCTGCTAATCTTGCGCAGAATGAGGAATGGGCATTTATCAGAACAATGTATGTTTGCAGTAGAGTTAGATGTTTGGTACTTTCACAGTGGGGCAACCAAACATATTACCTCATAGTGCAGTTTCTTTAGTTCACTTGAGCCTGCCCCTATAGCGAATACTATCACATGTGCCGAGAACTCCTCTTATCCAATCATGGGAGTTAGTAAGTTTATTTTGACTACTATTGATGGTAGCTCTTTCACATTGTCAGATGCTTTGTTTGTGCTAGGGATCAAGAAAAATCTATTGTCAATTTCAACATTAGCTAAGATTGACTTGATTATCAAATTTGCTGATGAGAGATGTACAGTTCATGATCTCTCAAATGGTGATGTTATTATTGCTTCTAGAATTTTATGTCATGGGCTGTATAAGCTCATAGACTATGCAAAATCTATGAATGATTCGACATATGCAGTTCAAGATTCTCATATGCAAATCTTTGGCATACATGCTTTGCTCATCTAAATTTTGCTAGTTTGTTATGCCTGCAAAAATCTTAAATGGTGTCCTCTCTACCCAAACTTGAGGCACCTAGTAAACATGTCTATGAAGTTTGTATTTTGGGAAAAATGCAGCATTCCTCCTTCCCAAAAGATAGTTCAATTCGATCTACTCAGAAATCAAAGCTTGTTCATAGTGATGTATGTGGTCCTGGGAGCTACCTTTACTTTGTGACTTTTATTGATGATTTTTCGAGAAATGCATGTGTGTATCCATTGAAAGCAAAGTCCAAAGTGTTTATGTGCTTCAAATAGTTTCTGTTTTTAGCTAGAAATATGTCAACATGTGAAATGGGCACCCTTCATTCTGATCAAGGGGGGGAATACATGTCTTCTAATTTTAATGTATTTTTGGTTGAGCGTGGGATAAAACATTAGTGTATAGTGCCATATACACCTCAACAAAATGATGTTCTTGAAAGAAAGAACATGTCTCTCATGGAGATGGCGAGGTGTATGGTCAAAAGTGAGGCTTTACCACATAGTTTCTAGCTTGAGGTTGTTATGTGTGCAACATATGTACTTAACATGTGTCCCACCAAAACACTGCAGTCTATAACTCCATATGAGGCTTGGCATGGTTGCAAGTCATTTGTTGCTCATTTGTGTGTGTTTGGTTGTTTGGCATATGCATTAGTGTCTAAACAACAATGCAAAAAACTAGATGATAAAGTAGTGAATATATATTTTTGTTGGGTATAGTTTTGAAAGCAAAGGCTATCATTTGTATCATTCATAGACTAAACACATTTTGGTTAGACATGATGTTGTTTTCTGTGGAAGATGCAATTTTGCCATTACTTTCATGTACTAAGGAGACATCAGTTAGCTCCAAAAATGTGTATGACACTTTGCTTCCTCTTTTTACATGTGGACAATCAAACTCTGGTCCAAATGAGCCAACTTCTTAGCCTTTACAGGTTTCACATGATGATGCAAATCATTTCATTTCTAATGCAGATTTACATGATGCACTTCTTGATGAGGGGAAAAATATAGAGGAGACAAAAACTATGCCTAAATGGATAGTGGAAACTTTGCGAGATAGCAAATAAGATGCATATCTATCATATCATGCTTGTTCAAGCTCTCATAGTGCTTCTTTTGCATCAAATAATTGCTATGCAATGGTTGTCTCTATTCTTCGTGATGAGAACAAGCCTGCTTCTTTTGATGAAGCACAAAATTCAAAAAATTGGATGTTTGCTATGCATTCAGAATATGATGCTATTATGAAACATTGTACATCTTTATGTGATTTTCATCTAGGAAAAATTCCATTGAAACTAATTGGTTATACAAGCTGAAGCCTAAGCCTAATGGAGCAGTTGACATGTATAAGGTTAGGCTTGTTGCAAAAGGTTATGCTCAAGAAAGAGGCATTGTACCTTTCTACCCACATGCTAAATGACTACTCTTCATAGCATATGTGCAATTGTAGCCCATCATGGTTGGAATGTATATTAGTTGGACATTAAAATTGCATTTCTGGATGGTTACTTACATGAAGAAGCATACGTTTTTCAGCCTCATGGTTTTGTGGAGGAAGGGCATCAACCTCGTGGTTTTGTCAAAAAAGGCCATGAAAACAAAGTGTGTAGGTTGAAAAAGGCATTATATGGTTTGAAGAGAGCACAACGTGCTTGGTATGAAAAGATACATGCCTACTTGATTGCAAATAGTTTTGAAAATAGTCCAACTAAGAGCACCTTATATGTTAAGTGTGCAAATGATGTGCTTCTGATCATTGTTGTATATGTTGATGACATGGTGCTCACTCGTCCTAATGAGAAGCATTTTGTTGATGTGTATGCCTCCTTTGAGATGTCAGATTTGGGATATTCACACCATTATTTGGGCATTGAGTTTATGCAAGTTGATGGCAGAATAGCTTTATGTCAAACAAAATATATTCACACATTATTGTAATGTTTTGGCCTTGAAGACTGTTCATGTATGACTTTTTGCATGTCTGGCCAATACAATCCCAGCTTTTTCAATTCTCTTATTGTCCCCTGAACTCCGTTATGAATTTTCCATCGATTCACATGAGCTTGCTCCATTAGGTTTTTCTGTTCGTCCTCTTCTACACATCTCAATAATATGCCATTTGATTCTTTGTAGTTTAAACTACCTGCTACATTATGTAAATTATGCTGTAGAAATTCCTTCTTGTTATCTCCATTGATCCTATGGTGTGGTCCATGCATGAGGATTGTTATTAACTTTTTTTCCCATTTCGGACATGTTTCTAACGTACATGAGTATTTCCTTGCTTTACTATTACTTCAAAATCGAGCTCCATCAGTAATAAGAACCATCTCACTAGGCTTCTTGTATTACAAGGCTTATTGAACAGATACAATAATGCCCGATGGTCTAAACACAACATCTCTACTAACCATAAATCCTTTGTTGGATGGATTATAAAACCTGTATCCTTTTTTATTTATATCATACCCTATGAAGATGCATTTCTCTACCTTAGGGTCTAACTTACCTCTGATTTGAGATGGAACATGCACATAAGCAACACAACTACAATGTTCAAGTGATGGTCTCCTGCATGCCATGCCTCATAGGGGGTCATCCTATCAAGGGATTTAGAAGGTAACCTGTTAATAAGATAAGTGGTAGTAGAAACACTCTCTACCCACAAGTAATTAGGCAACTTCTTTTCATTTAGCATTGATCTAGCTGCTTCCACAATCAATCTATTCCTCCTCTCTGCTATTCCATTTTGCTCAAGAGTATATCTAGTAGTGATCTCCCTTTTGATACCTTTCTCCTGCAAAAATGCATCAAACTCATTGGAGAGGTACTCACCTCCTCCATCTGACCTTATCCTCTTTAAGCTTTTTCCTGTTTGATTTTCCACAAGTGCAAGATACTTGTTGAAACAACTGAACACTTCATCCTAATGTTTCATGAAATACAGGATAGTCTATCTACTGAAATCATCAATAAATGACACATAATACCTTGAGCCTGAAATTGAAGGGTCCTTGCTTGGTCCCCACATATCTGTGTGGACAAGTTCCAAATAATCTTCATGCATATAGCCTTTCTTTGTAAAGGGTAACCCGTGTGATGTACCAAATTGACATGCACCATATTTATAGATCATATGTTGCTTGGATACATTAGGTATCCCAAGTACACATTGATCTCTACATATCTGCTTCAATGTTCTCTCACCAATGTGCCCTAATCTTTTGTGCCATATCTCTAACTCAGACAAAATTTGATCCTTATAGTTATAAAGTGCAATGTTTCTAGTGTCCTCAAGCTCAAATGTAAACAATCTACTTGTTTTCTCTCCCTTGGCAATTCTTTTGAATCCATGTTGTGGGTCCTCCACAAAAGCTCCAAATTTATTGAACCTAACCTGCAAACCCTTTTCCACTATGTGTCCAATACTCATCAAATTCTTTGTGATAGTAGGTACATAGAGAACTTTGCTCAACAGATTCCTATGCCCATAAGAAGTTTTGACATTTCCTACCTTGACAACTCAATGCTTGGTATCTTCACCTGTCTGCACTTGGTGTTTTCCTTTGGGCTCCTCAAGATCAGAAAGGAGAGCTACATTGCCTGCTACATGGTTTGAACAACCTCATTCAATATAGAAGAGGTGCTCATCATTCATACCTTATTTTGAAGTCACGATCATAATGAGAAGAGAATCCTCTTGATCCTCTATATAGTTGTTGAAGTCTTTTCTTGATTTGTATCCTCCTTGATAATTGTTGTTGTAGCCATGGTTGTATCCTTGATTGTAGTTGAATCTTCCTCTTGATTGTGAGTAGCCACCTCTTTGAAATCCTCTTCCTCTCTAGTTCTTGAAGTTCCTATAGCACTCATCTATTGTGTGATTAGACAGTCCACATATATTGCGTGGGGAAGAGTTGAAAGGTCTCTCCCTACCTTGCTTACCTCCTTTGCCCCTTCCTCTTGAATTCCTACCTCTCCATGGATAGTTAGCTTGAGAAGTAGTACCTTCATCTTCAACTTTCTTGCCTTTTCCTTTATCCTTAGACTTTCCTTTGTCTGTATAGAGGGTAGAAGAATTGTTACCTCTTGATGGTTCTCAATTTTTGTTGAGCTTGGCCTCATGGGTGAAGAGTTGCCCCATGAGAGTGGTTAGATCAGGAATTTTCATATCCATATAAAGATCCATTGCAATTGTGAAAGATTCCCACTTATCATCTGCCTTTGTTGGAGATAGACATCTGCAGAAGCACGCGAACAACACAAGGAAGAAGAAGAAGAAGCTTGGAGCACAACACACAATACTGAATGTATTACTAGAGAATGTACAAAGATAAGTATCCCATTAGGGCAATAGGCGTATATACAAGCCAGGGGAAAAAAACCTCCTAAAGAGGGAAAAAAGTGCCCCGGTGGTCCTAGAGTGTTCAGACACATCACTACCTAAATATATCAACAAATCCCCCCTCGGAGTGATGCGGTGAACAAGTAGCTGGCACGCTTGTATAAGGAAGTGCCAAGCTATGTGGAAATCACTCCACAAAAGGAAGTAAGCCCAAAGCTTTGCGGAAAGCTTCAAACTTCTCCCTAGGCAGAGCCTTTGTGAAAAGGTCTACAATGTTCTCCTGCGTGGGCACATATGCCAAGCTGATCTCCCCAACAAAGAACCTCTCCCTGACATAATGATAAGGCACCTCAATGTGCTTAGTACGAGCATGGAACATAGGGTTCCTCGCAACTGCCAATGCGCTCTGACTGTGAGTGAAGATGGTAGTGGCAGAAGAGTGTCCAACACCCAAATCAGCCATAAGGCGTCTGAGCCACACACACTCAATAGTCGCTGTGAAAGCTGCCCTATACTCAACCTCACAACTAGAAGTGGCCACAGTAGGCTGCTTCTTGCTCAACTAAGATATACATGAGCTACCAAGCATGAAGCAAAAGCCACTAGTGGACACACAAGTGTCATAGCAACCAGCCCAATCGGAGTTAGAAAAAGCATGTAAATCTGGCGGTAGTGATCCCCCCTTGGGATAAAACAACCTAAGTAGCTGAGTACCACTCAAGTAGCGAAAGATACGCTTAACCGCCTGCCAACGCTTGACTCCTAGGAAATGCATAAACCTCCTCATCTGTGAGACAACAAATTGAATATCTGGCCCAGTAATGCATACGAAATCAAGCATCCAATAGCCTGCTGATAGAGAACAACATCAAATGCATCTCCAGCATCATGAAGACTCAATCGTAAACCTGTCTCCATAGGAGTGGCAATAGGCTTACATTCTTCAAGGCCAAAACGCTGCAATAATGTGTCAATATATTTTGTTTGACACAAAGCCATTCCACCATCAACGTGCATAGACTGAATGCCCAGATAATGATGCAAATGCCCCGAATCAGACATCTCAAATGAGGCATGCAAATCAGCCTTAAAATCAGCAATATGCCTCTCATGAGGACCAATGAGCAGCATGTCATCAACATAAACCACAATGATCAGAAGTACATCATTAGCACGCTTAACATATAAGGTGCTTTCAGTTGGACTGTTCTCAAAACCATGTGCAATCAGATAGGCATGTATCTTTTCATACCAAGCACGTGGTGCTTGCTTTAAACCATATAATGCCTTCTTTAACCTGCACACCTGGTTTTCATGCCCTTTCTACACAAAGCCATGGGGCTGAAAAACATACACTTCTTCATGCAAGTCACCATTCAGAAATGTTGTTTTAATGTCCAATTGATGTACATTCCAACCATGATCAGCTGCAAGTGCACAGATGCTCCGAACCATAGTCATATGGCATGTAGGTGCAAAGGTCTCATCAAAATCAATGCCTCTTTCCTGTGCATAACCCTTTGCAACAAGCCTAGCCTTATACCTGTCAACTGTACCATTTGGTTTACGCGTCAGCTTGTATACCCACTTAGTGCCAATGGCCTTCTTTCCTGGAGGCAAGTCACATAAAGACCAAGTACTATTCTTCATTATAGCATCATATTCAGATTGCATAACAGCCATCCGATTTTCCAAATTTTGTGCTTCATCAAACAAAACAGGCTCATTCTCATCACAGAGACTAGATGCAGCCATAGCATAGCAATCTGATGCAAAAGAGGCACTATGAGAGCCTGAACGAGTACAAAATGACAGAGGTGCATCTAATTTACTGTCACGCAAAGTCTGCACCAACCATTTTGGCATAGTTTTTGCCTGCTCAATATCAGCTCTCTTATCAACTAGTGCATCATGTAAATCTGCATCAGAAATGGAATGAATTGCATCATCACATGAAACTTGCAAAGGCTGAAAAGTTGCCTCATTAGGACCAGCACTAGACTGTCCACCTATAAAAAGAGGAAGCAAAGTACCACAATTGATTTTTCCTAGCTCTTGTATTAGAGGAAAAATATGAAGATAGAGTATCCCAAGTCTCTTGGGAAGTTTTGAAATTCCTAATATGAGGAAGAAGGAAGTCAGAAATAGAGTTAAGTAGATATGACCTGACTAAAGCATCTTTGGCACACCATGAGTTGAGTCTTTCTTGCTCCTCTCTGGTAGGTTCATTTTTACAACTTCTGAATATGGGCATCTCCGCATCTCTTGATATGTATCCATAGAGACTCCTTCCTTGTAGATAGCCCTTCATCCTTAAGGATCATGCTGGATAATTATTCATGTCCAATTTATCAATGAAATAAGGGAAAACATCTCCCATTTTACTTCAACTTGATCTGATACCACCGTTGGAAGAGATGGATGGATACCTCAGGGAAGTGAGGTGGTACTGCTAAAACTTGCTTTGCACCTACCCTAATACATTTCAGTGTTTGATAGTAGGCCCTTTTAGCTTGCAAATGACACCAAGAAAGTATCTATGTACTTTGGAGTTGATGATTGAAACAATTGAATCAAAATAGACTACTTCAAGAATAGTTAGTGTCACAAAACTTGCTATTTTAGACCATACACTTGCTGGTTCTTTTGCTCAGAGCTCACAGTACAGTAACAATTGATGAAATTCCTTCTGAGGGAATTCAGTTAGCTTAGATAGCTAATGATTGCAAGTGGAATCATCTAAAATGATGAGATATGCTCTGAGAATCCAAAGCTCACCCCCTATTTTTTAGGGATTAACGAGTAGATGACTAGTGAGCACTTCGATGATAATTTCTCCCAGATGGCTAAACCAAATGCTTTGAGATTTTGATAGCACAAATTATACTTTAAGTTGGTTCCAAAAAACTAGAGATTATGAAAAATGGTTGAGTATTCACTGAGATATGACCAGAGAAAGTTGACTATTTTGAGTAGTCATAGCACGGAAGTAGACAGAGATGTTTAATGAACTATATGTAACATACATCATCATTGTACAAGATCATTGGCATTGTAATGATGCTCAATGATGATGGACTGAGTGAGCTATGATGTGAGCCACTTAGCATCTACAAATGATCAAGGAGAGAGCTCTCAATGAGGCCACACAACCGTGATATTTTATAAGAAGTTTTTTCTCGAATTCAAACTTGGCTCCAACTAAAAATGACTCCAATAATTTAGGAGTTATTCTCTCATTTGAGACTCGTAACTAATATTCTTCCTAACTCCACGAGATACAAGCTTTTGCAAGATTCTTCCAAGGTTTTAATCTTTTTACAATGGTAAATGACCAAGTGATTACAAGCTAAGGTTCACATGCATCATCAAGTGAGAGTTGCACACATTTCTTCTAAGCTAAATGTGTAGGCTTGATCATTTTGTACCAACAATGTAATGCTAGGAATTCCAAAGTAAAGTACGAATCTGCGTGTGATGGAGGTATATATGATCCACATCACATTAATAGGTAGAACTAGTGCATTTATGTTTGTTTCACTACCTTTATCATCAATTATGTCATTTATGCCTAGTCCATTTGTAGTTGCATGTGCATCGCCATGCAAGGTTTCATTTTCTCATGTACATGATCCATTGGATATGGGAACTAAGGACATAGTTATCAACATTGAGGGTACCATGTTGGAAGGGGTTACAATCAACACTACTACTGAGGGGCAATGGTTAGAAGCTAGAATGTTGAAGTTAAAACATAGATTTGGGATTTTGTGCAATGTCCTATCCGAGGTCATGGAACTTTGTTAATCTTTTGATGGAGTTCAATATCAACCGATAGACATTTTGAGATTCCTCCAAGGGCTCGACAATATAAGTAGGATTGCTATAGGTAGTCACACTGATACAATAGAGACCACACCAAGTCTATCATGGTAAGAAAGGATTTTCATATTTCCCAAGCACACCTCCTACCCTTGATTCGCACTATGAGACATTTCAAGTTGATAAGAACTATAACATATCATCATACCAAGAATCTTGATCATTTGTAGGCTCAATTCCAAACAATGAAGCGTTTGAAAGATCTTCTACCTCTAATGGTAATGGTTCTACTTCTTCTAGTCTTCTCAATTAATCTGCTATAGCATGTTCACTCCCTTGTCTTGAATTACTATATAGTTAAAATCTTGCATGAGAGATACCCACCTTGAATGTTTTCTTGAGAATTGAGGTTTTTTACCAAAAACATTAATGCTTGATGGTCCACATGAATATACACATTATTGGCTAACACCTAATGCCTGAAATTTTGAATCCAAATATAATTCCCAAACATTCCTAATCTATAACAATATAGTTCCTTTCAATAGTATTTAAAAACCTACTTGCATAATATATGGGCTTAAACCACTTCTTCTTCACTTCTTGCATAAGCACTACTCCCATTGCTATGTGTGACACATCAATAAATAAATGAAAAGGTAATTCCTACATAAGGTGTACAAGAATAGGTGCTACAACCAAAATTTTTGTCAGCACATTGAAAGCTCTCTCTTGTTAGTCCCCACACTAAAACTCCACAATTTTCTTGGTAAGAAGAGTCAAAAGGGTAATGCACATATGCTAAGTGTATTTCAAAAAGCATTAATTAAGCCCATAAACATCATTATTCTTTTTACAGTCTTCATGGTCCTACATTGCAAATTTGTTCTATTTTCATGAGATGTATTGCTATTCCCTCCTTACTGACTATGTGCACCAAAAGTACTCCTTATTTAACTTCAGAAGAAAATTTGGAAGGATTCAAAGAGGGTTGAAACCCCCTATAATTCTCAACAAAGAGTTCAAGATGATGAAAATAATCTTTTTTCGTGCTTGGTATAGTGAATCATCAAAGAATAATTTCATAAAAGTGGTGAGGTATGGATCAAATACCTTCATAACCCATTTTTGAAAGGTAGGTGGCACATTCATGAGACCAAGATTTATGACCATAGAAGCATATATGCCCCATTCTATGAATAATTTCCTTTTCTCCATGTCTTTCACTACCATTCAAATCTAATTATACCCAATAAATCTATCTAAGAAACTATACAGTTCATCTCCTACAACTAAGTCCAATAGTGTATCACTATAAGTGAGAATGGATAAATTTCTGTGGCTGCATTTAATGTCTTGTGGTCCATAAAAAACCTAATTTTACTATTCGTTTTATAGAATATTACAAAAACTAATAACCATGTGGCATTCTCAATAGGATATATAAATCCAACTTCAAGTAATTTATCTGATTCTTCTTTCACCTTTTGCACATAGTTAGTATACATCCTATATCATTGTTGCTTCATTGGTACTGCATCCATTTTGACTTTAAATGTGTGCTCACATAATGCGAGATATGCCCTTTTCAAATTAGTATATGACCTTGCAAAACCATATCCTGTTAGCAAATGAATTCTGGTGTCTTTAAAATCACTGTCAAAATAAGTGACTACTTTGACTATCTTTGGATTAGATTATGTTCCCAAGATTTCTTTCCACATTTTATCCTCCCTAATTCTTCTACTGTTAGCTCACATCTCTACAAATGACTTCTCAGCATGTTGATTTTCTGCTCCACTTGTTCTTTGATGTGCATTTCCACCTGGTGCCCCTCTTCTTGAATATCAAGTTCCTCCTTTTGTGTAGTCTTTTTGTTCCTTCACTTTCAACCTTTAATACATCAACATAGGTATCAGTATTATGATGCTATGAAGAAATTGATCCTCTTCCTCATCTTCCACTTCACCAATCATATTGATTTCTTCTACAAATAATGACCTGAGACTAGGTGGAAGGATTCTCTTCTTCACCATATCTAATTTAACTATCTTACTATCACACTTGATGACAATATTATCCATACTCCACAATTGTTGTACCTTAGTTTTTCTCATCCAAGGCCTTCCCAAGATCATTCGATACCAACATTTGACCTTTTTTAGCTTCAAGACTAAAGAACATAATAGAAATTCGAATTTCTTAGTCTTGGTCTTGTAATTTTGGATGATACCCAAAGGTTACACCCTCCTTTGATCGACCATCTTAACTTGAAAATGTGCATGTATCTATTGGAGTGAATTGAGATTCTTAGATATACCTTCTAGTAGTATATTAATATGTGCCCCCCCCATCTATACAAAATCCTAATAAATAAGTATTTTCAATAGCCTCATTGAGCGTTGGGATGTTATAATCAACATCCGCAAATAGACTAGAGTCACTAGCCACCAAAACTTCTTGTGCAACAATCTAATTTAAAGCTTTAATATTCTATTTATCATCTTTCCCAAGAAACTTGATAAGTAAGTTTTGATTGAAGCCTAGAAGGATTCTTAGGAGCTATCTTATGTTTAGTGATAAGGATGCATCCATCAGTGCTTCATAAATTACATCTAAAAATCTTTTAGGTTCTTTTGAAGATACTACTTCCTTGCCATGAGCCGTTGTATACTAAGGTATCTATACAGAATGTAGATGGGTTGCCTTATCTTTCAACATGCTCCTTTTACTTTTTTCATTTGCTAAATTCACCCAAATCTCCATTCTAACTTGATCTTGTGCTTTCCAATCCACATCTATCACATCTTGTTCTTGTGATTTATGCTTACCCTTACTATTTGAAGCTTTAGCTTGTGTGATAGCCAATGATTGAACTCACTCTTGTTTTGCAAGCAATTCCACTACTATGCAAAAAGTAATACAATCATATTGTTCTAGATGTGCAAGCTACAAAATATCCTGATCTATCCTAGCTAATTGTGAACAAATGTTTACCTCTTCAAATGGAATTTGGTTGATCAATACTACATTTTCTTGTGCTGGTCCCTTCAGCTTAATATCTTGATTAGATGGGCTTCTTGCTGCAATAATTGGTGGGGGATTGATATTTGGTATGCACCTTTTATTTCTATGATTTCTCCATAGTTTACATGTAGGTCCTTGTCAGTGGTCGGCTGCTCCACAATACATATGAAGATCAGTTCAATTATCTCCTTGCAAATAATTTCAATGATTTTCAATAAATTATTTACATAAGGACTTGCTTGCTGATTACCTTGGCATCTTGGTTTGAATGGTTGAGGTGTCACTATACTTATTTGTCCCTTGATTTTTTCCAAAATGTGTGTTGGCCTTCTTCCCTTATAATTGGGGTAATATTAACAGGTCTCATTTTCATGACCCATCCCTTGACATACAATGCTGTATAAATTCTTAGTAAGTGTAGGTGTAGACTACTATTGCACCAACATTTCTAGTAATTTACTGATGTTTGATGAACTATCCTCACATGTCTTCTTTGTTTCGATTTTTCTCATCCTTTTCCTTATGCTAGTTAACTTTTTATGTTCATGTGATTTTTTTTTCTTTTTCTTGATTGACCATTCACCATCATCTTCGTCTTCTTCATCATCGTTTGTTTTTCATTCACTATCAAACTCTCAAATGAGTTTATCTTCAGATTCTTCCTCTTCTCATATATCACTATAAGATTTTAGTTTCATGCTTAGTCATTTTTCAGACTTCTCATTAGAACTTCCACAATATCTTCTTTTTGCCCTTAGAATTGCATCAACTAATTATCTAAATGTTGTTGTACCAACCAACTAAGCATAGGTAGCTATTTTACTTGTAAAGTGCTACTTTAGTCATCAACAAAATAGGTCTTCAACCTATTCCCAAGAAGGATGTTGCATTGTAGTCAACCTATTTAATAAATTGGTGAACGTTTGAATGCAATCATCTACCATAAGCTATTTTAATTTTATCTTTCTAAGATTCTTCAATACGTTTTTAGTAGTTTTGTCCACCCTAAAGCATCCTCCACCCAAAAGATAGGAATAAAAGTTCCATAGATGGGTCTAAGAGAACCCAAGTTCTCTTTCTAAACAAGCATATAAGATGTAGGGGTAAAACCTGCCACATACTGAAAATCATTGTACATAATCCATATCAAGTTCACATATTATTGTAAACCTATGAGTATTAGCTATTGGAGTAGCTGGTTTATTATTTATTTATATTTGGAAAGTACTCTTAAATTCTCTAATGTAGCAAAAATGCACCAAGAACTCATGTAATAGTGGTATTATTAATGAGAAGAGGTATAGTGGTGTGTGTGCAACAATCTCTCCATAATGCCCAGTTGTGTTGTGTCCTATCACTTATGCTCTACTGTGAACTATATCAATATATCTTAAAAATTTTGGATTTTTATTTAATAGATTAATTTATAAAGTCATTAACAATGTTACATGCAAGTAGTGAAATATGGTACATGCAAATGAATAGTAATCTTGTTATCTAGTTTTGAAGTTGTAATCTAGTTGTCATCACCTCTTTGATCATAGTCTCAAAATTGCACAAAATTTGGTGTGCATACTCATGATGATTAGGAGATCAAAACAGATTTGCCGCATGGTGCCAAAATCACGATCTGAGCTCGTTTTGGCCTCCGAATGCACTATCACAATGCTTCTGCATGATATTTCCATCTTTTTGTGGCAAAGATATTTACAGGTTTTGGTTTTCTAGTATAAGCATCTTGAAGTCTACTACACGTTTAGCAGAACTCGATAGGGTAGTTCTGTTCAACTTTTTGAGATATAGTCAAATTTCTACATCATGGTATTTTAGTTAGTGGCCATGGCTGAAAGAAGCGATGCATTTTGTATGTTGCTTATTGAGAATAAGTTGGATGGTACGAATTACCCATTATGGGCTTATATGATGAATCATGTATTGGTCGAAAGGGACTATGAAATATTGTGCAAGGTGTTAAAAAACATCCTATTACACATGCAAATACAGGTACTGAAGCTGATGCAGATGACATCAAAAATGTTTATATTCTATAGATTCTTGTTCGTGGTGTAGTTCCTATTGCACCTACTATACAACAAATTTGTTGGGATGGCAGAGATGCTTAGGCACATGCATTGATAGCTTGTCTATCAAACATGCCATTATTCCTCACATTCGATCTTACAAAATAGCTAAGGATGCTTGGGATACACTTACCACATTGTACGAGGCTAGGAATGAGGCTCATGTTGCTTACCTCCAAAAACAGTTGGAGACTGATCATATGAATGAAGGTGATTCTATGGAGAGTTTTCTAACAAAGATCAAAGATTCGAACAGTTAATGTCTACGGATGAAGTCTTGCCTAACAATTCACTTACGCAGGCTATTTTGGATGGTCTTCTTGATTCATACCAGAGTTTTGCTTCTACTCTTTGTTTGATGATGAAAGGAAATCCAAATGCCTTGAAATTTGAGGAGTTAGTCTCTATTCTATTGCAAGAAGATCAGTCTAGGCATAATAGGTCCATTATGCATGTTGCAGATCAAGATTTCCTAGCTAGTCAGAAGAGCAAAGGTAAATGAAGCTCTTCTACTAGTAAGCAGAAATCTACTAATTCTGCACAATCAAAGAAGGATGACATAGATGACAAGAAAACAGAAAAGCAAAAATTGTTTTGTAAGTACTATAAAACAAATGATCATGTCATGAAGAATGATCCAAAACTGGCTACAAAAGAGGCAAAGAGAAAAGAGGTTGGAATGCTTGTTGTAGAGGCCTCTACACTGAACACAAAGTCTGCTAATCTTGTGCATAATGAAGAAGGGTGTTTACTATTGTTTTTAGTTTTGACCCATCTTCACATGAATAGTGTATGTCTGCAGTAGAATCAAATGTTTGGTACTTTGACAGTGGGGCAACCAAACGTATTACCTTGTAGTGGAGTTTCTTCACTTCACTTGAGCTTGTCCCTACAGGGAATACTATCGCATGCACCAACAACTCCTCTTATCTTGTTATGGGAGTTGGTAAGATCATTCTTACTACTGCTGATGGTAGTTCTTTTACATTTTCAGATGCTTTATTTGTGCCAGGCATCAAGAAAAAACTGTTATCAGTTTCTTAATTAGCCAAGATTGGCTTGGTTGTGAAATTTGTTGATGAAATATGTACAGTTCATGATCTGCCAAATGGCAACGTGAATATTGCTTTTGGCATTTTATAT
Organism: Ceratopteris richardii; assembly: GCA_020310875.1. Lineage (NCBI taxonomy): Eukaryota > Viridiplantae > Streptophyta > Polypodiopsida > Polypodiales > Pteridaceae > Ceratopteris > Ceratopteris richardii. The sequence continues at coordinate 75,415,431 of CM035425.1, read as the reverse complement.
TGTGGGCTATATAAGCTCATAGAATATGAAAAATGTATGGATGATTCAACATGCATAGTACATGATTCTCAGGCTATGTCAGATGCAAAGCTTTGGCATGCATGCTTTGGTCATGTGAATTTTGCTATTTTTCTATGCATGTAGAAATTTGATATGGTGTCCTATTTTCCCAAACTTGAGGAACCCGGTAAACATGTTTGTGAAGGCTATATTTTGGGCAAAATGCAATGTTCCTCCTTTCCAAAAGATGGTTTAGTTTGAGCTACTAAAAAATTGTAGTTTGTTCACAATGATTTCTATGGTATGCAATGGATGATTTTTCCATATACTTCATGACTTTCATAGATGATTTTTCCAAGCATGCAAGGTATATCCATTGAAAGAAAAGGCCCAAGTGTTTATGTGCTTCAAACAATTTCTAGTTTTGGCTGAAAATCTATCAACATGTAAAATGTCTACCCTCCATTCTAATCGAGGGGGGGAATACATGTCTCCTGACTTTAAAGCATTTCTGGTTGAGCGTGGGATAAAACATCACTGTACAGTGCTGCACGCACCTCAATAGAATGGAGTTGCTGAATGGAAGAACATTTCACTCATGGAGATGGCGAGGTGTATGGTCAAGAGTTAGGCTTTACAACATAGTTTCTAGCTTGAGGCTATTATGTGTGCAACATATGTACTTAAGAGGTGTCCCACTAAAGCATTGTAGTCTATCACTCCATATGAGGCTTGTCATGGTCCTAAGCCATTTGTTGCTCAACTCCGTGTTTTTGCTTTTCTGGCATTTGCATTAATGCCTGAACGACATTGCAAGAAATTGGATGATAAAGTAATGAAAGGTATTTTTGTTGGGTACAATTTTGAAAGTAAAGGCTATCGCCTATATCATACATAGACTAAACGCATTTTGGTTAGCTATGATGTTGCTTTTGTGGAAGATGTTATTCCACCATTACTTTCATATACTAACTGTTAGCTCCAAAGACATGTATGATACATTGTTGCCTCTCTTTACAGGTGAGTAGCCTAGTGCTTGTCCAAATGAGGCAACTTCTCACCCTTTACAAGTTTCATATGATAATGCAGATCATTCTATTTCTGATGCAAATTTACATGATGGACTTGTTGATGAGAGAACTGATATTGAGGAGGAGAAAACTATGCAAAAATGGCTGGTGTAGACTTTGCATAACAACAAATTAGATGCATCCTTGTCATATTGTACTTGTTCAGGCTCTCATAGTGCCTCTTTTGCATCAGATTTCTATGCTATGGTTGCCTCTAGTCTCTATGATGAGACTGAGCCTGTTTCATTTGATGAAGCACAAAATTCTAAACATTGGATGGCTGCAATGCAATCTGAATATGATGCTATCATGAAAAATGGTACTTGCTCTTTATGTGACTTGCCTCCTTGCAAGAAGGCCATTTGCTCTAAGTGGGTATACAAGCTAAAGTGTAAACCTGATGGAACAATTGATAAGTATAAGTCTAGGCTTGTTGCAAAGGGTTATGTAGAAGAAAGAGGCATTGATTTTGATGAGACCTTTGGACCTACATGCTGAAAAGCAAGCACCACGTGCTTGGTATGGAAAGATACATGCCTATTTGATTGCACATGGTTTTGAGAATAGTCCAACTGAGAGCACCTTATATGCTAAGCATGCTAATGATGTGATTCTAATAATTGATGTGTATGTTGATGACATGCTGCTCATTGGTCCTCATGAGAAGAATATTGCTGATTTCAAGGCTGATTTGCATGCCTCAGTTGAGATGTTTGATTTGGGGCATTTGCATCATTATTTGGGCATTCAATTTATGCAAATTGATGGCATAATAGCTTTGTGACAAAGGAAATATATTGACACATTATTGTAGTATTTTGGCCTTGAAGACTGCAAACCTATTGCCACTCCTATGGAGACAAGTTTAATGATTGAGTCTTCATGATGCTGGAGATGCATTTGATGCTTACGGGTGCATGTGCTTTAGGTGCGGTGTACATTAATGTCACCACTTCTGGTCCATAGGTATAGTCATATCCTTCGTATCCATAGTGTTGCGGATCATACACTTGCTCGTACTCCATTATACTAGCATCATAGGAATAGTACTCCCATTGGGATTGCTCATATCCTGGGTTTGTTGACTCTACACTAGCTATTGGTGATGCTGGCACTATGGCCCTTTCTAAGTTTTCCTCTGGTTGGGTATACTTGACAGGTACCACATGTTGGGGAAGTGGTGGTTGTGGTCCTAATACTGGTTGAGGGTTTCCATATTGCACTTGGTCATATGGTCTAGGTGCTCCTGGTGTTGGGTAGGGATTGTACCTGGGCATCTCTCTGCCTGGCTCTCTAGGTGGATATCCATATGGCCGATACTGAGGTGGTTGTAGAGGCTGTTTCTGCCTTTTAAATGGACAATTCTCCGTGGTGTGATTGGTGTATTTTTGTTCTATGTGGAAATACAATGTGGTTCCTTGATGGGGTTGCCTATTGTAAGGGTATGCTTGGGGTACACCTGTTCCTCCTCGTACACACATGTGCGTGGGGTGGTCACCTCCACATGAGCTACATCTTCGCAACATGGGTACTCTTAGGGCTGGGTGTTGATAATTTCTCTGTCATTGGACTCCCAATTCCTTCGTTACCAGCTCTGCTAATTCTTCTACATTACTAGAATTGGATGTTACTGTGCTTAGAGTGTCCTCTGATTTAGTAGGGCTGGTTGTACTTTTGAGATCATCCGCTAGGTTGTCCTCTAAGTCGATACATTCTTGCAGACATTCATTCAATGTCTGTAATCTCTTCACATAGACTAATGTTCTTAAAGTTCCGTTCGTTAATCCGTCTAAGAATAAGGAGATCATTTTTTGCTATGTTGGTCTTTCTGCTATAGGACATCTATCCACATACTGATTGAATCTTCGGGCAGTTGTTTTCACGGTTTCATCAGGGTTCTGTTTAAAACTATGGATTAAAGATGACGAATTGTGTTCAATCCCTCTCTTCATGAACTCTCCTATGAATTCTTGAAAGAATTGCTTCATATTTCCAAATTGATTGGGATCTGGAGGTTGGAACCACGTCAGAGCCATTCTTGTGAGGGTGAGTCCAAAGGACTCATACTGAACAAAGAAATCCTCGACTTGTTCAACTCTTAAGACTTGTTTAAATTCAGAGATGTGGTCGCAAGGTTCTCCCAATCCATCATAATGATTTCTTACACATTTGGCTACCTGAATAGGTCTTAATCTTCTTATGGGCTCTGGCTGTCTAGGTATTACAGGGATTGCTGGTCTAATTGGGGGTATTCCAGGTTGCACTCCTAGTGGTGGTCTTGGTCTTGCTGGTGGTCGGTGTTGGTTGCCTACTCAGAGTTGTGTTTGATAGTGTGTTTGCATTCCGGGCATTGTAAAGTGTACGTGGTTTCTGTTTGGAACACTCGGATGGCTTGTTTGTCCTGACATTGTATGTTCCATCTCTTGCTGTGTCCCAAAAGGATTCTGAGAAGTGGTTGCCTACTCCCTTTGGGGAAATACAAGCAAGCCCATATACTTCAGTCGAGCTCTATCCAAGGCATCGACAAGCCAATACCTTCTTTGGTTCTTGTCTAGATATGTTACTCTAGACTCGTCTTCGGGGTCTTTTAACTCGTAAAAGGTCATAGGACTTTCTTCGTGTCGGCGTGCAGGTGAATCAGTTTGTAGCAATAAATCTACTCCATGGATCAAATAGACCTCCAATAAGTAGTCATCTTGAGGTATCAAATCCCCCCTCAAGATTCATGTCACTACTGACTTGCCTCTAGGGGTAGTCGATATCTCTTCGGAGTTTGGTCTTCCTGGATGTTCTTGTCCTTCCAATTCTCCTCTCTCATTGATCAAGTTCGTATGTTCTGTCACCATATAGATGTGACCCAACTTATCCATATATACTCCTCCTTCATACTTGACAGCTGGTCTGGGCACAATTGTGGCAGTGGAGGTCACCATCCTAGCAACTGACCTATTTAACCCATCCCATCCAGGAAGATAGGAATCTCCTGGGCATTGGTAGACACATATTGCAAGGAGGTGCAGTACTCCCCTTCTACCGTAGACATGAAGTTTCTTCCAGGAACATGACCTTGCATGTCTTCTGAAGCCATGGGTATCTCCTCCTCCGAATCTCTAGAGGTGTCGGAATAGGTAGAACGGTGACTGACCTGAGTGATGCTTCCTACTAACGATATGACACTCCTCTAGCTACTCAGAACTCTTCCTGACCTCAAGTTCATTCACCCTCCTGGGGCTCCCTTGACCTCTAAAACTCTCCCTAAGTGGCTCCTCAAATGCCTCAAATTCACCCTTGGAAATGCTCAAAGTGTTCTGGACAATACCACTTTGGCGATACTGCACTAGGCGATACCAGGTTAACGACGATACGATACCACTTCAGGACACTATACGATACTAGCCTTTGTCACGATACGATACCAAGTATGCTCACGATACGATACTTGAAAATCCACGATACAATATCAGAAGACTAGACGATACGATACTATGGGCAACAGGTGATATGATACCACCCGAAGTGACGATACGATACTACTGCAGCGTATGATACGATACCTCTGACCTATGTGATACGATACCTCTGACCTATGTGATACGATATCGGGAATTCTAACGATACGATACCAGTGCAAGTCACGATACAATACCGCAAATACCACACTTTTTCGCGATACAATACCTCTGCACTCGACGATACGATACCACAAGAGTCGGTGATATGATCTTGCATGATACGATACCGATTCTGTGGATGATACGATACTGATTCTGTGGATGATACGATACCAAACTTTTTCATGATACGATACTAGAAAGGTCGCAATACGATACTGGAAAGTGAGGTGATACGATACCGCTAGGTCAACGATACGATATCGTGACCGAGACGATACGATACCAAAGTGGACCACGAAACGATACCACTTTGCAGATCACGATCGCAATACCAACTAGGCGATATGATACCAAAAAATGGTATCGCGATACCACAGCTAATACCCGGCGATACGATACTTCGGCGAGTATCGCGATACAAGGGGATTTTTGGTATTGCGATACCAAAAACTCAACCGATCGCGATACTGCAGCCAAATCACTTCCAAATTCAAATTTCTTTTCACCCCTTGGCTCTTCTCTCACCCCTCTTCACTCATAAACCTCTATTTTACAAAAAATATTCCTCCAGACACTCTGTGCCACCCCGCGATACTGTCCGGGCCTTTAATCATGTGTAAGTGCAATTTTTAAAAGTTTTTTGAGATTGAGATTTGAATGTAGCTTACCTTGAGGTTGTTATGCTTAGGTCTTTGAGTTCACTAGGTAAGTTTGGGGCTTTGTTTGCACGATCTCAACCCGGCGATACCAGTTGCTGCTCTCAGACGATACCACACTGAAGTATGTATCAACTGAACTTCTATTTTTGGCTTTTATAGTTTTTGATGACTGAAGCCTACACTACACTAATTTGGCAATTTTTTTTTTGGGACTTTTTCTTGATAATTTTGACTTACTCCTACTCCACTTCTCTTCCTAGCTTAACCCTAACTCTTTCTCCTCTCTCTCTCTCTCTCTCTCCCCAAACCCTAAACCTAAAAACTCATTACACACACCTCTAGGATGTGAAGTAACAAGTACTGAAGCGTCGGACTACTTGCCACTGAACGAATTCACTCCTACAAGTACGATTTCGTCACTCTAGAACTATAACCATCACAGAGGCACCTTGATCGAGTGTGTTCCCCGGTGTCGTCGAGATTTGCTCTCCTCTCTCACTTGTGAAGGCCTACAAAAAACATATTTGGTGAAGGTAGCCGGAATTCCCCGAGAAGTCCAGGATGCATCAAGGATGTCAAAGGAAGGTCACATACAAAGTTTCAAAGAAATCAAGAAAGTCCATGGTGTAGCGGTCAAAGCTGGTCAAAGCTGGTCAAAGTTGGGAAATTAGGGCAAAAATTTCATTGTCACCAAATTAGATGAAAATCCATATACTTGTAAAGATTGTCAAAGGCAATCTATAGCCCAAATTTCAGCAGAAAATGGATTTTGTAGCACATTGATATGCTATGTTCATTTTGTAAAAATGTAATTTTTCTAGTTTGACCCTATAAATTCTTGTATAGAAATTTATGTTAGCCATATGGTTTGGCATGTATAAAGATCATATGTGGCTACATATTTGTACAAATTTTCAAGGCTATCAGAGCTTCCTAGAGACCTTAATGCCACCTTGCAAGCTTCCAAATGTAGTCAAACTTGTACAAGGGAGATTCAGATGGGAGTTTTTTTTGCATATTCCTGAAGGAGATCTTTGGAAACATAGTCCTATAAAGTTTCATCTTCATCAAAGCCTATTTGGAGGGTCAAAGAGTACAAAGTCCAGTTTTCAGGATCACCACAGTTTTCTAGTTTAAGCAAATTGAAGGGTTGAAGGGCCACCACATGGCGAAAGCTGATTGAGCCATGTTGTACGATCAAGATGAGCTCAAATTCAAGGGTGGAGATGCACTTATGCTTAAAGCAAGGAGGATCCACGAGTTTTTCCATAAAAGAAGACTTTTTTTACAATCAAAGATCAATAATGCAGTGTTTCTCCAAAAATAGTGGCTTATCTTATCCGAATTGATGTCAGCACTGATCCGACGGTCCAGATCATCCCCAGATCCAATGGTGGAGAATGAGGGTGCCTAAATTTCACTCCTTTACACTAGATTTGATAGAAAGAACAATTCCAAGCCATTGATTTGATTAATCAAATGGTTGTAATCGAAAGTAGTGATCCTAGAGTTGAGAGTTGATTTCTCTAGATCCAAGGGCCCAAATTCATTCAAAAAAACTATATAAACCCCCCTCCAAACTCCTAGAGCATCATTGTTAGGCATCCATAGGGCTCATGCTAGCTTACGGTTTCCTTGAGACGATCACCCTCGATTGAGCGAGTGAGGATCCAAGGTGAGCTAGTATGAGTATAGAACCTAATTTCAAATTTAAGTTAGAATTCCAATCTAGGATAGGCTCTTGAAACCAGCATCTCTATCTTGACTCACCCTCGGTGGAGCGTGTGAGTGAGTTAGAGCTGATTTTAATGAGTCTTAGACTTCTTTAGTTAGACGTTACGAGCCTAGACAGACCTAAGGTCACTGGAGTGGAACTCACCTTCTTACGTGTGACACTCGGTTGAATTGTCATGGTTTGAGGGTAGGAACCACCTTTGATCAGTAGACTGCCTAGCTTGACGTACCACGACGATCTTATACATGTATCTTAATTCCAATCCTTTTAATTCATGTCACTTGTCACTTGTCTCTTGTCTCCTCTCTCAGTCTCTTAAGTATTTTTACATGTCTTCTATTTCTTATATGTGTGAGAAGGCTCCGCAGTATTGCGTTGAACTAGTGAGGATGTTTCTTTGAGCTTGTGAGTAAACTCTATTATCATAATTCACTTGCATGCATATAAACCATATATACTCATACATATTGATTAGTTTCTGAAAGTGTATAAGAAGCTCCAATATTGGACCATTCTTCCTTTCGAAATTGGTTTATGTGTAAGGATTCCATCTATTCACATCATGCATACATATCATCCAAAGAAGACTATGCATATGAATTAGAATTAGGAAGTGTTTAAGAAGCTCCTTCAATGGACCATTCTTCCTTCCAAATTTGATTCGTGTGTATGGTTCTCTTTCATTCTTATCATTCATGTTCATAAATCTAAATTGCACTCCTACTTTCCCATTCCCATAATCATTTCAACATCTCTCTCTTCTCCATCCTCAACATTAATTTCACTTTCATGTCCTTAAACCATCCAACATTCATTAGCTTCATACACCCTGTGTGTGCCACGACCGGACCCGATCCACCCGGATTGCGATCACCTCCACATTTGAACCCGACGTGAAACGCTTCGTGGCATTTGCTTCTGATCTTGTTGGGAGGTTGTGATCCATATCCTTTGTTTCATATTTTTCATCCTCATCATATCATCATCATCAGTCTTGAGTGTTGCACTGGATTTCTCATAGTATCGTGCACATCTTCGTCGTGAAGTAAACGCATTTGTGAGAGATCTAGAGCATCGTGCATCACTTGCTTATTCACATAAGATGGAGGAAGGATTCAAATCCCTTATTGTTGAGAAACAAGGCCAAAGAATAGTCTCTTCTATGTTGAGAGAGAAGGGAAAATTCAATGGCATCAACATCACAAGCTACTTAGATTTGTTTGAAGAGCAAGCTATGATTTTTGGTCTTCCCGAAGATCTTTTGATATCATTCTTTGAACGAATTGTTGATAGCTCTATCATAAACCGTGTCACTCAATATGATAGTCTTCCTTGGAGTGATTCTAGAAAGGAGATGCTCAAAGAATTCTATCTTGAAGATTATAGCCAACATAATCGAGATGGATTCTTACGATGGGTCAATTCTCCAAAGCCTAGTAGCTCTATTACTCACTTACAAGATGAGTATATTAGACGCTATGAACAACTTCCTGATGAGGATAAGATAACTTTGGAACCTGATCTTGTGATCAATTTTCTTAAGCTTCTTCATCCTGAAACTCGTAGGGAAGTTGAACGGCGATTAGAAGAACCAGATAAGCGCTATGGTCTTACTGACAATTGGCAAAAAGTGCGTAAAGTAGTAGAGGCTGTAGCCCATAGACATCAAAGACAATCCATGCTTTATGAGCAAACTAGTCTTCCTCAAGCTAGCCTTCCACAAACTAAGAAGCAAGTTAGAGAACAATCCCATGCTATGCTTTTTGACTCTACTCCTATTCCTCAAATGATGGAGCCTAATCAAGGTTTTAAAGTAGAGCCAAATAAAAGTGTAGTTGAACAATCTCAAGTGGATATTCTCACTAAGCAAATGGAAAGTCTTATTGCTACACAATCCAATTTGGTCAAGACTATAGATGCTTTACAATCTAATTACACCAAAACTTTCCAAAATCAAATGAACCCAATGACTTTTCAAGAGCCTAATCAACATGTTATAGCTACCAATCAAAATCCACAAGTAGCTCCTACTCAAGCATATCAAGTTCCTCCAATGCATAATCCTCCAATGCATAATCCTCCAATGCATAATCCTTCAATGCAAAATCCTCATCCTCATGTGCAAAATCCTCAAATGTATCAAAACCTGTATCCTCAAGCTTCTCAAATAGCTTTTCAAAATCCTCAAAATCAAAATTTTCAAAATCATCAACCGTATAATATGGAAGCTCCTCTTGCACCTCAAGTACCACATGTTGCTCCCCAAGCTCCTCAAATACATCAATTGCATTTTCAAAATCCTAATTATCCTGTTCAAGCAATACCTTATCAACAAAATCCTCAATTTCAAAATTTCCCACCACAAGTTAATCAAAATCCTCAAAATCAAAATGGTTTTGTGCGTGGCTCTCGTAGGTGTCCTTGGTGTGATTCGTTAGAGCACTTTTTGAGAGATTGTGAATTATTGAAGGCTGCTAAGGAGCAACGACTAGTAATAGACATAGATAAGAAAATATGTGACTATAGATCTAGGCTACCTTTGCAAGGAAATTATGGTAAGGGAGGAATGAAAAAACATTATGAAAATATAACCATAATGGACGTAGGAACTAGAGGAGTGAAACTAGAAGCTCTTGATGAACAACAAGTAGAATCAAGTAAACCCACAAAGGAAGGTGATTTTTCCATAGAGGCTTTAGTAAGAGCACGGGATGAGAATAGGAGAATAACGGCTTGGGAGTCACCGATAGAAGATCAATCTCTTATTTCTCACATATCCAATGTAGAAGAAAAACGAAAAAGAGATGAAGCTGAGCCTAGTGAAAGAAGAGTGACTCGAAAACAAACCTCAGAGGGAATAGAAACAATCATAGAGCAGGGAGAAACATCACAATCTAAAGATAAAAAACAAGAATCACAACCCAATGAACAAAAACAAGAGGAGAAACAAAAAGGGAAGAAGACAAAGCAAAGAAAAACAGAACCAAAGCCTTTAGATAAACAAGAACAATCAAAACAAACTGAAGACCAAACACAAGAACATGAACAAAAACAAGACCCTGAGCAAAAACAAAAGAAACCAAAGAGAAAACCTAAAGCCATCTTGATTTCAGAAATTGAGAGAAAAATAGATCCTATGGAGATTTTAGATGACATTTTGCTTAAGAGTCAAGTGACTATGTCTTTAGAACAAGTTTTCTCTATTGCAAAGCCTGTTTTTAAAGATAACTTTATCGGCCTAATTAAAAGGAAGAGGTTTCCGCTTTGATACTGAGATGCAAGATTCTCTAGATCAAGATCAAGCTATGAATGAAGCCTTAAACTTTGATGAATCTGATGAAGAGGACTTTGATGATGATGAAGTAAATGTTAATAAAAATTTCTTAGGACCTATTCAACTTGACCATGAAAATCATGAAAACAATCCTGAAAGTCAGTTTAAAAGAACATTTTGGTCTAGAGGTACATCAGAGATGCATGTTAAAATAGGAAATGATAAGAACACTATCACTGTAAATGCATTAGTAGATTCCGGCTCTGAAATCAATGTGATTTCATGAGAAGTCTATGATAAGTTTCGATGGCCCATAGATAAAGATTGTGGATGGCGTATGAGAACTGCAGATAATGGTGTAGGTATCCTGTATGGAGCTTGTGCTAGTGTGCCCATATCCATAGGAGGAATCACAGAAGAATTTCACTTTTTTATTCAAGATAATTGCTCCTATGAAGTTCTCTTAGGTCAACCCTTTATTTGTGAGAGTCGTATAGAAACTAAAGCCATGGATGATGGGTCTACCTATGCTAGATTCAAGTCTAAGGATGGAATGCAATCACTTCAAGTCATGACAGTAGGAGTGAATCATCCTAGGAATCGATTGTCAATTAGAAAGAAACCTATTGTTACTCAGGGTCATGAGCATGCTTGTAGTGATTGTGCACCTTGATTCATGTTTGGAGCTACATATGATCAAAATTTTGGATAGAATCCATTGTTGAGCGGGACAACAGTGGATATTGGTTTGACATCTCACATCCAACCAACATGTACAATAGTTTGTCACTTTGTTTTCCACATTCTAGATTAGATTTTCTTCATAAGAGTCAATTGTCCAAGTCTTTTATCCAAAAAACCCAAAAAAATTATAAAAACAACAAAATCATGGAACATGATGAGAACATTGAGCATGTGATTGAAACATCTCATTGTTTCTCTACTCTTGAGGAGTTAGAGTTATGTCTTCAACAAAATTCTAATTCCCATATTATTCTTCTTTCTTACCTTGATGAGTATGCTCTAATCCAAGAGTATGCTCTCAATGTTGACAAGTGCTCAAAATTTAACCAAACACATGATGCCTTAGTTGAAACAAAGTACAAAACTGTAGAAAAAAAAATCAAACCCATAGCTCAACCATTACCTCAAGGAAGTAATGAAAAAATTATTGATGTGAAAAATGATCCAACTCTTCGGGATAAGAAAAACATAGGACATACATTCACGGATGAGACAATCAAAGAGGTGAAAATTGGTAGAGATGATGACTTTCTTTTGCCAGCAGAGAGAGATAAATTTGAGGGAGTCATACATAGCCATGGAAAAGCCTTTACTATGTATCCTCATGAGATTGGTTGTGTAGATCCTAAGCTAGTTGCACCCATGATAATCTTTACTATTCCACATATTCCATGGAATCTTCGTCCTATACCTGTTCCAAAGGCTCACTTACCTGAGCTAATGAAACTACTTAAGGAGAAGATAAACATGAGAATTTTAGAGCCATCTTTTGCACCTTACTCAAATAGATGGTTCACTGTGCCTAAAAAGAATGTGAAACTACGTTTTATTCAAGATCTCCAACCCATCAATAAAGTCACCATAAGGAATGTAGGAACAAGACCCATTGTAGATGAGTTTGCTGAATCATTTTCAGGACATTCTATCTATTCAATAGGTGATCTATATTTTGGATATGACCAATTCCAATTAGCAATTGATAGTCGTGACATAACCACAATGAAAACTCCTTTAGGCTTAGTGCGAATGTGTACTTTACCTCAAGGAGCGACTAATTCTGTGGCTCATATGATGAGTGCTATGAATATGGTCTTACATGACTTTATCCCTCATATAACTATGCCATTCATTGATGATATTCCAATTAAAGGGAGTGAGGAACGTGTAAAGGACATTACTTTAGATTCATCGGGATGTCGTAAATTTGTTCTTGACCATATCTCTGATTGTGAAAGAATATTTCAACGATTTGAAGAGGTAGGTCTCACATTTTCCATAGAGAAATCTGTTTTTGGTGTCAACGAGGTACTTATTGTTGGACATTTATGTGGCCATTATGGTCGAAAGCCATACCCACAAAAAGTTGATGCCATTAGCAAGATTTCTGAAACATGTAAAAACGTGAGTGAGGTACGTAGATTTCTTGGTGCTTGCATCTTTTATGTTATTTGGATCCCTCACTTTGCTCATGTTGCTGATTGTCTTTATGACTTGTTGAGGAAGAAACGAAAATTTATTTGGACTGACAAACACACTCAAGCTATGCGTAAAATGAAGAAATTATTGCTTAAAGCTCCCATCCTTAAGCGTGTAGACTATTCTGCTAACAAACCTATTATATTGACTGTTTATACTAGTCCTATTGGTATAGGTTGGGTCATAAGTCAAGATGATAGTGAAGGGAATAGATATGCAATTAGGTTTGGTGCCAAAATACTACATGAAACACAACGAAAATATCCACAAATCAAACGAGAACTATGGGGTATGGTAACAGCTTTGAAAACAGGCAAAGAATATTTCATTGGTGTAAATGTCAAAGTTGAGACTGATTGTTTGCCTCTCATTGGAATGATAGCCAATTGTTCATCTCCTGATATAGCCATGCTTAGATGGATCTCATATATTAAGTTCATAAATCCTGAGTTAGTTCATATTTCAGGTAAGTCAAACTCAGTTGCTGATATGTTATCGAGAGCTAGATTTGATGATGATCTTGAAAGTGATCTAATAAAGAATGTGAATTTAGTTGACTATGTTCCACATATATATGAGTATGAGAAATTTCATGAGTTTGAGTACGAAGATGAATGGAGAGACATAGGAAAGTATCTCAGTACACTACAACCATTACCTAGCTGGACTACGAATAGATTCCGTAACATTAGGAAACAAGCTTATAACTTTTTCCTATGTAATGGTTATCTTTGGAGACATGCTAAGGGTAAGGTTAAGAATCCACAACGAGTCCTGGGAAAATGAGGTCTTCAATTGCAAGTAATGAAGGAAATGCATGAGACATTATGGGCCGGTCATAAAGGATTTTTTGGAACATATGAAAAAATTAGAAGTACCTATTATTGGCCTAGGATGTATGTTGACATTAGTAGCTATGTTTCTACATGTTCTACTTGTCAACTTCATTCATCAATCAAACATAGAGATCCGTTGCATCCTACTTATCCACCTTGTATTCACTACAAGTGGGTAGTAGATCTTGTAACTATGCCTAAAGGTATTGACAAAATGCGTTACATTGTACTTGCAAGACAAGACTTAACTAATCATGTAGAGGGACGTGCACTACGATCTAAGACCACTTACAATGTTTGCAAGTTCTTGCTTGAAGATATCATAAGTCGCTTTGGGTACATAGAGAAAGTAGTTGCCGATCGTGGAGAGTTAAATGCGAGAGAAGCTAAAGAGTTCTTTGAGCGTCACGGTATTTGTTTGTCTCTCACTACTGCATATAATCCAGAGGCCAATGGTAAAATAGAGAGAGGGCATCCACCTATTGTGAAAGCCATATCTAAAGCATGTAACGGTGACATCAAACAATGGCCTAGATTCTTACCTTTTGCACTTTGGGCAGATAGAATGACATGCACACGTACTACTGGATATATGCCTGTTGAACTCATGTACTATAAAAAACCATTGTTTCCAATTCAGTCTCATATTTCTGCATGGTCAAATTTGCCTTGGTCTGAAAACATGTCTACTGATGATTTTTTGAGTTTGCGTATTAAACAGTTAGAACAAGGTAAATTAAGACTTGATGATGCTGTTGAAAAATTAAGAGAATCTAGAATGAAGAACAAGCATTATTTTGATAAAACTCATCGATTGCGTCCTAAGCCAATTGAAGTAGGAGATTGGGTGCTCATTTATGATAGTACATTTGACTCTCAATATGATGCACGCAAAAAGCTCACTCAACGGTGGTTTGGGCCATACATTGTATCAAAAGTCAACAACAATGGTACGTATGCTCTTTGTGAATTAAATGGTGTTGCACTAAAAACTTTGATTGCAGGTAAAAGGATAAAGCTATTCAAGAAACGTGATAATGACGAGTACATTTTGGATGAGGACATTGAAGAAGATGACAACAATGAGGCCGATTCATAAACAGGAGTATCCATGTTATAAAAAATAAAAATATAAATTAAAAAAAAGGAAAAAAAAAACATATAAAAATATCATTAATTTTTCAAGATTATGTTGCTTTGTTTTTTTTCAAGTTCATTCTATTTTTTTTTTCTTTTTTCCATGCTTGTTTCATGCATGTTTTTTTTCAGTCTTTGCATTGCATTGCATTGCATATCCACATCACTTGAGTCAAAAAGGGCAAATGATGATTTCTCTACTTGTGTAAAATTGTATCTTAAGTAGTAACTTATCTACTAAGGAATTGATTATAATCTACGATTGTGGAAAGCTAGGGCATGTAGATTTGGAGGTTTATTTTGGTGACATGACTTTCATATATAAACATGCATATGTATCGTGTATCGAAAGCATAATTGTTGAAATCCTAGCTCCTGCTATTGCATGTTTGTACATCCTTAGTCCATCTCACAGCACTTGTATGAGAGTTTAAACGACTGTTCTCCGTCATCAAAAATGGTTGTACCTTGTATCGGGGTTTAATTTTTCCTCGTCAAAAAAAAAAAAAAAAAAAAAAATAAAAATAAAAAAAATGCTACATGTTACCAAGAAGTTTACACTTTCTTCCACCTCAAAAAAGTGATCGTAACCATAAAGTTGCCAAATCATCATCATCATCGAAAAAAAAAAGAGCAAGCCAAAGGCATAGTAGAATAAATCACGGGCTATATAGGCAGATTTATGCATTAGTGGAGTTTAGTTAGATTTCCTTGCATGTTATTAGAGAAAGAGCATATTCATATTTATGTAGGAAAGGAGTTGATCTAAAATAAGCTAAAGATGAAAGATGTCTCTTGAAAATCCTAAATCTTTGTTTATAATCATATTTAAGGTAGATTGCTTTATGAAAAAGGTACAAAATTTTCTTCAAGATGAGAGGAACTGATGCTTAAAACGACTCAATACATCCACTTCCACTTCATATTGATGCTTGTTTTTTTTCTTTCTTGTTGCCAATGTTGCTTGTTCATTTGCATATATGTTGCCTATTTGTTCATGCATATTCATGTTGCCTGTTTCAATTCTTTCTTTCATGCAAATTTTGCTTCATGTCACGTTACCTACTGATTCATGCATATAATCAATTTTCCTTCCATGTTTCTTATGTTGCCTATAAAAGAATTTGATGCCTGGAACATTTTGTTTTTCACAAATGCTAGAGTGGCGCTTCAGGAGGAATCGCAGGTTTAGTGGGGGCGAATGTCGTCGAGATTTGCTCTCCTCTCTCACTTGTGAAGGCCTACAAAAAACATATTTGGTGAAGGTAGCCGGAATTCCCCGAGAAGTCCAGGATGCATCAAGGATGTCAAAGGAAGGTCACATACAAAGTTTCAAAGAAATCAAGAAAGTCCATGGTAGCGGTCAAAGCTGGTCAAAGCTGGTCAAAGTTGGGAAATTAGGGCAAAAATTTCATTGTCACCAAATTAGATGAAAATCCATATACTTGTAAAGATTGTCAAAGGCAGTCTATAGCCCAAATTTCAGCAGAAAATGGATTTTGTAGCACATTGATATGCTATGTTCATTTTGTAAAAATGTAATTTTTCTAGTTTTACCCTATAAATTCTTGTATAGAAATTTATGTTAGCCATATGGTTTGGCATGTATAAAGATCATATGAGGCTACATATTTGTACAAGTTTTGAAGGCTATCAGAGCTTCCTAGAGACCTTAATGCCACCTTGCAAGCTTCCAAATGTAGTCAAACTTGTACAAGGGAGATTCATATGGGAGTTTTTTCTGCATATTCCTGAAGGAGATCTTTGGAAACATAGTCCTACAAAGTTTCATCTTCATCAAAGCCTATTTGGAGGGTCAAAGAGTAGAAAGTCCAGTTTTCAGGATCACCGCAGTTTTCTAGTTTAAGCAAATCGAAGGGTTGAAGGGCCACCACATGGCGAAAGCTGATTGAGCCATGTTGTACGATCAAGATGAGCTCAAATTCAAGGGTGGAGATGCACTTATGCTTAAAGCAAGGAGGATCCACGAGTTTTTCCATAAAAGAAGACTTTTTTTACAATCAAAGATCAATAATGCAGTGTTTCTCCAAAAATAGTGGCTTATCTTATCCGAATTGATGTCAGCACTGATCCGACGGTCCAGATCATCCCCAGATCCAATGGTGGAGAATGAGGTCGCCTAACTTTCACTCCTTTACACTAGATTTGATAGAAAGAACAATTCCAAGCCATTGATTTGATTAATCAAATCGTTGTAATCGAAAGTAGTGATCCTAGAGTTGAGAGTTGATTTCTCTAGATCCAAGGGCCCAAATTCATTCAAAAAAACTATATAAACCCCCCTCCAAACTCCTAGAGCATCATTGTTAGGCATCCATAGGGCTCATGCTAGCTTACGATTTCCTTGAGACGATCATCCTCGGTTGAGCGAGTGAGGATCCAAGGTGAGCTAGTATGAGTATAGAACCTAGTTTCAAATTTAAGTTAGAATTCCAATCTAGGATAGGCTCTTGAAACCAGCATCTCTATCTTGACTCACCCTCGGTGGAGCGTGTGAGTGAGTTAGAGCTGATTTTAATGAGTCTTAGACTTCTTTAGTTAGACGTTACGAGCCTAGACAGACATAAGGTCACTGCAGTGGAACTCACCTTCTTACGTGTGACATTCGGTTGAACTGTCATGGTTTGAGGGTCGGAACCACCTTTGATCAGTAGACTGCCTAGCTTGACGTACCACGACGATCTTATACATGTATCTTAATTCCAATCCTTTTAATTCTTGTCACTTGTCACTTGTCTCTTGTCTCCTCTCTCAGTCTCTTAAGTATCTTTACATGTCTTCTATTTCTTCTATGTGTGAGAAGGCTCCGTAGTATTGCGTTGAACCAGTGAGGATGTTTCTTTGAGCTTGTGAGTAAACTCTATTATCATAATTCACGTGCATGCATATAAACCATACATACCCATACATATTGATTAGTTTTTGAAAGTGTATAAGAAGCTCCAATATTGGACCATTCTTCCTTTCGAAACTGGTTTATGTGTAAGGATTCCATCTATTCACATCATGCATACATATCATCCAAAGAAGACTATGCATATGAATTAGAATTAGGAAGTGTTTAAGAAGCTCCTTCAATGGACCATTCTTCCTTCCAAATTTGATTCGTGTGTATGGTTCTCTTTCATTCTTATCATTCATGTTCATAAATCTAAATTGCACTCCTACTTTCCCATTCCCATAATCATTTCAACATCTCTCTCTTCTCCATCCTCAACATTAATTTCACTTTCATGTCCTTAAACCATCCAACATTCATTAGCTTCATACACCCTATGTGTGCCACGACCGGACCCGATCCACCCGGATTGCAATCACCTCCACATTTGAACCCGACGTGAAACGCTTCGTGGCATTTGCTTCTGATCTTGTTGGGAGGTTGTGATCCATATCCTTTGTTTTATATTTTTCATCCTCATCATATCATCATCATCAGTCTTGAGTGTTGCACTGGATTTCTCATAGTATCGTGCACATCTTCGTCGTGAAGTAAACGCATTTGTGAGAGATCTAGAGCATCGTGCATCACTTGCTTATTCACATAAGATGGAGGAAGGATTCAAATCCCTTATTGTTGAGAAACAAGGCCAAAGAATAGTCTCTTCTATGTTGAGAGAGAAGGGAAAATTCAATGGCATCAACATCACAAGCTACTTAGATTTGTTTGAAGAGCAAGCTATGATTTTTGGTCTTCCCGAAGATCTTTTGATATCATTCTTTGAACGAATTGTTGATAGCTCTATCATAAACCGTGTCACTCAATATGATAGTCTTCCTTGGAGTGATTTTAGAAAGGAGATGCTCAAAGAATGCTATCTTGAAGATTATAGCCAACATAATCGAGATGGATTCTTACGATGGGTCAATTCTCCAAAGCCTAGTAGCTCTATTACTCACTTACAAGATGAGTATATTAGACGCTATGAACAACTTCCTGATGAGGATAAGATAACTTTGGAACCTGATCTTGTGATCAATTTTCTTAAGCTTCTTCATCCTGAAACTCGTAGGGAAGTTGAACGGCGATTAGAAGAACCAGATAAGCGCTATGGTCTTACTGACAATTGGCAAAAAGTGCGTAAAGTAGTAGATGCTGTAGCCCATAGACATCAAAGACAATCCATGCTTTATGAGCAAACTAGTCTTCCTCAAGCTAGCCTTCCACAAACTAAGGAGCAAGTTAGAGAACAATCCCATGCTATGCTTTTTGACTCTACTCCTATTCCTCAAATGATGGAGCCTAATCAAGGTTTTAAAGTAGAGCCAAATAAAAGTGTAGTTGAACAATCTCAAGTGGATATTCTCACTAAGCA
The DNA here is from genome assembly GCA_020310875.1 of Ceratopteris richardii. Taxonomy (NCBI): domain Eukaryota; kingdom Viridiplantae; phylum Streptophyta; class Polypodiopsida; order Polypodiales; family Pteridaceae; genus Ceratopteris; species Ceratopteris richardii. Next base: position 75,396,552 of record CM035425.1, on the reverse strand, counting down.
AATGGAAAGTCTTATTGCTACACAATCCAATTTGGCCAAGACTATAGATGCTTTACAATCTAATTACACCAAAACTTTCCAAAATCAAATGAGCCCAATGACTTTTCAAGAGCCTAATCAACATGTTATAGCTACCAATCAAAATCCACAAGTAGCTCCTACTCAAGCATATCAAGTTCCTCCAATGCATAATCCTCCAATGCATAATCCTCCAATGCATAATCCTTCAATGCAAAATCCTCATCCTCATGTGCAAAATCCTCAAATGTATCAAAACCTGTATCCTCAAGCTTCTCAAATAGCTTTTCAAAATCCTCAAAATCAAAATTTTCAAAATCATCAACCGTATAATATGGAAGCTCCTCTTGCACCTCAAGTACCACATGTTGCTCCCCAAGCTCCTCAAATACATCAATTGCATTTTCAAAATCCTAATTATCCTGTTCAAGCAATACCTTATCAACAAAATCCTCAATTTGAAAATTTCCCACCACAAGTTAATCAAAATCCTCAAAATCAAAATGGTTTTGTGCGGCTCTCGTAGGTGTCCTTGGTGTGATTCGTTAGAGCACTTTTTGAGAGATTGTGAATTATTGAAGGCTGCTAAGGAGCAACGACTAGTAATAGACATAGATAAGAAAATATGTGACTATCGATCTAGGCTACCTTTGCAAGGAAATTATGGTAAGGGAGGAATGAAAAAACATTATGAAAATATAACCATAATGGATGTAGGAACTAGAGGAGTGAAACTAGAAGCTCTTGATGAACAACAAGTAGAATCAAGTAAACCCACAAAGGAAGGTGATTTTTCCATAGAGGCTGTAGTAAGAGCACGGGATGAGATTAGGAGAATAACGGCTTGGGAGTCACCGATAGAAGATCAATCTCTTATTTCTCACATATCCAATGTAGAAGAAAAACAAAAAAGAGATGAAGCTGAGCCTAGTGAAAGAAGAGTGACTCGAAAACAAACCTCAGAGGGAATAGAAACAATCATAGAGTAGGGAGAAACATCACAATCTAAAGATAAAAAACAAGAATCACAACCCAATGAACAAAAACAAGAGGAGAAACAAAAAGGAAGAAGACAAAGCAAAGAAAAACAGAACCAAAGCCTTTAGATAAACAAGAACAATCAAAACAAACTGAAGACCAAACACAAGAACATGAACAAAAACAAGACCCTGAGCAAAAACAAAAGAAACCAAAGAGAAAACCTAAAGCCATCTTGATTTCAGAAATTGAGAGAAAAATAGATCCTATGGAGATTTTAGATGACATTTTGCTTAAGAGTCAAGTGACTATGTCTTTAGAACAAGTTTTCTCTATTGCAAAGCCTGTTTTTAAAGATAACTTTATCGGCCTAATTAAAAGGAAGAGGTTTCCGCTTAATCTAGATACTGAGATGCAAGATTCTCTAGATCAAGATCCAGCTATGAATGAAGCCTTAAACTTTGATGAATCTGATGAAGAGGACTTTGATGATGATGAAGTAAATGTTAATAAAAATTTCTTAGGACCTATTCAACTTGACCATGAAAATCATGAAAATAATCCTGAAAGTCACTTTAAAAGAACATTTTGGTCTAGAGGTACATCAGAGATGCATGTTAAAATAGGAAATGATAAGAACACTATCACTGTAAATGCATTAGTAGATTACGGCTCTGAAATCAATGTGATTTCAAGAGAAGTCTATGATAAGTTTCGATGGCCCATAGATAAAGATTGTGGATGGCGTATGAGAACTGCAGATAATGGTGTAGGTATCCTGTATGGAGCTTGTGCTAGTGTGCCCATATCCATAGGAGGAATCACAGAAGAATTTCACTTTTTTATTCAAGATAATTGCTCCTATGAAGTTCTCTTAGGTCAACCCTTTATTTGTGAGAGTCATATAGAAACTAAAGCCATGGATGATGGGTCTACCTATGCTAGATTCAAGTCTAATAATGGAATGCAATCACTTCAAGTCATGACAGTAGGAGTGAATCATCCTAGGAATCGATTGTCAATTAGAAAGAAACCTATTGTTACTCAGGGTCATGAGCATGCTTGTAGTGATTGTGCACCTCGATTCATGTTTGGAGCTACATATGATCAAAATTTCGGATAGAATCCATTGTTGAGCCGGACAACAGTGGATATTGGTTTGACATCTCACATCCAACCAACATGTACAATAGTTTGTCACTTTGTTTTCCACATTCTAGATTAGATTTTCTTCATAAGAGTCAATTGTCCAAGTCTTTTATCCAAAAAACCCAAAAAAATTATAAAAACAACAAAATCATGGAACATGATGAGAACATTGAGCATGTGATTGAAACATCTCATTGTTTCTCTACTCTTGAGGAGTTAGAGTTATGTCTTCAACAAAATTCTAATTCCCATATTATTCTTCTTTCTTCCCTTGATGAGTATGCTCTAATCCAAGAGTATGCTCTCAATGTTGACAAGTGCTCAAAATTTAACCAAACACATGATGCCTTAGTTGAAACAAAGTACAAAACTGTAGAAAAAAAAATCAAACCCATAGCTCAACCATTACCTCAAGGAAGTAATGAAAAAATTATTGATGTGAAAAATGATCCAACTCTTCGGGATAAGAAAAACATAGGACATACATTCACGGATGAGACAATCAAACAGGTGAAAATTGGTAGAGATGATGACTTTCTTTTGCCAGCAGAGAGAGATAAATTTGAGGGAGTCATACATAGCCATGGAAAAGCCTTTACTATGTATCCTCATGAGATTGGTTGTGTAGATCCTAAGCTAGTTGCACCCATGATAATCTTTACTATTCCACATATTCCATGGAATCTTCGTCCTATACCTGTTCCAAAGGCTCACTTACCTGAGCTAATGAAACTACTTAAGGAGAAGATAAACATGAGAATTTTAGAGCCATCTTTTGCACCTTACTCAAACAGATGGTTCACTGTGCCTAAAAAAAATGGGAAACTACGTTTTATTCAAGATCTCCAACCCATCAATAAAGTCACCATAAGGAATGTAGCAACAAGACCCATTGTAGATGAGTTTGCTGAATCATTTTCAGGACATTCTATCTATTCAATGGGTGATCTATATTCTGGATATGACCGATTCCAATTAGCAATTGATAGTCGTGACATAACCACAATGAAAACTCCTTTAGGCTTAGTGCGAATGTGTACTTTACCTCAAGGAGCGACTAATTCTGTGGCTCATATGATGAGTGCTATGAATATGGTCTTACATGACTTTATCCCTCATATAACTATGCCATTCATTGATGATATTCCAATTAAAGGGAGTGAGGAACGTGTAAAGGACATTACTTTAGATTCATCGGGATGTCGTAAATTTGTTCTTGACCATATCTCTGATTGTGAAAGAATATTTCAACGATTTGAAGAGGTAGGTCTCACATTTTCCATAGAGAAATCTGTTTTTGGTGTCAACGAGGTACTTATTGTTGGACATTTATGTGGCCATTATGGTCGAAAGCCATACCCACAAAAAGTTGATGCCATTAGCAAGATTTCTGAAACATGTAAAAACGTGAGTGAGGTACGTAGATTTCTTGGTGCTTGCATCTTTTATGTTATTTGGATCCCTCACTTTGCTCATGTTGCTGATTGTCTTTATGACTTGTTGAGGAAGAAACGAAAATTTATTTGGACTGACAAACACACTCAAGCTATGCGTAAATTGAAGAAATTATTGCTTAAAGCTCCCATCCTTAAGCGTGTAGACTATTCTGCTAACAAACCTATTATGTTGACTGTTGATACTAGTCCTATTGGTATAGGTTGGGTCATAAGTCAAGATGATAGTGAAGGGAATAGATATGCAATTAGGTTTGGTGCCAAAATTCTACATGAAACACAACGAAAATATCCACAAATCAAACGAGAACTATGGGGTATGGTAACAGCTTTGAAAACAGACAAAGAATATTTCATTGGTGCAAATGTCAAAGTTGAGACTGATTGTTTGCCTCTCATTGGAATGATAGCCAATTGTTCATCTCCTGATATAGCCATGCTTAGATGGATCTCATATATTAAGTTCATAAATCCTGAGTTAGTTCATATTTCAGGTAAGTCAAACTCAGTTGCTGATATGTTATCGAGAGCTAGATTTGATGATGATCTTGAAAGTGATCTAATAAAGAATGTGAATTTAGTTGACTATGTTCCACATATATATGAGTATGAGAAATTTTGATGAGTGTGAGTACGAAGATGAATGGAGAGACATAGGAAAGTATCTCAGTACACTACAACCATTACCTAGCTGGACTACGAATAGATTCCGTAACATTAGGAAACGAGCTTATAACTTTTTCCTATGTAATGGTTATCTTTGGAGACATGCTAAGGGTAAGGTTAAGAATCCACAACGAGTCCTGGGAAAACGAGGTCTTCAATTGCAAGTAATGAAGGAAATGCATGAGACATTATGGGCCGGTCATAAAGGATTTTTTGGAACATATGAAAAAATTAGAAGTACCTATTATTGGCCTAGGATGTATGTTGACATTAGTAGCTATGTTTCTACATGTTCTACTTGTCAACTTCATTCATCAATCAAACATAGAGATCCGTTGCATCCTACTTATCCACCTTGTATTCACTACAAGTGGGTAGTAGATCTTGTAACTATGCCTAAAGGTATTGTCAAAATGCATTACATTGTACTTGCAAGAGAAGACTTAACTAATCATGTAGAGGGACGTGCACTACGATCTAAGACCACTTACAATGTTTGCAAGTTCTTGCTTGAAGATGTCATAAGTCGCTTTGGGTACATAGAGAAAGTAGTTGCCGATCGTGGAGAGTTAAATGCGAGAGAAGCTAAAGAGTTCTTTGAGCGTCACGGTATTTGTTTGTCTCTCACTACTGCATATAATCCAGAGGCCAATGGTAAAATAGAGAGAGGGCATCCACCTATTGTGAAAGCCATATCTAAAGCATGTAACGGTGACATCAAACAATGGCCTAGATTCTTACCTTTTGCACTTTGGGCAGATAGAATGACATGCACACGTACTACTGGATATATGCCTGTTGAACTCATGTACTATCAAAAACCATTGTTTCCAATTCAGTCTCATATTTCTGCATGGTCAAATTTGCCTTGGTCTGAAAACATGTCTACTGATGATTTTTTGAGTTTGCGTAGTGGCTTATCTTATCCGAATTGATGTCAGCACTGATCCGACGGTCCAGATCATCCCCAAATCCAATGGTGGAGAATCAGGGCGCCTAAATTTCACTCCTTTACACTAGATTTGATAGAAAGAACAATTCCAAGCCATTGATTTGATTAATCAAATGGTTGTAATCGAAAGTAGTGATCCTAGAGTTGAGAGTTGATTTCTCTATATCCAAGGGCCCAAATTCATTCAAAAAAACTATATAAACCCCCCTCCAAACTCCTAGAGCATCATTGTTAGGCATCCATAGGGCTCATGCTAGCTTACGGTTTCCTTGAGACGATCACCCTCGGTTGAGCGAGTGAGGATCCAAGGTGAGCTAGTATGAGTATAGAACCTAGTTTCAAATTTAAGTTAGAATTCCAATCTAGGATAGGCTCTTGAAACCAGCATCTCTATCTTGACTCACCCTCGGTGGAGCGTGTGAGTGAGTTAGAGCTGATTTTAATGAGTCTTAGACTTCTTTAGTTAGACGTTACGAGCCTAGACAGACATAAGGTCACTGGAGTGGAACTCACCTTCTTACGTGTGACATTCGGTTGAACTGTCATGGTTTGAGGGTCGGAACCACCTTTGATCAGTAGAATGCCTAGCTTGACGTACCACGACGATCTTATACATGTATCTTAATTCCAATCCTTTTAATTCATGTCACTTGTCACTTGTCTCTTGTCTCCTCTCTCAGTCTCTTAAGTATTTTTACATGTCTTCTATTTCTTCTATGTGTGAGAAGGCTCCGCAGTATTGCGTTGAACCAGTGAGGATGTTTCTTTGAGCTTGTGAGTAAACTCTATTATCATAATTCACTTGCATGCATATAAACCATACATACCCATACATATTGATTAGTTTCTGAAAGTGTATAAGAAGCTCCAATATTGGACCATTCTTCCTTTCGAAACTGGTTTATGTGTAAGGATTCCATCTATTCACATCATGCATACATATCATCCAAAGAAGACTATGCATATGAATTAGAATTAGGAAGTGTTTAAGAAGCTCCTTCAATGGACCATTCTTCCTTCCAAATTTGATTCGTGTGTATGGTTCTCTTTCATTCTTATCATTCATGTTCATAAATCTAAATTGCACTCCTACTTTCCCATTCCCATAATCATTTCAACATCTCTCTCTTCTCCATCCTCAACATTAATTTCAATTTCATGTCCTTAAACCATCCAACATTCATTAGCTTCATACACCCTGTGTGTGCCACGACCGGACCCGATCCACCCGGATTGCGATCACCTCCACATTTGAACCCGACGTGAAACGCTTCGTGGCATTTGCTTCTGATCTTGTTGGGAGGTTGTGATCCATATCCTTTGTTTCATATTTTTCATCCTCATCATATCATCATCATCAGTCTTGAGTGTTGCACTGGATTTCTCACAGTATCGTGCACATCTTCGTCGTGAAGTAAACGCATTTGTGAGAGATCTAGAGCATCGTGCATCACTTGCTTATTCACATAAGATGGAGGAAGGATTCAAATCCCTTATTGTTGAGAAACAAGGCCAAAGAATAGTCTCTTCTATGTTGAGAGAGAAGGGAAAATTCAATGGCATCAACATCACAAGCTACTTAGATTTGTTTGAAGAGCAAGCTATAATTTTTGGTCTTCCCGAAGATCTTTTGATATCATTCTTTGAACGAATTGTTGATAGCTCTATCATAAACCGTGTCACTCAATATGATAGTCTTCCTTGGAGTGATTTTAGAAAGGAGATGCTCAAAGAATTCTATCTTGAAGATTATAGCCAACATAATCGAGATGGATTCTTACGATGGGTCAATTCTCCAAAGCCTAGTAGCTCTATTACTCACTTACAAGATGAGTATATTAGACGCTATGAACAACTTCCTGATGAGGATAAGATAACTTTGGAACCTGATCTTGTGATCAATTTTCTTAAGCTTCTTCATCCTGAAACTCGTAGGGAAGTTGAACGGCGATTAGAAGAACCAGATAAGCGCTATGGTCTTACTGACAATTGGCAAAAAGTGCGTAAAGTAGTAGAGGCTGTATCCCATAGGCATCAAAGACAATCCATGCTTTATGAGCAAACTAGTCTTCCTCAAGCTAGCCTTCCACAAACTAAGGAGCAAGTTAGAGAACAATGCCATGCTATGCTTTTTGACTCTACTCCTATTCCTCAAATGATGGAGCCTAATCAAGGTTTTAAAGTAGAGCCAAATAAAAGTGTAGTTGAACAATCTCAAGTGGATATTCTCACTAAGCAAATGGAAAGTCTTATTGCTGCACAATCCAATTTGGCCAAGACTATAGATGGTTTACAATCTAAAAACTTTCCAAAATCAAATGAACCCAATGACTTTTCAAGAGCCTAATCAACATGTTATAGCTACCAATCAAAATCCACAAGTAGCTCCTACTCAAGCATATCAAGTTCCTCCAATGCATAATCCTCCAATGCATAATCCTCCAATGCATAATCCTTCAATGCAAAATCCTCATCCTCATGTGCAAAATCCTCAAATGTATCAAAACCTGTATCCTCAAGCTTCTCAAATAGCTTTTCAAAATCCTCAAAATCAAAATTTTCAAAATCATCAACCGTATAATATGGAAGCTCCTCTTGCACCTCAAGTACCACATGTTGCTCCCCAAGCTCCTCAAATACATCAATTGCATTTTCAAAATCCTAATTATCCTGTTCAAGCAATACCTTATCAACAAAATCCTCAATTTCAAAATTTCCCACCACAAGTTAATCAAAATCCTCAAAATCAAAATGGTTTTGTGCGTGGCTCTCGTAGGTGTCCTTGGTGTGATTCGTTAGAGCACTTTTTGAGAGATTGTGAATTATTGAAGGCTGCTAAGGAGCAACGACTAGTAATAGACATAGACAAGAAAATCTGTGACTATCGATCTAGGCTACCTTTGCAAGGAAATTATGGTAAGGGAGGAATGAAAAAACATTATGAAAATATAACCATAATGGACGTAGGAACTAGAGGAGTGAAACTAGAAGCTCTTGATGAACAACAAGTAGAATCAAGTAAACCCACAAAGGAAGCTGATTTTTCCATAGAGGATTTAGTAAGAGCACGGGATGAGATTAGGAGAATAACGGCTTGGGAGTCACCGATAGAAGATCAATCTCTTATTTCTCACATATCCAATGTAGAAGAAAAACGAAAAAGAGATGAAGCTGAGCCTAGTGAAAGAAGTGTGACTCGAAAACAAACCTCAGAGGGAATAGAAACAATCATAGAGCAGGGAGAAACATCACAATCTAAAGATAAAAAACAAGAATCACAACCCAATGAACAAAAACAAGAGGAGAAACAAAAAGGGAAGAAGACAAAGCAAAGAAAAACAGAACCAAAGCCTTTAGATAAACAAGAACAATCAAAACAAACTGAAGACCAAACACAAGAACATGAACAAAAACAAGACCCTGAGCAAAAACAAAAGAAACCAAAGAGAAAACCTAAAGCCATCTTGATTTCAGAAATTGAGAGAAAAATAGATCCTATGGAGATTTTAGATGACATTTTGCTTAAGAGTCAGGTGCCTATGTCTTTAGAACAAGTTTTCTCTATTGCAAAGCCTGTTTTTAAAGATAACTTTATCGGCCTAATTAAAAGGAAGAGGTTTCCGCTTAATCTAGATACTGAGATACAAGATTCTCTAGATCAAGATCAAGCTATGACTGAAGCCTTAAACTTTGATGAATCTGATGAAGAGGACTTTGATGATGATGAAGTAAATGTTAATAAAAATTTCTTAGGACCTATTCAACTTGACCATGAAAATCATGAAAACAATCCTGAAAGTCACTTTAAAAGAACATTTTGGTCTAGAGGTACATCAGAGATGCATGTTAAAATAGGAAATGATAAGAACACTATCACTGTAAATGCATTAGTAGATTACGGCTCTGAAATCAATGTGATTTCAAGAGAAGTCTATGATAAGTTTCGATGGCCCATAGATAAAGATTGTGGATGGCGTATGAGAACTGCAGATAATGGTGTAGGTATCCTGTATGGAGCTTGTGCTAGTGTGCCCATATCCATAGGAGGAATCACAGAAGAATTTCACTTTTTTATTCAAGATAATTGCTCCTATGAAGTTCTCTTAGGTCAACCCTTTATTTGTGAGAGTCGTATAGAAACTAAAGCCATGGATGATGGGTCTACCTATGCTAGATTCAAGTCTAAGGATGGAATGCAATCACTTCAAGTCATGACAGTAGGAGTGAATCATCCTAGGAATCGATTGTCAATTAGAAAGAAACCTATTGTTACTCAGGGTCATGAGCATGCTTGTAGTGATTGTGCACCTCGATTCATGTTTGGAGCTACATATCATCAAAATTTCGGATAGAATCCATTGTTGAGCCGTACAACAGTGGATATTGGTTTGACATCTCACATCCAACCAACATGTATAATAGTTTGTCACTTTGTTTTCCACATTCTAGATTAGATTTTCTTCATAAGAGTCAATTGTCCAAGTCTTTTATCCAAAAAACCCAAAAAAATTATAAAAACAACAAAATCATGGAACATGATGAGAACATTGAGCATGTGATTGAAACATCTCATTGTTTCTCTACTCTTGAGGAGTTAGAGTTATGTCTTCAACAAAATTCTAATTCCCATATTATTCTTCTTTCTTCCCTTGATGAGTATGCTCTAATCCAAGAGTATGCTCTCAATGTTGACAAGTGCTCAAAATTTAACCAAACACATGATGCCTTAGTTGAAACAAAGTACAAAACTGTAGAAAAAAAAATCAAACCCATAGCTCAACCATTACCTCAAGGAAGTAATGAAAAAATTACTGATGTGAAAAATGATCCAATTCTTCGGGATAAGAAAAACATAGGACATACATTCACGGATGAGACAATCAAACAGGTGAAAATCGGTAGAGATGATGACTTTCTTTTGCCAGCAGAGAGAGATAAATTTGAGGGAGTCATACATAGCCATGGAAAAGCCTTTACTATGTATCCTCATGAGATTGGTTGTGTAGATCCTAAGCTAGTTGCACCCATGATAATCTTTACTATTCCACATATTCCATGGAATCTTCGACCTATACGTGTTCCAAAGGCTCACTTACCTGAGCTAATGAAACTACTTAAGGAGAAGATAAACATGAGAATTTTAGAGCCATCTTTTGCACCTTACTCAAACAGATGGTTCACTGTGCCTAAAAAGAATGGGAAACTACATTCTTTTCAAGATCTCCAACCCATCAAAAAAGTCACCATAAGGAATGTAGGAACAAGACCCATTGTAGATGAGTTTGCTGAATCATTTTCAGGACATTCTATCTATTCAATGGGTGATCTATATTCTGGATATGACCAATTCCAATTAGCAATTGATAGTCGTGACATAACCACAATGAAAACTCCTTTAGGCTTAGTGCGAATGTGTACTTTACCTCAAGGAGCGACTAATTCTGTGGCTCATATGATGAGTGCTATGAATATGGTCTTACATGACTTTATCCCTCATATAACTATGCCATTCATTGATGATATTCCAATTAAAGGGAGTGAGGAACGTGTAAAGGACATTACTTTAGATTCATCAGGATGTCGTAAATTTTTTCTTGACCATATCTCTGATTGTGAAAGAATATTTCAACGATTTGAAGAGGTAGGTCTCACATTTTCCATAGAGAAATCTGTTTTTGGTGTCAACGAGGTACTTATTGTTGGACATTTATGTGGCCATTATGGTCGAAAGCCATACCCACAAAAAGTTGATGCCATTAGCAAGATTTCTGAAACATGTAACAACGTGAGTGAGGTACGTAGATTTCTTGGTGCTTGCATCTTTTATGTTATTTGGATCCCTCACTTTGCTCATGTTGCTGATTGTCTTTATGACTTGTTGAGGAAGAAACGAAAATTTATTTGGACTGACAAACACACTCAAGCTATGCGTAAATTGAAGAAATTATTGCTTAAAGCTCCCATCCTTAAGCATGTAGACTATTCTGCTAACAAACCTATTATATTGACTGTTGATACTAGTCCTATTGGTATAGGTTGGGTCATAAGTCAAGATGATAGTGAAGGGAATAGATATGCAATTAGGTTTGGTGCCAAAATTCTACATGAAACACAACAAAAATATCCACAAATCAAACGAGAACTATGGGGTATGGTAACAGCTTTGAAAACAGACAAAGAATATTTCATTGGTGCAAATGTCAAAGTTGAGACTGATTGTTTGCCTCTCATTGGAATGATAGCCAATTGTTCATCTCCTGATATAGCCATGCTTAGATGGATCTCATATATTAAGTTCATAAATCCTGAGTTAGTTCATATTTCAGGTAAGTCAAACTCAGTTGCTGATATGTTATCGAGAGCTAGATTTGATGATGATCTTGAAAGTGATCTAATAAAGAATGTGAATTTAGTTGACTATGTTCCACATATATATGAGTATGAGAAATTTCATGAGTGTGAGTACGAAGATGAATGGAGAGACATAGGAAAGTATCTCAGTACACTACAACCATTACCTAGCTGGACTACGAATAGATTCCGTAACATTAGGAAACGAGCTTATAACTTTTTCCTATGTAATGGTTATCTTTGGAGACATGCTAAGGGTAAGGTTAAGAATCCACAACGAGTCCTGGGAAAATGAGGTCTTCAATTGCAAGTAATGAAGGAAATGCATGAGACATTATGGGCCGGTCACAAAGGATTTTTTGGAACATATGAAAAAATTAGAAGTTCCTATTATTGGCCTAGGATGTATGTTGACATTAGTAGCTATGTTTCTACATGTTCTACTTGTCAACTTCATTCATCAGTCAAACATAGAGATCCGTTGCATCCTACTTATCCACCTTGTATTCACTACAAGTGGGTAGTAGATCTTGTAACTATGCCTAAAGGTATTGACAAAATGCGTTACATTGTACTTGCAAGAGAAGACTTAACTAATCATAGAGAGGGACGTGCACTACGATCTAAGACCACTTACAATGTTTGCAAATTCTTGCTTGAAGATGTCATAAGTCGCTTTGGGTACATAGAGAAAGTAGTTGCTGATCGTGGAGAGTTAAATGCGAGAGAAGCTAAAGAGTTCTTTAAGCGTCACGGTATTTGTTTGTCTCTCACTACTGCATATAATCCAGAGGCCAATGGTAAAATAGAGAGAGGGCATCCACCTATTGTGAAAGCCATATCTAAAGCATGTAATGGTGACATCAAACAATGGCCTAGATTCTTACCTTTTGCACTTTGGGCAGATAGAATGACATGCACACGTACTACTGGATATATGCCTGCTGAACTCATGTACTGTCAAAAACCATTGTTTCCAATTCAGTCTCATATTTCTGCATGGTCAAATTTGCCTTGGTCTGAAAACATGTCTACTGATGATTTTTTGATTTTGCGTATTAAACAATTAGAACAAGGTAAATTAAGACTTGATGATGCTGTTGAAAAATTAAGAGAATCTAGAATGAAGAACAAGCATTATTTTGATAAAACTCATCGATTGCGTCCTAAGCCAATTGAAGTAGGAGATTGGGTGCTCATTTATGATAGTACATTTGACTCTCAATATGATGCACGCAAAAAGCTCACTCAACGGTGGTTTGGGCCATACATTGTATCAAAAGTGAACAACAATGGTACGTATGCTCTTTGTGAATTAAATGGTGTTGCACTAAAAACTTTGATTGCAGGTAAAAGGATAAAGCTATTCAAGAAACGTGATAATGACGAGTACATTTTGGATGAGGACATTGAAGAAGATGAGAACAATGAGGCCGATTGCTAAACAGGAGTATCCATGTCATAAAAAATAAAAATATAAATTAAAAAAAGGAAAAAAGAATAAAAAAACATATAAAAATATCATTAATTTTTCAAGTTCATGTTCCTTTGTTTTTTTTCAAGTTCATTCTATTTTTTTTTTTCTTTTTTCCATGCTTGTTTCATGCATGTTTTTTTTCAGTCTTTGCATTGCATATCCACATCACTTGAGTCAAAAAGGGCAACTGATGATTTCTCTACTTGTGTAAAATCGTATCTTAAGTAGTAACTTATCTACTAAGGAATTGATTATAATCTAGGATTGTGGAAAGCTAGGGCATGTAGATTTGGAGGTTTATTTTGGTGACATGACTTTCATATATAAACATGCATATGTATCGTGTATCAAAAGCATAATTGTTGAAATCCTAGCTCCTGCTATTGCATGTTTCTACATCCTTAGTCCATCTCACAGCACTTGTATCGGAGTTTAAACGACTATTCTCCGTCATAAAAAATAGTTGTACCTTGTATCGGGGTTTAATTTTTCCTCGTAAAAATAATAATAATAATAAAATAAAATAAAAATAAAAAAAATGCTACATGTTACCAAGAAGTTTACACTTTCTTCCACCCCAAAAAAGTGATCGTAACGATAAAGTTGCCGAATTATCATCATCATCGAAAAAAAAAAGAGCAAGCCAAAGGCATAGTAGAATAAATCACGGGCTATATAGGCAGATTTATGCATTAGTGGAGTTTAGTTAGATTTCCTTGCATGTTATTAGAGAAAGAGCATATTCATATTTATGTAGGAAAGGAGTTGATCTAAAATAAGCTAAAGATGAAAGATGTCTCTTGAAAATCCTAAATCTTTGTTTATAATCATATTTAAGGTAGATTGCTTTATGAAAAAGGTATAAAATTTTCTTCAAGATGAGAGGAACTGATGCTTAAAAACGACTCAATACATCCACTTCCACTTCATATTGATGCTTGTTTTTTTTCTTTCTTGTTGCCAATGTTGCTTGTTCATTTGCATATATGTTGCCTATTTGTTCATGCATATTCATGTTGCCTGTTTCAATTCTTTCTTTCATGCAAATTTTGCTTCATGTCACGTTACCTACTGATTCATGCATATAATCAATTTTCCTTCCATGTTTCTTATGTTGCCTATAAAAGAATTTGATGCCTGGAACATTTTGTTTTTCACAGATGCTAGAGTGGCGCTTCCGGAGGAATCGCAGGTTTAGTGGGGGCGAATGTCGTCGAGATTTGCTCTCCTCTCTCACTTGTGAAGGCCTACAAAAAACATATTTGGTGAAGGTAGCCGGAATTCCCCGAGAAGTCCAGGATGCATCAAGGATGTCAAAGGAAGGTCACATACAAAGTTTCAAAGAAATCAAGAAAGTCCATGGTAGCGGTCAAAGCTGGTCAAAGTTGGTCAAAGTTGGGAAATTAGGGCAAAAATTTCATTGTCACCAAATTAGATGAAAATCCATATACTTGTAAAGATTGTCAAAGGCAGTCTATAGCCCAAATTTCAGCAGAAAATGGATTTTGTAGCACATTGATATGCTATGTTCATTTTGTAAAAATGTAATTTTTCTAGTTTGACCATATAAATTCTTGTATAGAAATTTATGTTAGCCATATGGTTTGGCATGTATAAAGATCATATGAGGCTACATATTTGTACAAGTTTTGAAGGCTATCAGAGCTTCCTAGAGACCTTAATGCCACCTTGCAAGCTTCCAAATGTAGTCAAACTTGTACAAGGGAGATTCATATGGGAGTTTTTTCTGCATATTCCTGAAGGAGATCTTTGGAAACATAGTCCTACAAAGTTTCATCTTCATCAAAGCCTATTTGGAGGGTCAAAGAGTACAAAGTCCAGTTTTCAGGATCACCGCAGTTTTCTAGTTTAAGCAAATTGAAGGGTTGAAGGGCCACCACATGGCGAAAGCTGATTGAGCCATGTTGTACGATCAAGATGAGCTCAAATTCAAGGGTGGAGATGCACTTATGCTTAAAGCAAGGAGGATCCACGAGTTTTTCCATAAAAGAAGACTTTTTTTACAATCAAAGATCAATAATGCAGTGTTTCTCCAAAAATAGTGGCTTATCTTATCCGAATTGATGTCAGCACTGATCCGACGGTCCAGATCATCCCCAGATCCAATGGTGGAGAATGAGGGCGCCTAAATTTCACTCCTTTACACTAGATTTGATAGAAAGAACAATTCCAAGCCATTGATTTGATTAATCAAATGGTTGTAATCGAAAGTAGTGATCGTAGAGTTGAGAGTTGATTTCTCTAGATCCAAGGGCCCAAATTCATTCAAAAAAACTATATAAACCCCCCTCCAAACTCCTAGAGCATCATTGTTAGGCATCCATAGGGCTCATGCTAGCTTACGGTTTCCTTGAGACGATCACCCTCGGTTGAGCGAGTGAGGATCCAAGGTGAGCTAGTATGAGTATAGAACCTAGTTTCAAATTTAAGTTAGAATTCCAATATAGGATAGGCTCTTGAAACCAGCATCTCTATCTTGACTCACCCTCGGTGGAGCCTGTGAGTTAGTTAGAGCTGATTTTAATGAGTCTTAGACTTCTTTAGTTAGACATTACGAGCCTAGATAGACATAAGGTCACTGGAGTGGAACTCACCTTCTTACGTGTGACATTCGGTTGAACTGTCATGGTTTGAGGGTCGGAACCACCTTTGATCAGTAGACTGCCTAGCTTGACGTACCACGACGATCTTATACATGTATCTTAATTCCAATCCTTTTAATTCATGTCACTTGTCACTTGTCTCTTGTCTCCTCTCTCAGTCTCTTAAGTATTTTTACATGTCTTCTATTTCTTCTATGTGTGAGAAGGCTCCGTAGTATTGCGTTGAACCAGTGAGGATGTTTCTTTGAGCTTGTGAGTAAACTCTATTATCATAATTCACTTGCATGCATATAAACCATACATACCCATACATATTGATTAGTTTTTCTGAAAGTGTATAAGAAGCTCCAATATTGGACCATTCTTCCTTTTGAAACTGGTTTATGTGTAAGGATTCCATCTATTCACATCATGGATACATATCATCCAAAGAAGACTATGCATATGAATTAGAATTAGGAAGTGTTTAAGAAGCTCCTTCAATGGACCATTCTTCCTTCCAAATTTGATTCGTGTGTATGGTTCTCTTTCATTCTTATCATTCATGTTCATAAATCTAAATTGCACTCCTACTTTCCCATTCCCATAATCATTTCAACATCTCTCTCTTCTCCATCCTCAACATTAATTTCACTTTCATGTCCTTAAACCATCCAACATTCATTAGCTTCATACACCCTGTGTGTGCCACAACCAGACCCGATCCACCCGGATTGCGATCACCTCCACATTTGAACCTGACGTGAAACGCTTAGTGGCATTTGCTTCTGATCTTGTTGGGAGGTTGTGATCCATATCCTTTGTTTCATATTTTTCATCCTCATCATATCATCATCATCAGTCTTGAGTGTTGCACTGGATTTCTCACAGTATCGTGCACATCTTCGTCGTGAAGTAAACACATTTGTGAGAGATCTAGAGCATCGTGCATCACTTGCTTATTCACATAAGATGGAGGAAGGATTCAAATCCCTTATTGTTGAGAAACAAGGCCAAAGAATAGTCTCTTCTATGTTGAGAGAGAAGGGAAAATTCAATGGCATCAACATCACAAGCTACTTAGATTTGTTTGAAGAGCAAGCTATGATTTTTGGTCTTCCCGAAGATCTTTTGATATCATTCTTTGAACGAATTGTTGATAGCTTTATCATAAACCGTGTCACTCAATATGATAGTCTTCCTTGGAGTGATTTTAGAAAGGAGATGCTCAAAGAATTCTATCTTGAAGATTATAGCCAACATAATCGAGATGGATTCTTATGATGGGTCAATTCTCCAAAGCCTAGTAGCTCTATTACTCACTTACAAGATGAGTATATTAGACGCTATGAACAACTTCCTGATGCGGATAAGATAACTTTGGAACCTGATCTTGTGATCAATTTTCTTAAGCTTCTTCATCCTGAAACTCGTAGGGAAGTTGAACGGCGATTAGAAGAACCAGATAAGCGCTATGGTCGTACTGACAATTGGCAAAAAGTGCGTAAAGTAGTAGAGGCTGTAGCCCATAGACATCAAAGACAATCCATGCTTTATGAGCAAACTAGTCTTCCTCAAGCTAGCCTTCCACAAACTAAGGAGCAAGTTAGAGAACAATCCCATGCTATGCTTTTTGACTCTACTCCTATTCCTCAAATGATGGAGCCTAATCAAGGTTTTAAAGTAGAGCCAAATAAAAGTGTAGTTGAACAATCTCAAGTGGATATTCTCACTAAGCAAATGGAAAGTCTTATTGCTGCACAATCCAATTTGGCCAAGACTATAGATGCTTTACAATCTAAAAACTTTCCAAAATCAAATGAACCCAATGACTTTTCAAGAGCCTAATCAACATGTTATAGCTACCAATCAAAATCCACAAGTAGCTCCTACTCAAGCATATCAAGTTCCTCCAATGCATAATCCTCCAATGCATAATCCTCCAATGCATAATCCTTCAATGCAAAATCCTCATCCTCATGTGCAAAATCCTCAAATGTATCAAAACCTGTATCCTCAAGCTTCTCAAATAGCTTTTCAAAATCCTCAAAATCAAAATTTTCAAAATCATCAACCGTATAATATGGAAGCTCCTCTTGCACCTCAAGTACCACATGTTGCTCCCCAAGCTCCTCAAATACATCAATTGCATTTTCAAAATCCTAATTATCCTGTTCAAGCAATACCTTATCAACAAAATCCTCAATTTCAAAATTTCCCACCACAAGTTAATCAAAATCCTCAAAATCAAAATGGTTTTGTGCGTGGCTCTCGTAGGTGTCCTTGGTGTGATTCGTTAGAGCACTTTTTGAGAGATTGTGAATTATTGAAGGCTGCTAAGGAGCAACGACTAGTAATAGACATAGACAAGAAAATCTGTGACTATCGATCTAGGCTACCTTTGCAAGGAAATTATGGTAAGGGAGGAATGAAAAAACATTATGAAAATATAACCATAATGGACGTAGGAACTAGAGGAGTGAAACTAGAAGCTCTTGATGAACAACAAGTAGAATCAAGTAAACCCACAAAGGAAGGTGATTTTTCCATAGAGGCTTTAGTAAGAGCACGGGATGAGATTAGGAGAATAACGGCTTGGGAGTCACCGATAGAAGATCAATCTCTTATTTCTCACATATCCAATGTAGAAGAAAAACGAAAAAGAGATGAAGCTGAGCCTAGTGAAAGAAGAGTGACTCGAAAACAAACCTTAGAGGGAATAGAAACAATCATAGAGCAGGGAGAAACATCACAATCTAAAGATAAAAAAAAAGTATCACAACCCAATGAACAAAAACAAGAGGAGAAACAAAAAGGGAAGAAGACAAAGCAAAGAAAAACAGAACCAAAGCCTTTAGATAAACAAGAACAATCAAAACAAACTGAAAACCAAACACAAGAACATGAACAAAAACAAGACCCTGAGCAAAAACAAAAGAAACCAAAGAGAAAACCTAAAGCCATCTTGATTTCAGAAATTGAGAGAAAAATAGATCCTATGGAGATTTTAGATGACATTTTGCTTAAGAGTCAAGTGACTCTGTCTTTAGAACAAGTTTTCTCTATTGCAAAGCCTGTTTTTAAAGATAACTTTATCGGCCTAATTAAAAGGAAGAGGTTTCCGCTTAATCTAGATACTGAGATGCAAGATTCTCTAGATCAAGATCAAGCTATGAATGAAGCCTTAAACTTTGATGAATCTGATGAAGAGGACTTTGATGATGATGAAGTAAATGTTAATAAAAATTTCTTAGGACCTATTCAACCTGACCATGAAAATCATGAAAACAATCCTGAAAGTCACTTTAAAAGAACATTTTGGTCTAGAGGTACATCAGAGATGCATGTTAAAATAGGAAATGATAAGAACACTAGCACTGTAAATGCATTAGTAGATTCCGGCTCTGAAATCAATGTGATTTCAAGAGAAGTCTATGATAAGTTTCGATGGCTCATAGATAAAGATTGTGGATGGCGTATGAGAACTGCAGATAATGGTGTAGGTATCCTGTATGGAGCTTGTGCTAGTGTGCCCATATCCATAGGAGGAATCACAGAAGAATTTCACTTTTTTATTCAAGATAATTGCTCCTATGAAGTTCTCTTAGGTCAACCCTTTATTTGTGAGAGTCGTATGGAAACTAAAGCCATGGATGATAGGTCTACCTATGCTAGATTCAAGTCTAAGGATGGAATGCAATCACTTCAAGTCATGACAGTAGGAGTGAATCATCCTAGGAATCGATTGTCAATTAGAAAGAAACCTATTGTTACTCAGGGTCATGAGCATGCTTGTAGTGATTGTGCATCTCGATTCATGTTTGGAGCTACATATGATCAAAATTTCGGATAGAATCCATTGTTGAGCGGGACAACAGTGGATATTGGTTTGACATCTCGCATCCAACCAACATGTACAATAGTTTGTCACTTTGTTTTCCACATTCTAGATTAGATTTTCTTCATGAGAGTCAATTGTCCAAGTCTTTTATCCAAAAAACCCAAAAAAATTATAAAAACAACAAAATCATGGAACATGATGAGAACATTGAGCATGTGATTGAAACATCTCATTGTTTCTCTACTCTTGAGGAGTTAGAGTTATGTCTTCAACAAAATTCTAATTCCCATATTATTCTTCTTTCTTCCCTTGATGAGTATGCTCTAATCCAAGAGTATGCTCTCAATGTTGACAAGTGCTCAAAATTTAACCAAACACATGATGCCTTAGTTGAAACAAAGTACAAAACTGTAGAAAAAAAAATCAAACCCATAGCTCAACCATTACCTCAAGGAAGTAATGAAAAAATTATTGATGTGAAAAATGATCCAACTCTTCGGGATAAGAAAAACATAGGACATACATTCACGGATGAGACAATCAAACAGGTGAAAATTGGTAGAGATGATGACTTTCTTTTGCCAGCAGAGAGAGATAAATTTGAGGGAGTCATACATAGCCATGGAAAAGCCTTTACTATGTATCCTCACGAGATTGGTTGTGTAGATCCTAAGCTAGTTGCACCCATGATAATCTTTACTATTCCACATATTCCATGGAATCTTCGTCCTATACCTGTTCCAAAGGCTCACTTACCTGAGCTAATGAAACTACTTAAGGAGAAGATAAACATGAGAATTTTAGAGCCATCTTTTGCACCTTACTCAAACAGATGGTTCACTGTGCCTAAAAAGAATGGGAAACTACGTTTTATTCAAGATCTCCAACCCATGAATAAAGTCACCATAAGGAATGTAGGAACAAGACCCATTGTAGATGAGTTTGCTGAATCATTTTCAGGACATTCTATCTATTCAATGGGTGATCTATATTCTGGATATGACCAATTCCAATTAGCAATTGATAGTCGTGACATAACCACAATGAAAACTCCTTTAGGCTTAGTGCGAATGTGTACTTTACCTCAAGGAGCGACTAATTCTGTGGCTCATATGATGAGTGCTATGAATATGGTCTTACATGACTTTATCCCTCATATAACTATGCCATTCATTGATGATATTCCAATTAAAGGGAGTGAGGAACGTGTAAAGGACATTACTTTAGATTCATCGGAATGTCGTAAATTTGTTCTTGACCATATCTCTGATTGTGAAAGAATATTTCAACGATTTGAAGAGGTAGGTCTCACATTTTCCATAGAGAAATCTGTTTTTGGTGTCAACGAGGTACTTATTGTCAACGAGGTGCATCTTTTATGTTATTTGGATTCCTCACTTTGCTCATGTTGCTGATTGTCTTTATGACTTGTTGAGGAAGAAACGAAAATTTATTTGGACTGACAAACACACTCAAGCTATGCGTAAATTGAAGAAATTATTGCTTAAAGCTCCCATCCTTAAGCGTGTAGACTATTCTGCTAACAAACCTATTATATTGACTGTTGATACTATTCCTATTGGTATAGGTTGGGTCATAAGTCAAGATGATAGTGAAGGGAATAGATATGCAATTAGGTTTGGTGCCAAAATTCTACATGAAACACAACGAAAATATCCACAAATCAAACGAGAACTATGGGGTATGGTAACAGCTTTGAAAACAGACAAAGAATATTTCATTTGTGCAAATGTCAAAGTTGAGACTGATTGTTTGCCTCTCATTGGAATGATAGCCAATTGTTCATCTCCTGATATAGCCATGCTTAGATGGATCTCATATATTAAGTTCATAAATCCTGAGTTAGTTCATATTTCAGGTAAGTCAAACTCAGTTGCTGATATGTTATCGAGAGCTAGATTTGATGATGATCTTGAAAGTGATCTAATAAAGAATGTGAATTTAGTTGACTATGTTCCACATATATATGAGTATGAGAAATTTCATGAGTGTGAGTACGAAGATGAATGGAGAGACATAGGAAAGTATCTCAGTACACTACAACCATTACCTAGCTGGACTACGAATAGATTCCGTAACATTAGGAAACGAGCTTATAACTTTTTCCTATGTAATGGTTATCTTTGGAGACACGCTAAGGGTAAGGTTAAGAATCCACAACGAGTCCTGGGAAAACGAGGTCTTCAATTGCAAGTAATGAAGGAAATGCATGAGACATTATGGGCCAGTCATAAAGGATTTTTTGGAACATATGAAAAAATTAGAAGTACCTATTATTGGCCTAGGATGTATGTTGACATTAGTAGCTATGTTTCTACATGTTCTACTTGTCAACTTCATTCATCAGTCAAACATAGAGATCCGTTGCATCCTACTTATCCACCTTGTATTCACTACAAGTGGGTAGTAGATCTTGTAACTATGCCTAAAGGTATTGACAAAATGCGTTACATTGTACTTGCAAGAGAAGACTTAACTAATCATGTAGAGGGACGTGCACTACAATCTAAGACCACTTACAATGTTTGCAAATTCTTGCTTGAAGATGTCATAAGTCGCTTTGGGTACATAGAGAAATTAGTTGCCGATCGTGGAGAGTTAAATGCGAGAGAAGCTAAAGAGTTCTTTGAGCGTCACGGTATTTGTTTGTCTCTCACTACTGCATATAATCCAGAGGCCAATGGTAAAATAGAGAGAGGGCATCCACCTATTGTGAAAGCCATATCTAAAGCATGTAACACTGACATCAAACAATGGCCTAGATTCTTACCTTTTGCACTTTGGGCAGATCGAATGACATGCACACGTACTACTGGATACATGCCTGCTGAACTCATGTACTGTCAAAAACCATTGTTTCCAATTTTGTCTCATATTTCTGCATGGTCAAATTTGCCTTGGTCTGAAAACATGTCTACTGATGATTTTTTGAGTTTGCGTATTAAACAATTAGAACAAGGTAAATTAAGACTTGATGATGCTGTTGAAAAATTAAAAGAATCTAGAATGAAGGACAAGCATTATTTTGATATAACTCATCGATTGTGTCCTAAGCTAATTGAAGTAGGAGATTGGCTACTCATTTATGATAGTACATTTGACTCTCAATATGATGCACGCAAAAAGCTCACTCAACGGTGGTTTGGGCCATACATTGTATCAAAAGTCAACAACAATGGTACGTATGCTCTTTGTGAATTAAATGGTGTTGCACTAAAAACTTTGATTGCAGGTAAAAGGATAAAGCTATTCAAGAAACGTGATAATGACGAGTACATTTTGGATGAGGACATTGAAGAAGATGACAACAATGAGGCCGATTCATAAACAGGAGTATCCATGTTATAAAAAATAAAAATATAAATAAAAAAAAGGAAAAAAAAATAAAAAAAACATATAAAAATATCATTAATTTTTCAAGATCATGTTGCTTTGTTTTTTTTCAAGTTCATTCTATTTTTTTTTTCTTTTTTCCATGCTTGTTTCATGCATGTTTTTTTTCAGTCTTTGCATTGCATTGCATTGCATATCCACATCACTTGAGTCAAAAAGGGCAAATGATGATTTCTCTACTTGTGTAAAATTGTATCTTAAGTAGTAACTTATCTACTAAGGAATTGATTATAATCTAGGATTGTGGAAAGCTAGGGCATGTAGATTTGGAGGTTTATTTTGATGACATGACTTTCATATATAAACATGCATATGTATCGTGTATCGAAAGCATAATTGTTGAAATCCTAGCTCCTGCTATTGCATGTTTCTACATCCTTAGTCCATCTCACAGCACTTGTATCGGAGTTTAAACGACTGTTCTCCGTCATAAAAAATGGTTGTACCTTGTATCGGGGTTTAATTTTTCCTTGTCAAAAAAAAGAATAAAATAAAATAAAATAATAAAAAAAGAAATGCTACATGTTACCAAGAAGTTTACACTTTCTTCCACCCCAGAAAAGTGATCGTAACCATAAAGTTTCCGAATGATCATCATCATCGAAAAAAAAAAGAGCAAGCCAAAGGCATAGTAGAATAATTCACGGGCTATATAGGCAGATTTATGCATTAGTGGAGTTTAGTTAGATTTCCTTGCATGTTATTAGAGAAAGAGCATATTCATATTTATGTAGGAAAGGAGTTGATCTAAAATAAGCTAAAGATGAAAGATGTCTCTTGAAAATCCTAAATCTTTGTTTATAATCATATTTAAGGTAGATTGCTTTATGAAAAAGGTACAAAATTTTCTTCAAGATGAGAGGAACTGATGCTTAAAACGACTCAATACATCCACTTCCACTTCATATTGATGCTTGTTTTTTTTCTTTCTTGTTGCCAATGTTGCTTGTTCATTTGCATATATGTTGCCTATTTGTTCATGCATATTCATGTTGCCTGTTTCAATTCTTTCTTTCATGCAAATTTTGCTTCATGTCACGTTACCTACTGATTCATGCATATAATCAATTTTCCTTCCATGTTTCTTATGTTGCCTATAAAAGAATTTGATGCCTGGAACATTTTGTTTTTCACAGATGCTAGAGTGGCGCTTCCGGAGGAATCGCAGGTTTAGTGGGGGCGAATGTCGTCGAGATTTGCTCTCCTCTCTCACTTGTGAAGGCCTACAAAAAACATATTTGGTGAAGGTAGCCGGAATTCCCCGAGAAGTCCACGATGCATCAAGGATGTCAAAGGAAGGTCACATACAAAGTTTCAAAGAAATCAAGAAAGTCCATGGTAGCGGTCAAAGCTGGTCAAAGCTGGTCAAAGTTGGGAAATTAGGGCAAAAATTTCATTGTCACCAAATTAGATGAAAATCCATATACTTGTAAAGATTGTCAAAGGCAGTCTATAGCCCAAATTTCAGCAGAAAATGGATTTTGTAGCACATTGATATGCTATGTTCATTTTGTAAAAATGTAATTTTTCTAGTTTGACCCTATAAATTCTTGTATAGAAATTTATGTTAGCCATATGGTTTGGCATGTATAAAGATCATATGTGGCTACATATTTGTACAAATTTTCAAGGCTATCAGAGCTTCCTAGAGACCTTAATGCCACCTTGCAAGCTTCCAAATGTAGTCAAACTTGTACAAGGGAGATTCAGATGGAAGTTTTTTCTGCATATTCCTGAAGGAGATCCGAAATCTGATTGAGCCATGTTGTACGATCAAGATGAGCTCAAATTCAAGGGTGGAGATGCACTTATGCTTAAAGCAAGGAGGATCCACGAGTTTTTCCATAAAAGAAGACTTTTTTTACAATCAAAGATCAATAATGCAGTGTTTCTCCAAAAATAGTGGCTTATCTTATCCGAATTGATGTCAGCACTGATCCGACGGTCCAGATCATCCCCAGATCCAATGGTGGAGAATGAGGGCGCCTAAATTTCACTCCTTTACACTAGATTTGATAGAAAGAACAATTCCAAGCCATTGATTTGATTAATCAAATGGTTGTAATCGAAAGTAGTGATCCTAGAGTTGAGAGTTGATTTCTCTAGATCCAAGGGCCCAAATTCATTCAAAAAAACTATATAAACCCCCTTCCAAACTCCTAGAGCATCATTGTTAGGCATCCATAGGGCTCATGCTAGCTTACGGTTTCCTTGAGACGATCACCCTCGGTTGAGCGAGTGAGGATCCAAGGTGAGCTAGTATGAGTATAGAACCTAGTTTCAAATTTAAGTTAGAATTCCAATCTAGGATAGGCTCTTGAAACCAACATCTCTATCTTGACTCACCCTCGGTGGAGCCTGTGAGTGAGTTAGAGCTGATTTTAATGAGTCTTAGACTTCTTTAGTTAGACGTTACGAGCCTAGACAGACATAAGGTCACTGGAGTGGAACTCACCTTCTTACGTGTGACATTCGGTTGAACTGTCATGGTTTGAGGGTCGGAACCACCTTTGATCAGTAGACTGCCTAGCTTGACGTACCACGACGATCTTATACATGTATCTTAATTCCAATCCTTTTAATTCATGTCACTTGTCACTTGTCTCTTGTCTCCTCTCTCAGTCTCTTAAGTATTTTTACATGTCTTCTATTTCTTCTATGTGTGAGAAGGCTCCGTAGTATTGCGTTGAACCAGTGAGGATGTTTCTTTGAGCTTGTGAGTAAACTCTATTATCATAATTCACTTGCATGCATATAAACCATACATACCCATACATATTGATTAGTTTCTGAAAGTGTATAAGAAGCTCCAATATTGGACCACTCTTCCTTTCGAAACTGGTTTATGTGTAAGGATTCCATCTATTCACATCATGCATACATATCATCCAAAGAAGACTATGCATATGAATTAGAATTAGGAAGTGTTTAAGAAGCTCCTTCAATGGACCATTCTTCCTTCCAAATTTGATTCGTGTGTATGGTTCTCTTTCATTCTTATCATTCATGTTCATAAATCTAAATTGCACTCCTACTTTCCCATTCCCATAATCATTTCAACATCTCTCTCTTCTCCATCCTCAACATTAATTTCACTTTCATGTCCTTAAACCATCCAACATTCATTAGCTTCATACACCCTGTGTGTGCCACGACCGGACCCGATCCACCCGGATTGCGATCACCTCCACACCGGCAACGGGCCAAAAACATGTGTACCTAAGTCACAAAGTCTTAGGGACTTGTGTCAAAGAGACTAAATCCCATTTGCCACACAAGTGCATATAGTGGTGGATTGATACACGGTTAATTATCAATCCGATGAACCTACCTAACCAAATGTATGATGACGTGTGCGCATGTGATGGAAAATGAAGTGGTTCAGCTAACATGCATGAGAAAAGACTAACCCACCTCACTAACTCACTTAACTACTGAAAATGTTTGCCACGATACCACTTACAACAGTTTTCACTAAGTTGAGGATTTCTTCCAGCTCTAAACTCCAAATATGGCCAATACTGGGTTCTTTTTTGAAGCTCTTGACGAGATGCTTCTATTGGAGGTGGTGAGACTCAATTCTGACAACTGCTCTTCAAGTTATGACCAAAACAGTGAATGGTAGGAAACACATACACTCACTCCACAACTCCTACTTGCTCACACACACACTACAGTAGCTCAAAAGTGAGGGGGAGGGGTAGATAACAGTCCTACACACACATTCCAAGCTTCACACACACACAAAAGATCATAGAGAAGATGAAAATCTGTAGGAAAGAAGCAAATTCGAAATTCAGGAGCTCTCCTTCTTAACAATGGCAAAAAGTCTTTACAAAGTTCACAAAGTGACTTATATGCATGTGCCCTAAAAATGGTCCTTTCACAAGTGATCGGTACTTTATTGACTAATCTCTATTCTCCTACTATTTTACAAGGAATATATTACAGTGATTTGGGATTATGCATCTAGAGGACTCCTCTAGTGCATTTACATGGCTTTTTAGGGAATTCCTAAGACTTTGAAGAAGAAAAATATGCCATTAACTTAAAAATTTTGGGGCTCCTCTTTTGTCCCTCTTTGCTCTGCAACAATGTTGAAAGGCAATGCAACCCATTTGCATTGTGCACAGATACCTTAGTATAGAGAGTCTCATGACAAGGAAGTAGTATTTTCAAAGTAACTTAAAAGATTTTCACATGTAGTTTATAAAGCATTGATGGATGCATCCTTATCATTAAACGTAGGATAGGTCCTTAGACTCCTTCTAGGCTTGTAACAACACTTATTTGGAAAGTTGCTTAGGGAAGACAATAAACCAAATATTAAATCTTCAAATCAAAATGTTATGAAAGGCGTTTTGGTGGTTACTTACTCTTGTCTTTGTTCTAGATGTGGATTATAAGATCCCAATGATCAATGTGGCTATTAGAAATACTTCTATACTAGGACTCTTTATAAATAGGGGATCATGTTTTAATATAATACTAGAAGGTATATCCAAGAATCTCAATTCATAGCCCAATTCCAGCAAGCTCTGGCAGATTGTCGGAAAGAAAATTATACTACAGAAACATATCAGTTGGAAACAAGCTCTGCTGGGAGAAGTGATCGGATGCTCCGCTAATCTCTGGAACACCATGAGAGGGGAGGTCCTATGGAAGATCTAGCAGGAAAGATGTGCTTATAACTTTTGCAACCCCCCAAAGAGTGATCGATTGAGAAATCATTGTTCCTCCTGAGTAAAAGAATCGCTAACTGTAAGAAATCCTCCCCCCCTTGAGACATCATCAAGTGCTCGTTTTGATCAACAACAAGCTTAAACCCAAGTGGGTCCCTCACAAGGGTGACAAGAGGGTGATTAACCCTGTAATTCCATCTAATCTTTTAAGGTCTTCCCTTGCTCTGTGGGACTTGGGGGGTCCCATGGGCACTAGTCCCCTTCACTTGTACTTTTCTTTTCCTTTATTTAATACAAGTTTGGGAGAGTAGGCTAAGGCCGAACTTCCTTTTATAGAAAACAAAGAAGCTCAATTCACTATAATAGATACATGCACATTTTCAAGTTAAGATGGTAGATCAAAGGAGGGTGCAACCTTTGGGACTAATCCAAAATTGGAAGACCAAGATTGTAGGATTAGATTCTCTATTAGATTTTGTAGTCTTGAAGCTAGAAGAGGGTGCATCAGATTCAGAATATGATGCTATTATGAAGAATGGTACTTGGTCTTTATGTGGTTTGCCAAAAAGGCCATTGGCACTAAATGGGTATTCAATTTCAAACATAAGCTTGATGGAATAGTCGATATGTATAAGGTTAGGCTTGTTGCCAAAGGTTATGCTCAAGAGAGAGGCATTGATTTTGATGAGACCTTTGCTTCCACATGCCAAATGGCCACCATTCATAGCATTTGTGCACTTGTAGCTCATTATGGTTGGAATGAACAATTTTAAAGCTGCATTTCTCAATGGTAAATTACATGAAGAAGTGTATGTATTTCATCCCAATGGGTTTGTGTAGAAAGGGACTGAAAACAAAGTGTGCAAGTTGAAAAAGGCAATATATGGTTTGAAGCAAGCACCATATTTTTTGTATGAAAAGTTGCTACTTGTTTTCACGGGGTTTTGGGAATATTCCAAAAAAGACCACCTTATATATTAAGGATATACATGATGTACTTCTTATCATTGTTCTATATGTTGATTACATGCTGCTCACTAGTCTTAATGAGAAGCATATTATTGAATTTCAAGTTGATTTACATGTGAGATGTTAGATTTGGGGCATTTGCACCATTATTTGGGCATTCCATTTATGCAATGTAATGGGGGAATATCTTTGTGTCAAACAAAATATATTGACACATTATTGTAGCATGTTGGCATTCAAGATTTAGGGTTGAGTCTTCATGACGGTGGAGAGGCATTTGTTGTTGATCCTCTATCAACGAGTTGTTGGATTTTTGATTTACTTATGGATAATTGGTCTTAATGTTGAATTTGTTGTCTCTCTGATGAGCAAGTTTATGCTTTGTCTAGATGTCAAGTGTTAAGCTCATCTTTTGCTACTTCAGTGGTCCTAGCTACTTGGATTGTTTTATCCCAAGGGGATCATTACATCCATATGTGCATATTTTTCTAACTCATATTGGCTTGTTTGCGGTGACACTCATGTGTCCACCATTGGTTTTTGCTTCATGCTTCGTAGCCCATGCATATCTTGGTTGAGCAAGAAGAATCCTATTGTGTCCACTTCTAATTGTGAGGCTGAGGATAGGTTAGCTTTCATAACAATTTTTGATTGTGTGTGGCTCAGATGTTTTTTGGCTAATTTGGGACTTGATGAGTCATCTGCCACCCCCATGTTCACTAACATTCAGAGTGCATTGGCAATTGTGAGAAATCATGTGTTCAATACTTGCACAAAGAGCATTGAGCTTCACTATCATTATGTCAAGGAGAGGTTCTCTACAAGAGAGATGAGTTTCGCTTATGTGCCGTGCAAAGCATAATTTTGCAAGCCTTTTCATAAAGACTCTATCTAGTGAGAATTTTGAAGCTTTTCGCAAAGCTTTGGGATTGCTTGCTTTTGTTGATTGATCTCTTTCCTCATATCTTGGAACTTCCTTATACATGAGTGCGGGCTCATTGTTCACTGCATCACTCCTGGGTGAGACTTTTTGATATATTTTGGTAGTGTTGTGTGAACACACTTAGGACTATTGGGGAAATTCTTTTACTCTTTAGGAGGTTTTTTCCTCGTAGTTTGTATATACGTCTATAACCCTAATGGGTCACTTATAGTTTTACATTCACTTGATAATACATTTTGTATTGTGTTTTCCTCCAAGGTTCGTCGTCTTCCTTGTGTTGTGCATGTGCTTCGATAGACCTTGAACTTCAATGGCATTGGCATATATCAAAGATATGATCCACATTGATACCCATGATGCATATATGTTGAAGAGACATATATATTTCTCATGTTTTGTATTCTAAATCTTGGAAAATAAAGCATTTTGGAAGCGGATTTATTCACCTGGCCAAATAGAAATCTTTTGTTATTTCTAAGTAGAAATATTTAGATAATGTGGAGGTTTAGAATCTTTTAAGCAGTATTTTGTTTGGGAAAATTGATTATGGTTTGGGTTATCATTATTGGAGATATTGTTTTATTTTTTTGTAGCATCAGATGGGTGTTGTTTGATAATTAGTCTAATCCTAAAATTATTCTCTAGTCCTTTTATTATAACTACTCTTGAAAATTTTGGACTGGAGAAACTTCAGTTGTCATACTTGATTCAAACACACTACGATAAATTGGTAATTCTCTTAGGAATTCTACACAAAGAAAGTTAAGTTGCTTTCTGAAGACATGTTATTCCCTTAATTCTAAAAGTGGAATATGCTTTGAATTAACGTGTTATAATACGAAAAAACAATAAATCAAGAGAATTTCCTTTTGTAATCTAAATATTTAATATAAACATTCTGGTTAATATATTATGCATACCTAGGCAAAATTATGAAAATAAAAAAGAACATAACAATGAATATTCTAAAGATTACTCATGCTGGTGCATCATAAATAATCTTGATGGTTGGCTAATAGCTTTGGTAAGGGTTTAATAAAAAGAAAATGAATACTTTACTTGCTTATTGGGTTAATAACATAACTAGATTTCTCTAAATAACAGTGGCATGAAGGTACAAGCAAACACTTCTTCATATGAATTGTTATGATTGATTCTTAATAAACATAGATCATAAATCTTTTCAATAATTTATCATCATGCTCTACACTTGAAAATATATCTAAGAGCATATGAAAAAATAAATAATATATGGAAGTTTATATTTTCATAAAAATAATAAAAATTTGGAGTGGATTGGTTCAACTTTTTTTAATGAAAAACTATTGTGTTGATAATTTAAACACTTCAAGGGTAATGATAAATAATTTCAAGAAAATCGAAGTTACTTTGAATTGTTTTTTCTAACATTTATAAATATGGCTAGTTTAGGATATAAAACCGACATCAAGGGAGTAGGTGAGAGTACATAACTTTCCACTCATACTTATTAATGGATGGTTTTTCTCGATGCTAGCATGTAATAACATGCTCTATCTTTTTCTCTTTGTTTTTGAAGATTTTAGGGGAAGCAAGTTGAGGAGTCTATTGGTTTCAATGATGTTGAGGAATTCATATATATATATATATATATATATATATATATATATATATATATATATATATATATATATATATATATATATATATATATATATATATATATATATATATATATAGAGAGAGAGAGAGAGAGAGAGAGAGAGAGAGAGAGAGAGAGAGAGAGAGAGAGAGAGAGAGAGAGATGTGTGTGTGTATATATATATATATATATTTATTTATTTATTTATATGTATATGTGTGTGTATGTGTGTGTGTATGTGTATGTTTCTCTATGTGTGTGTATGTATGTATGTATGCATGCATGCATGTATGTATGTATGTATGTATGTATTTATGTATGTATGTATCTATGTATGTATGTATGTTGTATGTATGTATGTATGTATGTATGTATGTATGTATGTATGTATGTATGTATGTATGTATGTATGTATGTATGTATGTATGTATGTATGTATGTATGTATGTATGTATGTATGTATGTATGTATGTATGTATTGTTGGAGTTCGAGGTGTTGTTGGGAAAGATGGATGGATGCTCCAAGAGACTGAGTAGGTACTGCTAAACCTGCTTTGTACCAGCCCTCTTTTGCTTTAGAGTTGATAAGTAGACCTTCTCAGCTTTCCAATAACACCAAAAAATGGCCTACGTACTTTGGAAGTGATGTGTGTAATGATTGAATCAAAACAGATAACTTTGAAGTTCACAAACTCAAGAAAACCTTCTATTTATGTCTTGACACCTGCTGAATGTTTTGCTCAGTGTGACCAGCACAGTAGACATTGATAAAATTCCTTCTAGGGGTATTTAATTAGCTTAGTAAGCTACCATTTGCAAGTAGAATGATGTAAAAAGATAAACTACGCTAAGAGAAATCAATTTAGCAAGTTTAGCTATACCCCCGACTTTTTAGGACTGTAGCAGAAAATGACCAGAGTTCACCTCGACGCAGATTTCTTTCAAATGGCTAAATAGAATCACTTCAGATTTTGATAGCATGTAGATGACTTTGAGCTTAATCCAACAAGCCTTGAATCACTTGATTTGGTGAAGAATTGACCGAGATATGCCCTTGACAAGTTGATAGACTTTTGAGTAGACTAACAGAGAACTCAAAGATAAATGATGTAAATGTATCTATTAATGAACACTTGTATACAATCCCATTGGCATGAATAACATTGCCTAATGGTGTAGAGAGGTGTAGGCTATAGTATAGTCCTCACACACACTCAGAATCAGTAGAATTGAGGCTCGGGAATGATCTCTCTTACCCGCGACTTTTCATGTCCACTTTTATATGTAATGAGCAAAGATTTGAATTCAAATTCCAATTTTGGCTCCCTATGATCAAGCTCCTAAATGCTTGGAGATATTCCTTCAATCAAATGAACTACTTTTTCCACGACTCACTTTGGTAGGTGATTACAAAAGATTCTAAGTCAATTTGACTTTTATAATGAGGTAAAGTGGTAATTAACCACTAGCATATGTTCCTATGCTTCTTCATGTATGTGTAACCTTCAATGCATCCTTTGAGCCAAATGTGTAGGCTTGCAATTTACACCAACAACTCCCCCTCAAGCCAAACATTTTGGCTTAAGTATTCATCTTCAATCTTCAAGTATATCCTGCAATCCAATCATGGATTTGAACCTGCAAAGTTTTGTTCCATCCAAAGCTTTAGTCAACAAATATGCACATTGCATGTTTGTTGATACATAGGTAAGTTGAATGTCCTTGCTTATCAATTTCTCTCTCACATAATGGTAATGGACCTCTATGTGTTTGGTCCTAGCATGATAGATAGGATTAGCTGCAAGGTGAAGAGAACTTGTATTATCTCCAAAGATAATTGGTGACCTAGTAAACAAACCCAATTATGTATACAAAAGCTTAATCCAAATTGCTTCTTGTGTAGCATTAGCCAGTCCTCTATACTCTACCTCTGTGGAAGACAAAGCAACAGTAGGTTGCTTCTTTGAAGACCATGAAATTGGTTTGTCACCTGCAAAGGAAATATATCCAGAAGTGCTCCTCCTATCATCCTTGCATCCTGCCCAATCTGCATCTGAATAAATTTTGATATCAATATCTAAAGTGTATGGAAAATACAAACCATGGTTTTGTGTACCCTTGAGATACTTCAAGATTCTCTTGGCAGCCTCTAAGTGAGGTATTCTTGGCTTGTGCATAAATTGACTTAGCACACTTACACCATATGCATTATCAATTCTTGTAAGAGTAGCATAGTTCAAGCTACCCACCATACTTTGATAACCTGTAATGTCTTTGACTTCATCACCTTCATGGGCACTTAGCTTTAGGTTTACCTCCATTGGAGTGCTTGCTACTTTAGCATCCTGCAAGTGAAACTTCTTCAACATATCCTGTACATACTTTTTCTGAGTAATGTATATCCGTGAATTAGTGTAAACTAATTCAAGCCCTAGAAAATACTTCAATAAACCAAGATCATTGATCTTGAATTCCTTCATCATCTAGCTTTTGATATCCCTGATTCCATTGACATCATTTCCTATAATAATGATGTCATCAACATAAACACAGAGATATATTACCTCTGAATTACTTCTCTTAATGAACAGAGAAGTGTCAGCCTTGCTCATGATAAAACCTTGGTCTTGGAGCTATGTAGTTAACCTGTAATTCCATGCCCTAGGTGCCTGCTTCAATCCATATAAAGCCTTTTTTAATTTGCAAACATAAGTTACCTTCTTAGGGTCCTCATAGCCATGAGGTTGTGACATATAGACTTCTTCTGAAATCCATCCATTCAAGAAAGCATTCTTGACATCCAATTGGTACATGTTCCAATTCTTTGATGCAGCCACACTTAACAACACTCTGATTGTTGGCATCTTGGCCACATGAGAAAATGTCTCTTCATAATCAATGCCTTGGGTTTGTGCAAAACCCTTGGCTACCAATCTGGCTTTGTACCTATTAATTGTTCCATCATAATTTCTTTTCAACTTATAGATCCATCTGGATCCTATTACCTTCATAGAATCCTTCTTGGGTACTAACTCCCATGTGTCACTCTCCTTGAGTGCTTCAATTTCCTCATCCATAGCTTCTTTCCATTCTGATTTGGTTATTGCTTCTTCATATGAACCTGGTTCTTCATTTGACAAATCTTTGGCAAGATAAACTGAATGTTTAGTAACAAGAGATGTATCATACCCATATCTAATAGGTTTCTTGCTTTCTCTTTGAGATCTTCTGATTGATTGAGTTGATGATTCAGGTATATCTTCAAGCTTCTTCATCTTCATTTTGCCCTTGGACTTCCATGTCTTGAATTCTTCAAGGTTGATAGTGTCTTCATCATCTGAACTTGAGTCTTCATTCTGAGTAGGTTCCTCCTTTGCAAGTTTTGGAAATTCCTCTTCCAAATCATAGGGTAGTTTAATCTTCCTGCATTCATTCTCATACCAAGAATCATTTTCATCAAAGATCACATCTCTGCTTACCATAAATCCCTTATTGGTAGGATTATAAAACCTGTAACCTTTTTGATTTAAATCATACCTAATAAAAATGCATTTTTCAGCCTTTGGGTCTAGCTTACCTCTTATCTGAGAAGGAATGTGCACATATGCTACACATCCAAATATTTTGCAGTGATCTAATGATGTTCTCTTACCATGCCATGCTTCATAGGGTGTCATACCATCAAGTGACTTAGATGGTAACCTGTTTATGAGATAAGTGGTAGTAGAAACACTCTCTACCCATAGATAGTTAGGTAACTTCTTCTCATTAAGCATAGATTTAGCTGTCTCAACAATTAACCTATTTCTTCTCTCAGCTACCCCATTCTGTTCAGGAGAATACCTTGTGGTTATCTCTCTTTTGATACCTCTGTCCTGCAAGAAGTCTTCAAATTCATTGGAGAAGTACTCACCTCCTCCATCTGACCTTAGCCTCTTCAAATTCCTTCATGTCTGGTTTTCAACTAATGCAAGATATTTCTTAAAACAATTAAATACTTCATCCTTGTGCTTCATGAAGTATAATACAGTCCATCTTCTATAATCATCAATGAAAGACACATAGTACCTTGATCCTGAGACTGAGGGGTCTTTGCTAGGTCCCCATACATCTATGTGTACAAGCTCTAGGTAGTCTTCATGCATATATCCTTTCTTGGAGAAGGGTAACCTGTGAGACTTACCAAATTGACAAGCACCACACTTATAAACATATGTTGCTTGGATACATTAGGTATCCCAAGCACATATTGGTCCCTGCACATTTGCTTCAAGGTTCTTTCTCCTATGTGCCCTAATCTTTTGTGCCAAATCTCAAGCTCTAAAAGTGTTTGATCTTTATAACTGTATAGTGCAATATTCTTTGTATCTTCCAACTCAAAAGTGAAAAGTCTACCTGATTTTTCTCCTTTAGCAATCCTCTTGAACCCATGTCTTGGGTCCTCCACATATGCTCCATATTGATTGAATCTGACCTGCAAACCTTTCTCCACAATCTGACCAACACTCATCAAATTTTTGGTAATGGTTGGTACATAGAGTACCCTGCTCAACAAATTCTGATTACCATCACAAGTCTTAACATTTCCAACTTTAACTACTGAATGCTTTGTATCATCACCTATTTGGACTTGATGTTTACCTTTTGGTTCCTCAAGATCAGAGAGTAGTGCCACATTGCCAGCCACATGATTTGAGCACCCTGAGTCAATGTAGAATAGGTGGTCATCATTTGTACCTGACTTTGAAGTCATGTTCATGATCAGAAGGGAGTCATCTTGCTCCTCTGTGTAGTTGTTGTAGTCCTTTCTGGTTTTGAATCCTCCTTGGTAGTTGCCATTGTAATTGTTGTTGTAATTGTTGTTGTGGCCTTGGTGATTGTTGAACCTTCCTCTTGACTATGAGTATCCACCTCTTTGGTAGCCTCTTCCTCTCTGATTTTTGTAATTCCTCAAACACTCATCTATAGTATGATTTGATAAACCAAAAATATTGCATGGTGATGAGTTATAGGGTCTCCCCCTACCTTGCTTACCTCCTCTGCCCCTTCCTCTTGAAGATCTACCTCTCCCTGCATAGTGGCTTGGGAGGTAGAACCTTCATCTTCCATTTTTTTGCTCTTGCATTTATCCTTAGACTTCTTATCAGTGTATAGGGCAGAAGAGTTATTACCTTTGGATGTATCTCCATTTTTGGTGAGCTTTGCTTCATGTGTAAATAGTTGTCCCATGAGAGTTGTAAGATCTAGAGTGTGCATGTCCATGTAGAGATCCATTGCAATGGTGAAGCTTTCCCATTTGTCATCAGCCTTGATTCCATTGATCACTTGCCTTACAATTTTTTCTTCTTCAATCTCTTCCCCTATGCTTGCTAACTGATCTGCAACATCTTTGATCTTCGTCACAAATTCTGAAACAACTTGCTTAGGTTGCTTCCTTAGTGTTGTGAATTCAATCCACAACTAATTTTTCCTAGCCCTTGTATTGGAGGAGAAGTATGCTGACAAGGTTTCCCAAGTTTCTTGGGATGTCTTACAATTTCTGTTATGTGGCAAAAGAAAGTCAGAGATAGAGTTGAGTAAATATGACCTTGCCAATGCATCCTTAGCACACCATGTGTTGAGTTTTTTTTGTTCTTCCTTGGTTGGCAATCCTCTTGCTTTGAATGAGGGCAATTCCTCATCTCCTGAGATGTATCCATATAGACTCCTTCCTTGTAAGTAGGTCTTCATCCTTAGAGACCAAGCTTGATAGTTGTTCCTGTCCAATTTATCAATAAATGAAGGAAAACCATCTACCATTTTACCTCTATTGCTCTGATACCACTGTTGGGAAAGATGGATGGATGCTCCAAGAGACTGAGTAGGTACTGCTGAACCTGCTTTGTACCAGCCGTCTTTTGCTTCATAGTTGATAAGTAGACCTTCTCAGCTTTCCAATAACACCAAAAAATGGCCTATGTACTTTGGAAGTGATGTGTGTAATGATTGAATCAAAACAGATAACTTTGAAGTTCACAAACTCAAGAAAACCTTCTATTTATGTCTTGACACCTGCTGAATGTTTTGCTCAGTGTGACTAGCATCGTAGAAATTGATAAAATTCCTTCTAGGGGTATTTAATTAGCTTAGTAAGCTACCATTTTCAAGTGGAATGATGTAAAAAGATAAACTATGCTAAGAGAAATCAATTTAGCAAGTTTAGCTATACCCCCGACTTTTTAGGACTGTAGCAAAAAATGACCAGAGTTCACCTCGAGTCAGATTTGTCTGAAATGGCTAAATAGAATCACTTCAAATTTTTACAGCATGTAGACGACTTTGAGCTGAATCCAACAAGCCTTGAATCACTTGATTTGGTGAAGAATTGACTGAGATATGCCCTTGATAAGTTGACAGACTTTTGAGTAGACTAACAGAGAACTCAGAGATAAATGATGTGAATGTATCTATTAATGAACACTTGTATACAATCCCATTGGCATGAACAACATTGCCTAATGGTGTAGAGAGGTGTAGGCTATAGTATAGTCCTCACACACACTCAGAATCAGTAGAATTGAGGCTCGGGAATGATCTCTCTTACCCGCGACTTTTCATGTCCACTTTTATATGTAATGAGCAAATATTTGAATTCAAATTCAAATTTTGGCTCCCTATGATCAAGCTCCTAAATGCTTGGAGATATTCCTTCAATCAAATGAACTACTTTTTCCACGACTCACTTTGGTAGGTGATTACAAAAGATTCTAAGTCAATTTGACTTTTACAATGAGGTAAAGTGGTAATTAACCACTAGCATATGTTCCTATGCTTCTTCATGTATGTGTAACCTTCAATGCATCCTTTGAGCCAAATGTGTAGGCTTGCAATTTACACCAACAAGTGTGTGGAAGCACATGAAGAACACAAGGAACAAGTAAGAAGCTTGGAGCACAACACACAATACTGAATGTATTACCACTAGAATGTACAAAGATAAGTAACCCATTAGTGCAATGCGCGTATATTCAAGCTAGGGAAGAAAACCTCGTAAAGAGGGAAAAAAGTGCCCTGGTGGTCATAGTGTGTTCACACACATCACTAAATATATCAACAAATCCCCCCTGGGAGTGATGTGGTGAACAAGGAGTTGGCACTCATGTATAAGGAAGTGCCAAGCTACACCCATCAGACCACCTGTACCAAGAGGACCGTGTTATAGATGCGGAGGAGACCACTTTATCAGAGAATGCACTCGGTTGTACAACCCACCACCTCTTAGGACTTGGGAAGGATATTGCAGTGATTGTGGAAAGGAACATCTCTTCCGAGATTGCGCAAAAAATCCCAACAAGGCTCAAGACACTGCACCTATTAATGTAATCAAAGTAATAGAAGCACTGGGAAGTGTCAAGGAATACACCGTACCATTAAATGCTATTACAAGAGCACAAACGAAGGAACGAGAAGGAAAACAACCAGATTTGGAACGAGAAAACAGTAGAACCTTAAACCCCAAAATTCAAATAGTGGAAGATTTAGAAGACCCTCGTGAGAGTACTCAAGCAACGAAAAGCCAAAAGTGGAAGGAAAGAAGAGAAAAGCTCAAGGAAAAATGGATGAAAAACAAAACTCAGGAAGATAAGAAACATACTCGAAGCAACAAGAAGCCTAAAGAACTAGAGATTTGGGAAGACGTTTCCATTCCACCACCTATCCAAATATAAAAAAAACTAGGATCAATTATAGTCGACCCAAAACCGGATGATTTGGATATGTGGTTGAAAGCATACCAAGTTAGAATTAAGACTGGACCAAATGTGGAGCAACATGAAAAGCTTTACCCGATAGGAGAATTAGAAAAGGAGAGGCTAGCTATATGTAGAAAACTCATAGAGGTAGCTCAGGCCACCCTAGAGAAGACCATTCCAACCCTCCCTGAGACAAGGATAGCGGAGGATCAATACCTGGATTGTGTTAAAGACAAGGACAAGGAACTAAAAGAGAAGGATGATAAATGTTGATATATTTAGGTAGTGATGTGTGTGAACACACTAGGAACACTGGGGCACTTTTTCCCTCTTTAGGAGGTTTTTTTCCCCCGACTTGTATATACACCTATTGCCCTAATGGGCTACTTATCTTTGTACATTCTCTAGTAATACATTTAGTATTGTGTGTTTGTGCTCCAAGCTTCTTCTTCTTCCTTGTGCTGTTCACGTGCTTCTGCAGACGTCTAACTCCAACAATTGGTATCAGAGAAGGTCGTCACTTCATCTAGGGTGTCGTCGACACTCCTCCGTTTGCAGTCTCAGAAACGTACAAATTTTGGTGAGCATACTCAGGGTGTTTTTGAGATGAAAACAGCTTCGCTATGTGGTGCCGAAATCACGATCTGAGCTCGTTTTGACCTCCGAACACACTATCGTAGCGCTTGTGCAGGCTATTTTGTCTTTTTGTGCCAAAGGTATATACCAGTTTCTGTTCGCCAGTTTAATCGTCTCGAAGTCTGCTACAAGTCTAGCAGAACTCGTCTCGGCAGTTCTGTTCAACTCTTTGAGATACAGTCAATTTTCTACATCAAGGTATTTTAGTCACCGGCCATGGCTGAAAGCAGTGATGTATTCCGTATGTTGGCTGTTGAGGATAAGTTGGATGGTACCAACTACCCATTATGGGCTTATATGATGCGACATGTTTTGGTTGCAAAAGGATTGTGGAACATTGTGCAGGGTGTTGAAAGACGTCCTGTTACACCTGTAACGACAGGTACTGCAAATACAGGTGCTGGAGCTGATGAAGATGGTTCTATTAATTTTATTCCAAAATCATATCTTGCTTATTTATTCTACTATTGTCCATTTTGTACACTTGACACTATGTATAACATTTCTACAAATGGATTTTTTCCAATTGTAATCATGCTAACTATTCTTAGCATTTGAAGTTGATTGTTTCATCCAATGATGGCAAGTTTTTTAAGCTAATCAAAGTGCAAACTGATTTTTTTTCTGTATCAGCTCTTGCTTATTGATGTTTCAAAAATTTGGTTGTCATTTGCACATCATTTTTCCTAGTACCCCTCACTTCTACCCATTTGGTAGCATTATGCAAGGTTAGACTTGCCCTTCCACATGGCTACTTCCTAGCTATACTCCATTAGTAAGAGAAACCATCTGTGATTTTCAATCTAGAAAATCCATTGATTACAACCAAGAAAGGTAAGCAAAAGCTTTTTGTTGATATAATACATCTACAACTTTTAAAGAAGTCGATGGAATTTCAAACACTTGAGAAAATAGTCTTGATACCTTTGTGAAGAATCTAAGAGTAAGAAAGACACATGTAGATGATAGAAAGAGAAGTGATTGACGACCAAGAAGATTTTAGAGGATGCAGGATTCAATGCAATGATTGATGTATGACAACTACATGGCTCATCATTGTAACTACATGACCAAGGTGATACAAGATCCTGAACCTTCTTGTTTTGAAGATGCAATTGGAAATCTAGATCATGAGAAAGGTATGGATGAGGTGATGGCTACGCTTTATGGAAATGAAACATGGAAGTTTTTTCCATTGCCACAAGGAAAGAAACCCATAGGCCACAAGTGGGTTTACAAGGTGAAGCACAATGCTCATGGTAGCATAAGCATGTATAATGCATGATTGGTAGCAAACGGATATGCAAAAGCCTATGGCATTCAC
Source organism: Ceratopteris richardii (assembly GCA_020310875.1). Taxonomy (NCBI): domain Eukaryota; kingdom Viridiplantae; phylum Streptophyta; class Polypodiopsida; order Polypodiales; family Pteridaceae; genus Ceratopteris; species Ceratopteris richardii. The sequence goes on along the minus strand of CM035425.1, from coordinate 75,355,744 downwards.
TATGAAGAAACATTCAACCATGTAGCTAAAATCTCTAGTGTTAGAGCACTTGTTCTATTGGCTAGAGAAAATGGATGGGTTTTGTATCAAATGGACGTGAAAAATGCCTTCTTACATGGTCAGTTGCAAGAAGAAATATAGATGGAACAGACACAAGGATATGAGGATTCAAAGCACCCAAAATATGGTTGTAGGTTGCAAAAGGCTTTATATGGGCTTAAACAAGCCCCTCATGCTTGGCATGCAAGGATTGTTCATTAGCTAATGGCCATTGGATTTCCTATGCATGATGTAGATAACTCATTATATGCAAGGAAGGGTGATGATGGCATTATGATTGTGGCTATTTATGTTTAGCACTTGATTGTAGGTATTGAGAATGAAGAAAGCATTAAAGAGGTAAAGCAAATCCTTATGCAAGAATTTGACATGAAAGATCTTAGTGTGTTGCGCTCTTTTTCGGCATTGATTTTATACATAGATAACACAACTATATGGATGTGACAAAGGCAATATGTCGTGAGTATGTTCCAAAATTATGGCATTCCTGATTGTAAGCCAATTTCTATGCCACTAGATTAGAATCAGAAGTTGGATAGTACATGAGGTGAAGCATTGGACAATGCTACTATGTACAAGAAAACTATAGGAAGTTTGATCTATCTCACAATTACAAGGCTAGATCTAAGCTACATTGTTGGACTTGAAAGTAGATCTATGGAGGTTCCCAGGAAACAACATTGAGATGCTCTTAGAACCACATTGAGATGCTCTTAGATGCACACTATGTTATGTGAGTGCTACTCTTGATTATGCATTGTTTTATGAAGGTGGTGTAGAATTTGCAGGTTCATGGATACACCAATTCAAATTGGGCTATGTGAAGAGATGGATAGGTATGTGCTTGAAGATGAAGAGGTGTTGCAAAATCCTTTATCTACACCAGCCAAATGCACTCCAATAGTATGTAGTGGGCCCTTTTAGCTTTCCAATGGATGTAATAGACACCCTATGTACCTTGAAAGATCACTCTCAAAAGATAGATCAAAATAGATAAGTTGGAGTTAGCTCAGAGGTAAAGAACTTGTTATTTTGGTTCATACACCTGTCCAGTGTTTTGCATAATTCTCTGAGCACAACAGCAATTAACTTAATTCCTCTTGGGGAACTCTAGTTACCTTAAAGAGCTAACTTTCAAGAGTAATCTCATAAAAAATAATGAAGCACACACTGAGAATTATGTTTAACAAGTGATGACATCATCCCGATTTTCACGGGCTGCTACAGTAATGAGACCAGTGAGCAGAAAAATGCACATAACTCCAAATTTAAGAATCCAATGATTATGAAAACTTGTATGATTATACGAGACAGTAATCTGAATCCAAAAAGCTTTAAATCATTGAATTTGAGTAAGACACACTGAGAAACAGCTCTGACACGATGAGTAAAAAAGTCGGGTACCTGACAAAGAAGTGAAAATGAACATACAGTGTTGACTTCAATTGAACATAACTGAAGATTGCAACATCAAAATGAAATGAAACTTGGTGAGCCTATATTAGACTTTAAGATCTAACTTTACCAAGTTAAATCATTGAAAATGATGCACCAAGCTCAGAGAAACCATCTCTGCAATCTGACTGAGAAAACTGAGAGATATGGTAGTGAGTAGTACACTTCATAAGAACATGGAAATATGAACTCGAATGATCATGAAAATGAAAGTATATTGATTGTACAATACAGTGGACTTACTGATACATATGTGTGCCTTGGAATCACGCCTTGATATGGCATAAAGCTCAGCTCTTGGAGGTCTTCACATAGGTCTCTCTAACCACGACTAAAACTACCATCTATTTATAGTTGAGTTTGGGAGGCTAACTACCCTCAATCACTCTCCAATCAATTAGTGATTGATTTGATTCTCTATCTACCACAAATCACAAATTCGTGGCTCCTCTTTCCCTTTTTGATCAAGTGGACTCAACCACTTAAGATTCTTTCACTTTTACATTAAGTAAACTCTTCAAAAGTTACAAGAGGTAGTTCACAAGTGAACTTTACATTGTCTTCATTTCAAGGCTTCTTCTATGACTTTGTGGGACTCAAGCCAATACTTAGGCTTGTCATAGACTTGCTCCAATAGCTCCCCCTCAAACCAAGTATGCTTGAGGTCTTCAATCTTCCAAGATTACCTGCAAACCTATCATAGCCTTGAATTTGCAAAGCTTTGTACCATCCAATGCTTTGGTTAGAATATCTGCACAATGTTGATGAGTGGACACATATGATATTTGAATCTCTTTGCTTAGAAACTTCTCTCGTACATAGTGATAATGAACTTCAATATGTTTAGTCCTCGCATGAAAAATAGGATTAGCAGCCAAATGAATAGAACTCATATTGTCACCATAAATAGTTGGAGTTCCAAACTCCAATCCAAGATCTTTGAATAATGTCTTCATCCACATAGCTTCTTGTGTAGCTATGGCAAGACCTCTATATTCAGCTTCCATAGAAGAGAGAGCAACTATGGGTTGCTTCTTGGATGACCATGAAATAAGCTTTGAGCCTGCAAAGGTAAGATAACCTGAAGTGCTCCTTCTATCTTCCTTGGAGCCAGCCCAATCTGCATCAGAAAATAGCTTCAAACCTAAATCAGATACATAAGCATAATAAAGTCCTTCATTTATGGTTCCTTTGAGATACTTGAGAATCCTTTTGGCAGCATCCATATGTGGTTTCCTTGGTGTGTGCATAAATTGACTTAGCACACTCACACTGTAACATATATCTACTCTTGTTAATGTGGCATAGTTGAGACTACCCACTAGACTTTGATATGATGTGATGTCCTCTATGAGATCACCTTCATGTGAGCTCAAATTTTTATTGACCTCCATTGGAGTACCTGCAATCTTAAAATCTTGCATCTTGAATTTTGCCAACATGTCCTTAATGTACTTTCTTTGAGTGAGAAACAAACCATGATCTTTGTAGACAACTTCCAAACCTAGGAAGTAGGTAAGTGAACCCAAATTTCTTATCTTGAACTCTTCACTCATCTGATCTTTGATCTTCTTCATACCATCTGCATCATTTCCTGTCAATATAATATCATCTACATATACACATAAGTAGATGACCTCAGAATTACTCTTTTTAATAAAGAGTGAAGGATCTGCCTTGCTTGGTTGAAATCCTTTGTCCTGCAAGAATGAAACAAGTCTGAAATTCCAAGCTCTTGGGGCTTGCTTGAGACCATATAATGCTTTGTTAAGTTTACACATATAATCAGGATAAACTTGATTCTCAAAACTAGTTGGTTGTGCCATATACACCTCTTCTGTTATCCAACCATTCAAGAATGCATTCTTTACATCTAGTTGAAGTATCTTCCAATTCTTGGAAGAGGAAATACTAAGTAAAACCCTAATAGTAGGCATCTTGCAACAGGAGAGAAGGTCTCCTCATAATCAATTCCTTGAGTTTGTGCAAAGCCTTTTGCTACAAGCCTTTCCTTATACCTGTTAATGGAACCATCAGAATTCTTCTTGAGTTTATAGACCCATCTTGAGCCTATTACCTTCATGGATGAAGTCTTGGGCACCAAATCCCAAGTGTTGTTTTCTTCAAGTGCTTCAATCTCTTCCTTCATTGCATGCTTCCATTCTGTTTTTGCTTTGGCCTCTTCAAATGATGTTGGCTCCTCTTGGTTTATGTCCTGTGCTATGTAGATAGAATGCTTAGTTACTAATGAGGTGTCAAACCCATACCTTTCTGGTTTTTTCTTTTCCCTCATAGATCTTCTTAGGCCATGATGTGATGATTCTGCCTCATGTCCAAGTTCCTGCAATTTTGCTTTACCTTTAGACTTGCATGCTTTGATCTTTTCCATCGGAGATTCTTCATCATCCTCTGAGGTGTCTTGTTCTTCAATCTTCAGTTGTTCTCTACCAAGATTTGGAAAATCTTCTTCAAGATCATATGGTAAATTGACCTTCGTGCATGAATCTTCATACCATGAATTGTTTTCATCAAAAACTACATCTCTGCTTACCAAGAATCCTTTGTTGGTAGGGTTGTATAACCTGTAACCCTTTTGATTGTTGTCATATCCAATAAATATAGACCTTTCTGCTTTTGGATCCATCTTGCCTCTAACCTGTGAAGGAACATGAGCAAAAGCAATACATCCAAAAATTTTACAATGATCTAAGCTTGGTCTTCTTCCATTCCAAGCCTCATATGGAGTCATCCCATCAAGGGATTTTGAAGGCAACCTGTTAATCAAGTAAGTGGCTGTAGATACAGCCTCAGCCCATAGATAATTAGGCAAATGCTTTTCATTTAACATGGAGCTTGCAGCTTCAACAATTGTCCTATTCCTCCTTTCTGCCACTCCATTTTGCTCAGGAGTGTACCTTGTAGTTACCTGAAGTGGGCAGACATTTCTGCCATTAGACCAGAGTTATTTGTGCATTTGCATGTAGCATTTTGCTTTTCTTGTAGAGGATCGCTTTACTATTCTGTAGAAACGCATCTGGTTTGGCTTATATCTAGCAAACACAGGACCACAAACTATAGATCTTGCTAGTTGGATTATAGATCAACTATACTTAGCATAACATAGATAGGAGAGAAAGCATGTCATCCACCCATGTTGTGCACTCAGCAGAATCATCTATATGTGTTTGGCCTATGACTTACCCATCAAATGTGTTATGACTAGTGAGGAGTTGAAAAGATTTAAAGGACCCTCCAAAAAGGCACGAAAGTCAATCAAAAGCAAAGCAGACAAGCGTATGACGGGTTTGATTCCATGCCTCCAGATCCTGGAGTCACCCTCACCACAACCATCCCCTCAACAATCTCCCACTAAACCTCCTGAACTTGTACCACCAATACGCATAAGACTCGCATGCCCCATAATAATAGAAGGCACCACCAGTGCAATGATTCCCTCGGAAGCCTCCACTCCAGCAGGTCAGGCTTTCTACAAAAGTTACAAACTTTTACTTTCATGCATGCTTTTTGAAGCCGCTCTCATGTAACCACTATTTCAACATAATCAAAAATTCCTATAAATACATGCACTCTGTGGACTCTCAAAATAGAGTGCATGGGGGGAGATTGCACCCAATACTACATTATGTCTCGTCTCCTTGCATATTTATTTTCTCTGTGTGTTTTGAGCATTCATAACCTCTATGTGCACATGAGTTAAGATCCTCATAATAGTGGTATCAAAGCTCTGTGCCTCTCACTACAAAGGGGTCTGTTTCTGTTTGTTTTGTCCTCTATTCACTATTCCCTCCTCATTTCTATTTTTGTTTCCGTTTTGTTTCCATTTATGTTTCCATTTCGATTTTGTGTTTCTGTTTTCGCTTTCGATTTCAATTTTGATTTTGATTACAGTTCTGGTTTCAGTTTAGATTTTTGTTTTTGTTTCTGGTTCCGATTTTGATTTCTCTTTCTATTCTAGTTCTAGTTCCAATACCAAAACCTACATTTACACCTACATACACCTATGTTTACTCCTTTGGCTATTTTTTCTTTGTTTTCGTTTTTGTTTCTGCTTTCAGTTTTGAATCTAGTTTCGGTTTAGATTATGGTTTCCAATTTCAATTCTAGTTTTTGATTCTGATTCCAATTTCGGTTTTGGTTTCTGTTTTTGTTTTTGGTTTTGGTTCTTATTTTTGTTCTAGTTTGAGAACCAGTACCTACGTTTACATGTATGTTTACTCCTTATTTCTAATCCAATTCCAGTTCCAAAACCAAAACCTACATTTATACCTATGTTTATTCCTTTGGCTTACTCCAAGGTGTCGACTAAGACATAGAATGTAGGCATAACTAAGGCATCTTTGGCACCCATGGCTCCCTTGGCAACCGTTGGCAGTAGTTGGCTACCTATGAACTAGTTTTAATTTATGAGTGGCAGTAAGGAGTTTTATATTCACCAAGAAGGGAGGATTTGAACCCACAACCTCACTCACACAAGGGAAGTGTTTTACCACTACATGATCTCTTTTTGTTTTCACTCTACAAGTTCTCCTTTGTTATATTTAACACAACTTTCATCTCTTTCTTACTTTTTCAATTCCCAAGAACAACCCTTCCTTTTACATTTTAATTCAAGTAATCTCAAAATTCTTTTTACATGTCTAGCAAGAGGGTTTTTTTTCTTTACATACCCATGGGCCCTACAAACACCATGGAAGATTTTGGTGAATCACCTCTACCCGAGGTAACACTCAAGCAAAAGCTCGAGCTCTTGCGGCATGAACTTTGAGGAACTCAGGCAAGATCTGACAACGTGATGAAGTACTTCAGAAGATGCAGTCTGATGAAGATAACCTTAGGAGGGTGGTAAAAGCTATTGTGTCTACCCAATCGGATGGCACACACTACAAGATTGATTTTAAAAATTACCAGTTTCTATGGTTTGATGGACATAAGGATGGCCCTTTAGTTCTTTCATTTTTACACGAACTATTTAGTACAAAAAGCTCAGCTCTCTTGGAATGTCCTACATCACAATACAGATCATCCAACAATGTGGAAGGCTTTCCAAGATAAAGTGAAGGATTCTTTTCTTCCTCCTCAATATCATTTACATGCTCGACATGCATGGTCAACATTTACATGGAAATAGGTGACACCGTCACTACCTACACAGAGCAGTTCTTGCAAAATTTATTAAAGGTTTGAATGCTTGAAGATGTACTGGAGGATAGTTTGCAACGAAAATACAAAGATGGTTTGGAGGTGGGAATCCAAGTGAAGAATAAATCTACTTATCTAACTATCCATATGTATATCATTTGTGTACACATACTATTGATTTATCTATTGATACACTTACTGATGTATCTATTGGTATATGTACTTAAAATGTATTTGAGTATCTATCATTTTATTGATGAGACATATTTTTTATTACTATTTTTATGAATTAGATATGTATTTAAAATTTTAATATCTATTCTGATAGTCTGATAGTCTTTTTTTTTTTGCATAGATGGCATGTAAAATAAACAAGCACAAGTGAAAATTTTTGGAAGAATTTATGTGCTCCTACATGTATGGCATGAGAGAAGATGAAATCAATCTAGCCATGGACATATCTAATTACAAAGATTTCATTGCATAATTATCTAGAATAGAATATATTAACATTGAAGATAAATTTGGTAGTGTGTCAAGTGGAGCAGATGTATTAGATGAGCAAATGTCCAAAGAGCTTACTCGTATCTTTGGACAGATCATCAAAGTAGTAGAGTCATTGGCATTGGATACCACCACAATGCCCGGATTCATCGATAAAATTAAATTTATTGATTTGCATTATCATACAATGAAGAGAGGAAAGCAATTAAGACTGGATACGACTAAACTGGGACAGAGACCATCGGTAGATCCAAATACAAGAGATACATATGTGAATATCAATAATATTTGTTTGCTCCCATATTCATCTATTCTTTTTGAAGACGCAACTCTCATGGGGGAAGGACAATATGGAATGATCCATAAAGTCAAAATATTTTTGCCAAGTTACTCAAATTACATGGTGCTGACATACAAACATGAGAGAACGAAGTCATGAATGAAGCCATATATTTATCTATTATGCATAGTGGAATTATTAGTTCAACTTGGATTAGCTAAGCACCATAGCAAAGTCACTTACCTTATTTTCAAATTTTGGAATGGTGGTACATTGAACATGTGGCTTGAAAGAGTGGAGTACCTAAGTATACCTTGAAGTAGAGGTAATAAAGACACAGAAGGAGACATAACAACCGTGAAGACAAACATTTGGAAACGGATTATTACAAACAATAGCATTTTTACACACTTGTAATATATCCCACAACCATATCCATCAAGGCAACATTTTGTTTCATTTTTAATATCAACATGCTTATATCGGATTATGTGATTTTGGTAGAGCAATGCATTTACCAAAAAAAAACTATTTTTCAAAGCTACCTAATTTAGAAATATCAACTAGAAATGAGTGGAGTCAAGTACCGATGGATTGCACCCAAATGTGTATCCACTAGTCCTCCACCTTTTAATAAGAGTCAAGAGACATTTACGGTTTCGATACTCCTGTTGCAACTCTTGAAATATATAGATTTCAATAATTTTCCCATTGATAAGAATGGGATTTACAACTTCAAATACACTTTAGAATTATCTTCTGACAAAGATGTATCAAAAAGAGTAGACACACATGAACTACTCAGTTCTCATATCTAACTTGGTATGGTTTAAAGATATCCATGACGGATGGATTAAGACCATATTGATAACGATCTATATTCAGTTGAACTATCTCGATTAGATGATATAGATTCATTTGCATTAAGTGGAGTAAATGTTGTGGATCCATTTGAATTATGTGGATTAAATGAAGTGGTATCATTTGAGTTAAGTGGATTAAATGAAGTGTATTCATTTTGTAATATGTGGATTAAATGATGTGGATTTATTTGAATTATGTGGATTAAATGAAATGGTATCATTTGAGTTAAGTGGATTAAATGAAGTGTATTCATTTTGTAATATGTGGATTAAATGATGTGGATTTATTTGAATTATGTGGATTAAATGAAGTGGTATCATTTGAGTTATGTGGATTAAATGTTATGGATTCATTTAAATAATGTGACTTAAATGTTGTGGATTCATTTGAATTATGTGGAGTAAATGAAGTGGTATCATTTGAGTTAAGTGGATTAAATGAAGTGGATTCATTTGTAATATGTGGATTAAATGATGTGGATTTATTTCAATTATGTGGATTAAATCAGGTTGTATCGTTTGAATTATGCGGATTAAATGAAGTGGTATCATTTGAGTTATGTGAATTAAATGAAGTGGTATCATTTGACTTGTATGTTGGAGGAGATGGTGGATAGATTCTAGAGATGAGGTTGTGCTGCAAATCCCTACTTCACACCAGCCAAAAACAAGTTCAGGAGTTTAAATTAGACCTCCTAAGATTCCCAAGAACCATAAATAATCACCTAAGTGCTTTGGATTATGATCCTCTAATCAATGGATCAAAATAGATGACTTGGAATATTCATAATGGACTAAAACTTGTTATTTTGTCACTGCATCTGCTTAGTAAAGTGAACAATTCTTTTGTCTTGCTAGCAATTGATCAAATTCCTTTTGGGAGTATATAATTAACTTAGATTACTACCAATCCCAAGTTACTTCATTAGAAATGATCAAGTGTACTCAGAGAATTATGCTTAGAAAATCAGATAACCATCCCGACATTTTAGGAGTCTAACAGTGTGCAGACAAGTGAGTAGTAAATCGAAGATTGCAAGCAGATGGCTAATGCAATGGAGCTGAAAATTTGTAGCATACAAAAAGACTTTGTATAAATTTATAGCAAGTTAAAGCACTCAAAATGGTTAAGTATACACCGAGAACCACATCAAAAAAACTCACTATTCTGAGTGATACATGATAGAGAAGTGAAGTAGAGATATGATCAATATATATGTATCAAATCACATAGAGTTACAATGATATTGGCAATATATAATTGCACAATGTGAGGGTAGTGATGAAGCTATAGAATGAGCTCACTAAACACTGAAAATCCCTCTCAAACGATCTTCAAATTAGGCTCTCTTCCATGCAAGATTTTGATCCATCTTTTATAGCTAGAGTTGGAGACACTTTTTGAATTCAAATTCAAACTCTTACCATAAAGTGAATCCTAAACGTTAGGACTTGCTTTCTCATCAATCACCTACCAAACAATTCTGGATTTTATTCCTCCTAATTCCACGTGAGAGTAAGTGTTGTTACCATATGCACTTTTACAAGGATAAAGGTAAATGCATTTTACAAGAGAATAGTCATATGTGGCTTTATGAAGTGAATGCTAATTATCCAAGTATGTAGGCTTGGACTCATTTGCACCAAGAGCTCCCCCTCAAGCCTAAATTCTTGGTCCTCCTTGATTTCCTGCAATCCAATCATCATCTTGAACCTGTTCAATTCGGTGCCATCTAGAGATTTAGTTCATATGTCTACACATTGTAGATTTGTAGACACATAGGACAATTGGATGTCGTTCCTAAATAGCTTTTCTCTCACATAGTGATAGTTCAACTCAATGCACTTAGTCCTTGCATGGTACACATGATTAGCAGCCAAATGCAATGAACTAGTGTTATCTCCAAAAATCATTGGAGTATAAGAATGTAATCCCAAATCTGTGTAGAGTAGCTTAAGCCACATAGCCTCTTGTGTGCATTTGCTAAGCCCCTATATTTTGCTTCAATTGATGAAAATGCCACAGTTGGTTTTTTCTTTGATGACCATGAGATCAACTTAGAACCCGCAAAAGATAGGTAGCCAGAGGTGCTCCTCATATCATCTTTTGAGCCAACCCAATCTGCATCGTCTTCTTCCTCCATCTCCAGTGTTTGTCTTATCTGTAATGTTTTGAAGAATTGAAGTTTTTCCAAGCAAGTCGATGCCTGGCATCGAATGTATGTTGAAAGGTTGAGTTTTATGCAGGAAGTCGATGCCTGGCATCGAATTCCAGTTGATAAGTCATATTCCAAGTGTGTATGAAATCACCTATTGTTTTGGCATCTGAAAACTTCAGGTTTTATGCGAGAAGTCGATGCCCAGCATCGAATCCCTGCTGAAAAGTGGCCAAAAACACCCCAATTCGATGTCCGGCATCGAATTCTCGTTGCAAGTCGATGCCAGGCATCGAATTCTAATTTTAGACAGGCGCTTTTTACTATAACAGGAAAGATTTCCAATTTTGGCAGTTATACATAGTCATCTTGTGAAGGCCATAACTTGAGTTCTAGATATCCATTTCATGTGTATCATAGCTTGTTGGAAAGCTCTACTCCTCTAGTTTCAGCTTATAAAAGATCTTGGAGAAATAATATTTGAGCTAAGATAAATTAGCAAAATACTGAAGGTATGTCATTTAAGTGACTAGAAAAATCTGAAGAAGCAAAGTTCTTGGTTTCGGCTATCATTTCTCAAAGTTTGGAGTGGCAATGAGTTAATGGTGACCATAGAGGTGTTCTAGTGTCACATTAATTCATTTCTTGTGGTGTTTACACATCAACACTTATCACTACAAGGCACCACCTATGGAACAAAATTGGGAGCCCGAATAATCCAATGTCATGTGAGACCACAAGCCCCTAGAGGACCACGTTTTAGATGTTAGGGAGACCATTTCATTCGTGAATGTCCCCACCCACCGTCTCCGAGATAAGGACAAAATAGCACAATACAAGGCTTTTGTCCTGAGTGCGCCAAGGAACACCTCGTGAGAGATTGTCCTAGGAACCCCTCTAGTGCAACCAAGGTTACACCCATTAATCTGGTAGACTTAGTGATGGATTCAAGTTCAAGTAGTGTTAACATGGCTCCTATACATGCAGTTACTAGGGCACAAGCCTTACAACAAGCAAAACCAACTGAACAATCAGAGTCAAGTGAATCAGGAGAGCCTAGCAAGAGGAAAACAAGAATGTGGAAGGATACTAGTGAAGCAATTGCAAGTGGAATAGAAAGTTATCAGAACTAGAACAAATCCTGAAAGATGCAAAAACAAAAATAGCAGACATTGCATCTCAAAACCCCTCGCATGCGGAAACTCCAGCCACTCCACCTCATCCCACCCTACCAACGAGTGTAAATAAACTGGAACTAGGGTGTGTTCTTGCAGATCCAACCCTAGGAGTTAGACATGATGTTCAAAGCCTATCAGGCTCGACTTCAAGAAGGGCCAACAACTGTAAGCTAGACAAGAGTTACCCTAGAGAAGATTTAGAGATTGAATGAACAAAAATGTGCATGAAAATGGTAGAATTAGCTCAGGCTATGATCGAGACCAGTCAAATGTTCAATCGGACAAACTTTGTCAAACCAGATTTGCATTTCCAGGGCTTACTAGAAAGATTAGAGTAGTTGGTAAACAAAGTGCAAGTTTATTTACCTCCACAGGCTCAACCAATTGTTGAAAAAGGAAGCTCACCACCAGTAAAAGTTTATGTTCCTAATTCCATGAGGGAGCACCTATTTTCAATTCAAGAGTACTCTCAAGAGTTCTTCCTGGAAATACAAGAGGAGAAATGGCCCAAGGATAAGGATAATCCCCCTCCTATTCTTGAAATTGATGACATTCATGATCAATTTTCCCTAGACATTCCATCTATTTATGGAGACCAAGCAGAGCAAGAAGAAGAAGAGAGATTAGATTTTGAATTCAATTCTTTACAAGAGTTGCCACAATTCTCAAGCCCATGGGAATTTGAATCTCTCCAGATTAGAGCCCCCACAATATTGGTAAGACATGAAGACTCAGTGGTTCCAAGGAACACTGATGTCGTGAAAAACACTAAGGTTCAGTGCCATCTCACTGTAGAAGAGTTGCTCAAAGTAAAACCAGAGCTATGGAAGCATGTGGCGAATCAAGTTTCAGAACTTGATTCCAATATGCCAAGAGCAGCCTCTAAGCAGAAAGTACCAGAGATACCTCTAGACAAAATAGGGGACATGAGTGAAGGTGAAGAAGGTAATACTTATCTACCAATCACCTACCAAGGTTACACAACCAAAGCTATCATAGATTCAGGTGCTGGTGTTGCAATTGCCACCACCTCCTTGTGGAAGCAATGGGGCAAACCCACATTAAGACCAAACCAGAATGAAGCTTCAAACGGCCGATGGCCATGTTGAAAGACATCTAGGATTGCCAGAAGGGATCACTCTAACCACTTGTGGTGTAGAGTTTGAACACACCTTTGCTATATGTGACTTTGGTAAAAATGATGTCTATGAGATGATCCTAGGAAGGCCCTTCCTACGCCAACTTCAAATAGTACAGGATTGGGGAACCAACTCCTTGTACTTATAGCACTTAGGGGTCACCAGTAAGGTCAATCTAAGGGATTATACCTTCAGAGATGTACCACCCCTATAGTGGAATCCTATCCACAAAGTGCAAGCAGATTCAATCTCTGTGCATTTTGAAAGTTCACCTGATCCATCCTAGATGCACAAAGATACTCACTTGTGGATGTGCAAAGCCGTAGAGGAAGAGGAAAAATGTTTAAAGGCGAGAGAAGAAGGAACTTCGCCAGGAGATAAACTAGTTAGAGACTGAGCTTACACACCGATGATCTTTCCACATGAGGAATTTGAGCCTCATGGCTGGGCAAAAATCTTAGCTACCATGGACATTGCTGTCAATGAAGAATAGTGGCAACTCATTGTGATGATGAGGGTTATGATGTCTCAGTGTTCATGTGTCAGCCCTTGCCAAAAGAATGTGATCCTAGTGTTGTCATAGGAGAAGAAGAGAATGATGATGATTTAGAGTCTATTATGATGGATACTTACTTTGACTCAGAGCAGCACTATCTAGAAAATGTAGGAGTATTCACCTAAAAAGAAGAAGAACCTCTCACGAGCATCAAAACTATAAATTCAAAGGATGGAAGTGAAGGAGGTCAAAAGGAGAAGAAAGAAAAGTAGTGAAACAAGAAGAGGAGGAATCGTTGTTTGAAGTACTAGAGAATTTCAAGAAATATGAAGTTGAAGACCGCAAAATTTTGGTACGAATGCCTAAGAGAGAGGCCACCACAGGAGAAGCGTATGATAATAAAGAAAAGACCAAAAAGATTGTTGTGACCATTGAAGGGAACCAAGAGCAATGTACTTACATAGGAGAAGACCTAAGTACAGAAGAAGAAATAGAGCTTGTAGCTTTATTAAGGGAATATAGGGACATGTTTGTGTGGAACTATAGAAACTTGAAGGGCATAGATCCGAAAATTTGCTCTCATACGATCCCCACGACTACTGATGCCAAGCCCACCAAACAAAAGCCCTACACATATAATGACACTTATGCAGCTAAATAAAAGAAGAAATTGATAGGCTCATTGAAGATGGATTGAGATTGAGCATACTGAATGGGTATCCCCCATTGTAGTAGTGCCGAAGAAGAATGGGAAGTTGCGAGTGTGTATTAACCTTAAAAAAGTTAATGCCACTACGATTAGAGATAGTTATCCGCTTCTAATTACCAAACATTTATTGGAGCATGTTGCAAGCAAGGAAGTTTATAGCTTTCTTGATGGATTTTCAGGTTACAACCAAGTATCCATAGCCCCAGAAGATCAACACAAAACGGCTTTTGCCACAGAGTGGGGAATCTTTGCATTTCGAGTGATGCCATTTGGGCTCACCAATGCACTTGCAACCTTCCAAAGGCTCATGTGTCATGTCTTTACAGAGTTCTTGAGAAAGAGCTTAGAAGTATATGGGGATGATTTATGTGCCCATTCCCAAGAAAGATGATACCACATCCCTGAGCTCAGAAAGATCTTCAACAAGTGTAGAGAATATCAAGTTTGTATGAACCCAAAAAAGTGTGTGTTCATGGTACGACAAGGTAAAATCTTAGGTCATATTGTTTTGAAGAACGGAATATCAATAGATGAGGACAAAGTAAGAGCCATAGCAAAGTTGCCAAGACCAGGGAACCTTAAAGAGGTACAAGCCTTTATGGGCAATTGTGGATATTATCACAGGTTCATCCACATGTATGCAATCATAGCTAAACCTCTATATGCCTTGCTGACAAATTTTGAGTGGGACGATGAATGTGAAAATTCCTTCAATGATTTGAAAAGACGTTTGTGCATAGCACCAATATTGACCACTCTTGAGTGGAATAAACCATTCGATGTTCATGTGGATGCATCCAATCATGCAATAGGATGTGTGCTAGCATAACCCACAGGTGAAGCAAATTTAGATTTGCCTATAGCATATGCGAGTAAGCAGCTGAATGCGGCTGAACAAAACTATACCACAACCGAGCGAGGAGGTTTAGGCATGGTATATGCGGTGAAGAAGTTTAGACACTATCTATTGGCCAACAAGTTCAAGTTTTTCACTGATCATCAAGCCTTATTATGTTTGGTCAAAAAACCTTGCAATACAGGACGCTTAGTAAGATGGTTCCTCTTAGTAATGGAATATGACTTTGAGGTGGTTGTTTGGAAAGGTAGAACCTTCTAGAACTAAAGTGAACTAACTTTACAAATATAATACACTTGTGAATTTGTCCCTTCACATAGGCATGTAGTTTTATTCTAAAGTTTTGATCTTCAAATGTATGTCCAATTAGTGATTGTTTCTCCAAAAATAAGGATAAGTCTCACTATGCTCAGGTGACTCTGTGTAATAAGCTTGTGGACTATCCTCATAGGAGTAATCAGAACTCTGAGCATGATGGTCAGTCTCTGAGACCAATGGAGTCACTGACACCAATGCTCTATTAAGGTTATCCTTTGCCACTACATACTTATCCGGAATTACATTAGCAGGAGTTGGTGGTTGGTTTCCTAGGACTCGTTGTGGCCTATATGGTGCTTGATATTGTTGTTGTGGTCTATAATATGGCTGTTGGTATTGGTTCTGATACCTACCTTGTTGGTAAGGTTGCTGATAAGTTTGTCTAACAGTCTGCCTATTGTAAGGACAATCTTGAGCTGTATGGTTTGTGTATTTTCTCTCAATAGTGCAATATGGAGCATTTTGTTCTCTTATGTTCGGGTTTTGCATTGGGAAAACATTAGCCATGTGGTCCCCTCCACAAGTACAACATCACATGGATTCAATGAGGTGACTCTTGACATTTGTCTATTTTGGACTCCTAGCTTCTTGGAAACTTTCTCAACTATCTCATCCATTTCCGCAAAGATTCTCGAAGTATGACTAGTAGAACTATCAGAATCCTTATAGAGTTTGGACAGTCCTAACTCCTCACCCAAGTTGTCTTCTATGTCAAATATGCACATCCGCACACACTCCTCTATGGATCTTGGCTCTTTCAAATACACGTATGATCTTAATTTGGTGCTTAGTAAGCCATCTAAAAACAAGTTCATATGAGAAAAGTTATGTCCAATCAGGCTTTTGGGGGTCAAAACAGGCAAACAGGGCCTCTCAAAGAATTGCAATTTTTTGCAAATTAGGCAGCCAAAAAGTCATGTTTTTTATCAGAGAATTGTGATTCTCTCAAAATCCACTCCAAAGAATCGTGACTTTCTCAAAATCTTCCAAGCAGAGAATCGCGAATTTCTCAACTCTCTAAGTCCAGGAAATTGCGACTTTCTCAAAAATGTCTAAGTCCAGAAGATCGCGAATTTCTTGCAGAGAATCGCAACTTTCTCAAAATGCCCAAATCTAGAGAATCACGAATTTTTGCCAGAGATTCATGACTTTCTCAAAATGCTAAATTCTAGGAAATTGCAATTTTCTCAAAAGTTCTAAGTCTAGAGAATCGCAAATTTCTAGCAGAGAATTGTGAATTTCTTTTAGAGAATCGCTATTTTCTCGAATCCAGAGAATCGTGAATTTCTTCCAGAAAATCACGATTTTCTCAAATTTCCTCAAGTCCAGAGAGTCGCGAATTTCTAGCAGAGAATCGTAAATTTCTTCTGGGAAATTGTGACTTTCTCAATATTCACAAGTCCAGAGAATCACGATTTTCTCCAAAATTTTTAAGCGGGAAAATTTTTTTAATTTTCCAAAGAATCATGATTTTCTGAGAAAGTCGCGATTTTTTGAGTTTTTAGGCAACAAATTCAAATTTTTGCGTCGAGACCCGAATGTGCAAAAAATTGTGAAAAACACAAGCGCATGCACTCTCAAGCACTTTCTAGCTCTTTCTTGCACTCCCACACATGAGAAATGATGTGAAAATGGTGAAAATGCACTCAAAAACGAAAAAATTCTATGAAAATGAAGATGGTGATGATGGTAATGATGAAGAAGGAGAAGAAAAATCAGAAGAATAACAGAAAATGACTATTTCTTACCTTCCAACATCGCAAATTCACGATCTTATAGGTTGACTACAATGCAACATCCTTCTTGGGAATAGTTTGGGGACCTATTTTGTTGATGACTAAAGTAGCATCTTAGAAGTATAGTAGCTACCTATGCTTAATTGGTCGGTACAACAAAATTTAGATGAATAATTGATGCAATTCTACAGGAAAAAAGAAGATATGGTGGAAGTCTTAGCAAGAAGTCTAAAAAATGACTAAAAATAAAACCAAAATCTTATAGTGATACATGAGACGAGGAAGAATCTGAAGAAAAACTCGTTCCAAAGTTTGATAGTGAATGAAAAACAAAGGATGAAGAAGAAGAAGAAGATGAAGATGAATGGTCAATCAAGAAAAAGAAAAAAAATTCACATGAACATAAGAAGATAACTGGCATAAGTAAAAGGATGAGGAAAATGAAAACAAAGAATGCATATGAGGATAGTTCAGCAAACATTAGTAAATTACTAGAAATGTTGGTGCAATTGTAGTCTACATCTACACCTACTAAGAATTTATACTCCATTGTATGTCAAGGGCTGGTCATGGAAATGAGACATGTTGTTACTACCCCAATTATAGGGGTAGAAGAACAACACACATTCGGGAAAACATTGAGGGGCAAGTAACTATAGTGACACCTCAACCATTTAAACCAAGATGCCAAGGTACTCAACAAGAAATTTGTTATGTAAATAATTTATCTTGGGACCTTGGCTAGCTAGCCCTTGTCCGATCCCTCACACACATCGATTGATTCCTATGGATCAAATGGACTTATCCCTTTGGATCAAATGAACTGATCCCTATGGATCAATGTCTATTAGGATGAACAAGAGAGATCTTTCAATGTGTTGACAAAAATTTTGGTTGAAACACCTATTCTTGTACCCCTTAAGTAGAAATTACCTTTGCATTTATTCATTGATTCTTCACACATAGCAATGGGAGCGGTGCTTATGCAAGAAGTGTAAAATAAGTGGTTTAAGCCCATAGATTATGCAAGTAGGTTTTTAAATACTATAGAAAAGAACTATATTGTTATAGAGTAGGAATGCTTGGGAATTTTATCTAGATTCAGCCCATATATTATGCAAGTAGGTTTTTAAATACTTTAGAAAGGAACTATATTGTTATAGAGTAGGAATGCTTGGGAATTTTATCTGGATTCAAAATTTTAGGTATTAGGTGTTATCCAATAAGGTGTATATGCATGTGGGCCATCAAGCATTAATATTTTGAGTATATATTAATTCAAGGCAAGGGAGTGAATATGCTATGATAGATCAATTAAGGACTAGAAGAAGGAGAACCATTACCATCCGAGGTAGATTTGGAAGTGAGCTTGCAAATGGTCAAGATTCTTGCTATGAAGATGTGTTACAATTCTTATCAAATTAAAATGTCTCATAGTGCCAATCAAGGGTAGGATGTGTACCTAGTAAATAGGACAATCCTTTTCCACCATGATATACATTGGTGTGGTTTCTATCATACCAGTGTTACTACCTATAGAAATCCTTCTTATATCGTTTAGCCCTTGGAGAAATCCAAAATGACCCTAAGTTGATATTGAACTCCATCAGAAGATTAACAAAGTTCCATGACCTTGAGCAAGACACTCAAAAAATCCCAAGTCTCTATTCTAACTTCAACATTCCTGCTTCTAATCCTTACCCTTCAGTAGTAGTGTTGATTGTATCCCCTTCCAACATGGTACCCTCAATGTTAATTACTATGTCCTTAGTCCCTAGATCCAATGCATCATGTACATGACTTGAAAATTAAATGTTGCATGGTGATGCACGAGCAACCACAGATGGACTAGGCATAAATGACATAATGGATGATAGAGGTAGTGAAACAAACAAAAATGCACTAGTTCTACCTATTGATGTAATGTGGCTCATATATCCCTCCATCGCACACAAATGTGTACTTAACTTTGGAATTCCTTGCATTAGGTTGTGTGTGCGTGTTGGAGATAGATGTCTGTGGAAGCACGCGAACAGCACAAGGAAGAAGAAGAAGCTTGGAGCACAAAACACACAATACTGAATGTATTACTAGAGAATGTACAAAGATAAGTAGCCCATTAGGGCAATAGGCGTATATACAAGCCGGAGGAAAAAAACCTCCTAAAGAGGGAAAAAAGTGCCCCGGCGGTCCTAGAGTGTTCACACACATCACTACCTAAATATATCAACAAATCCCCCCTGGGAGTGATGCGGTGAACAAGGAGCTGGCACTCATGTATAAGGAAGTGCCAAGCTATGTGGAAATCACTCCACAAAAGGAAGTAAGCCCAAAGCTTTGCGGAAAGCTTCAACTTCTCCCTAGGCAGAGCCTTCGTGAAAAGGTCTGCAATGTTCTCCTGTGTGGGCACATATGCCAAGCTAATCTCCCCAGCAGAGAACCTCTCCCTGACATAGTGATAATGCACCTCAATGTGCTTAGTGCGAGCATGGAACACAGGGTTCCTCGCAACTGCCAATGCGCTCTGATTGTCAGTGAAGATGGTGGTGGATGAAGACTGGCCAACACCTAAATCATCCATAAGGCGTCTGAGCCACACACACTCAACAGTCGCTGTGAAAGCTTCCCTATACTGAGCCTCACAACAAGAAGTGGCCACAGTAGGCTGCTTCTTGCTCAACCAAGATATACATGAGCTACAAAGCATGAAGCGAAAGCCACTGGTGGACACACGAGTGTCATAGCAACCAGCCCAATCTGAGTCAGAAAAAGCATGCAAATCTGGCGATAGAGATCCCCCCTTGGGATAAAACAACCCAAGTAGCCGAGTACACTCAAGTAGCGAAAGATGCGCTTAACCGCTTTCCAATGTGTGACTCCTGGGCAATGCATAAACCTGCTCATCTGTGAGACAACAAACTGAATATCTGGCCGAGTAATGCATAAGTAAATCAAGCATCCAACAGCCTGCTGATAGAGAACAGCATCAAATGCATCTCCAGCATCATGAAGACTCAATCGTAAACATGTCTCCATAGGAGTGGCAATAGGCTTACAGTCTTCAAGGCTGAAACGCTGCAATAATGTGTCAATATATTTCGTTTGACACAAAGCTATTCCACCATCAACGTGCATAAACTGAATGCCCAAATAGTGATGCAAATGCCCTAAATCAGACATCTCAAATGAGGCATGCAAATCAGCCTTAAAATCAGCAATATGTGTCTCAATAGGACCAATGAGCAGCATGTCATCAACATAGACAACAATGATCAGAAGCACATCATTAGCACGTTTAACATATAAGGTGCTTTCAGTTGGACTGTTCTCAAAACCATGTGCAATCAGATAGGCATGTATCTTCTCATACCAAGCACGTGGTGCTTGCTTTAAACCATATAATGCCTTCTTTAACCTGCAAACCTGGTTTTCATGCCCTTTATGCACAAAGCCACGGGGCTGAAAAACATACACTTCTTCATGCAAGTCACCATTCAGAAATGTTGTTTTAATGTCCAACTGATGTACATTCCAACCATGATGGGCTGCAAGTGCACAAATGCTCCGAACAATTGTCATACGGCATGTAGGTGCAAAGGTCTCATCAAAATCAATGCCTCTTTCCTGTGCATAACCCTTTGCAACAAGCCTAGCCTTATACCTATCAACTGTACCATCAGGTTTACGCTTCAGCTTGTATACCCACTTAGTGCCAATGGCCTTCTTGCCAGGAGGCAAGTCACATAAAGACCATGTACCATTCTTCATTATAGCATCATATTCAGATTGCATAGCAGCCATCCAATTTTTTGAATTTTGTGCTTCATCAAAAGAAACAGGCTCATTCTCATCACAGAGACTAGATGTAGCCATAGCATAGCAATCTGATGCAAAGGAGGAACAGGACGTCTTTCAACACCCTGCACAATGTTCCACAATCCTTTTGCAACCAGTACATGTCGCATCATATAAGCCCATAATGGGTAGTTGGTACCATCCAACTTATCCTCAACAGCCAACATACGGAATACATCACTGCTTTCAGCCATGGCCGGTGACTAAAATACCTTGATGCAGAAAATTGACTGTATCTCAAAAAGTTGAACGGAACTTCCCAGACGAGTTCTGCTAGACCTGTAGCAGGTCTCGAGACGCTTAAACTGGTGAATAGAAACTGGTATATACCTTTGGCACAAAAGGACGAAATAGCCTGCACAAGCACAGCGATAGTGTGTTCGGAGGCCGAAACAAGCTCAGATCGCGATTTCGACACACACAGCGAAGCAATTTTGATCTCGAAAACACCCTGAGTATGCTCACCAAATTTCGTGCGAATCTGAGACTGCAAACGGAGGAGTGTCGATGGCGCCCTAGAAGAAGCGACGACCTGCTCTGATACCAATTGTTGGAGATAGACGTCTGCAGAAGCACGCGAACAGCACAAGGAAGAAGAAGAAGCTTGGAGCACAAAACACACAATACTGAATGTATTACTAGAGAATGTACAAAGATAAGTAGCCCATTAGGGCAATAGGCGTATATACAAGCCGGGGGAAAAAAACCTCCTAAAGAGGGAAAAAAGTGCCCCGGCGGTCCTAGAGTGTTCACACACATCACTACCTAAATATATCAACAGTGCAAAAATCAAAAGGGGATGCAAAAAGTTCACAAGAAATACTCCCTAGTATAATTTCCTATGGTGTAGACTTTATTCTAGCTCAGAGTGCTAGAATTACAACATGGTGATTACCAAGAACCATTATTCACTTACTTGAAGAGATCCGAGAGTCCTTGAATTCGGATGCTCCACCACTTGATGACAAAAGAACCTCTTCGTGCTCACATGAAACCTCAGAAATTGCCTTCTTGAAATAGTTGAAGAAGTTGAAGAACTCCAATTTGAAAGATATGCTTGAAAAAAATACTACCCTTCCTCCTTGGAGATAGAGGAAAGAGAATCTCACTACCAAGGTAATGAATAGGAAAGACCTTATGTAAAGGATTTGGGGCGAAATCTATCAAATTATGTGTAGGTAAATAATTAAATTGGTACTTATATGTATTTTGGAGTGGTCGATCATGCACTGAAAGTTGAATACCAATCATCAATCCCCCACGAAATATTGTAGCAACAAGACCATCTAATCAAGATATTAATTTGAAGGGACTTACACAAAAAAACGTCATATTGATTAAGCAAGTGCCGTTTGAAGAGGTAGACTTTTTTAAATCTTCTAAACAACAATCAATTAAAGCATGTTCATAGATAGATAGGATAGATGAGAATCCCAACCTGCACATCGAGAACAATGTGATCATAGTACTTTTAGTATAGTAGTGGAATTTCTTACAAAGCAAGAACCAATTCATTCATTGGCTATCATGCAAGCTAAAGCATCTAAGAGTGAGGGTCAGCATAAATCACAACAACCAGATGTGATAGACCTAGATTGAAAAGCACAAGATCACGTTAGAATGGACATTTGGGAGAATTTATCAAAGGAACAAAGGAAAGGGAGCATGTTTGTGTACCTAAGTCACGAAGTCTTAGGGACTTGTATCAAAGAGAGAAATCTTGTTTGCCACACAAGTGCATATAGTGGTGGATTGACACATGCTTAATTATCAATCCGACGAACCGACCTAACCAAACGTATGGTGATGTGTGTGCATGTGATGGAAAATGAAGTGGTTCAGCTAGCATGCATGAGAAAAGACTAACTTACCTCACTAACTCACTTAACTACTGAAAATGTTTGTCGCGATACCACTTATAGCAGTTTTCACTAAATCGAGGATTTCTTCTAGCTCCAAACTTTGAATATGGCCAATAGCAGGTTTGCTTCTATTGGACATGGTTTCACTCAATTCCGACAATCGCTCTTCAAGTTATGACCAAAACAGTGAATGGCGAGAAACACACACACTCAGTCCACAACTCCTACTTGTTCACACACACACTACAGTAGCTCAAAAGTGAGGGGGAGAGGTAGATAACAGTCCTACACACACACACAAAAATCATAGAGAAGATGAAAATATGCAGGAAAGAAGCAAATTCGAAATTCAAGAGCTCTCCTTCTTCACAATGGCAAAAAGTCTTTACAAAGAGTCACAAAGTGACTTATATACATGTGCCCTAAAAATGGTCCTTTCACACAAGTGACCAGAACTTTATTGACTAATCTCTATTCTCCTACTATTTTACAAGGAATATATTATAGTGATTTGGGATTATGCATCTAGATGACTCCTCTAGTGCATTTACATGGCTTTTTAGGGAATTCCTAAGACTTTGAAGAAAAAAAATATGCCATTAACTTAAAAATTTTGGGGCTCCTCTTTTGTGCCTCTTTGCTCTACAACACTCTCCCCCTCTTTGTCTCTATCGTCCCTTGATGGGCTTTTGTTTCTCGTTTATGGCTTGTCTAAGACTTCTAAATACACGCACCCAATAGTCGAAGAAGCGATAAGGACTATCAGAGAATTTGTTACTTTATCCGAGGTATGTCCTTTGCTTCTCTTTGCCCCTTGGTATTCCGTACATCACAAATCTGGGTTGCTCTATTAAGTCGGGCTGCCACGCACGCCATCAGTGGAAGGATTAGGATCTGTCAGATATCTTCTTGCACTTCTTCATGGATACTTATTGGCCTTGATCCGCCCTTGTCACTTACATACCTTTCCTCGTTGTATTGCCTTGAGCCTGTTTACCTTCTGCCATCGCATGCCTTAATTTGCTGACCTCTACTCTCTTTTAAGAGAGCATTATGTTTTAAAGGTCCTATTTCTGAATCTTCTTTGTCATCCTTCAAGACTTGTTCCATTTCTTCTCACCGCACGCATCCAGTGGACGAGGAGACACCTAGGACCTTTAGACAATTGGTTATCTTATCCGATGCAAAGTCCTTTGTGTTTTGTTTCTCTCCTCAGCTTGTTTCTCTCCTCAGCTTGTTTCTCTCCTCAGCTTGTTTCTCTTCACCGCCTGCTCCTAGTGGATGAGGAAGTTGTGTGCAACCTCCCATGAAATGTCCTGTTTGTTATCTTTCTTTAATTCCACTCCTTAGGACTTGGGCCTTTGGCGTTGTTGCCTGATGCGTGCCCCTGCAGGGCTTTGGGCAGAGAATTGTTCTTTTTCTTGATAATCTCCATTCCTTATTGAGCGACTTTATTCTTTGATTTTCTTCTTCTTCTCTTTTTTCTTGATTCCCCTTCCACACGTCCCTCCTCCTGCACTCTATCATCCCCGACAAGCTTTTTGTGGTGACGTGAGTATGTCTGAATGGCTTGTTGCTCTCGTTGATTCAGTAGATTTGCATGACATAGCATAAATTCTTTCCATTGGTTCGACTTGACTCCGTCTTTTGGTTCCTGTCTATGGTCTGCAAAGAAACTCAATTCGTAGGCCACCATCCTAGCATTAAGATTCGAAGACATTTTTTACAAAGATCTCGGACTCTATTTCAAAAAATCCCATAAAGAATGCTTCTTCAAACGTCTGCATGTAAGTGCTTGGCAAAAACATAAGCCGTGAGTATATAGCCATAAGTGTTAATCTGCTCGGTATAGTTGATAGATAAAAAATGAGGGCGTCGGGTCCCTGATTAATGCCGATGAAGTTCAAAAAAGTATATTGAGCATGCTAAAACACTTTAATAACTGTAAGTAACATGCTCAAAATCTTATTA
Organism: Ceratopteris richardii; assembly: GCA_020310875.1. Taxonomy (NCBI): domain Eukaryota; kingdom Viridiplantae; phylum Streptophyta; class Polypodiopsida; order Polypodiales; family Pteridaceae; genus Ceratopteris; species Ceratopteris richardii. The sequence continues at coordinate 75,331,146 of CM035425.1, read as the reverse complement.
GTCATCTTAATGGCTAGATCTGGTATAGTGGCATAGTGATCTATCCAAAATTCGATTGTCTTAATCATGAATTCATCAGTCGGTAAATAATCTCGAGGTGTGTTGAGGGAGAATCAAGTAAAAGGAAGAAAAGAAGAAGACAACGAAAGAAGCTTCACTAAAAAGGAATATCTGAAGATATATCTCTGCAAGAAGCCTCGCAGGGGCGCAACACCTATCTCTGCATAGAGCCCCGTAGGGGCACACACACCAAGGAAAGGACGTAGCCCACAAGGGTGCTTCAACCTCTTGATCTTTGGTAGGTCCAGATCGAAGACTGAAGCACCACATCCTCATACCTTCCACTGGTGGCGTACGTGGCAACCCGACTTATCAAGCAAGACAAATGTATCAGGCCCAGAGGATGTAAAAACAAGAATTAAGAAGAGGCCATCAAAACTGAACACCTGTTTTACAAACAGGCAAAACTGAGCAAGGGTTGCATGCAGGGAAAAGAAAGTGAACAGGCTTGAATAATACAGCAAGGTCCGATGTGTGCAACCAGGACAAATCAGAGGACCACTAAAACGTAATGCAAGACTGATGAACAGGCAAAATTGACCAAAAAATGCATGCGGACAACAAACTAAAGACAAGAAGTAAAGCCTGTCAAGGGACGACAAAGACAAAGAGGGGGAGAGTGTTGCAGAGCTAAAGAGAACACAAAGCAGAGAAAAAGACGGGCCCCAAAAATTTTCCGATTTGGACATCATATCTTTGTACCATAACCATTCTTGTAATATATTTTCCGTTGTAAATGCACTAGAGGAGTCCTCTAGATGCATCCCCTTAGAAGATTAGAAACTTACCCATGTAAAATAGTAGGAAATTAGTCTTTTAGTGAATAAAGTGCCGATCTCTTGTGTGAAAGGACCATTCTTAGGGCACAAGTATATAAGTCAATTTGTGCCTCTTTGTAAAGACTTTTTGCCATTGCGAGAATCAAGAGCACAAAAATTCGAATTTGTGTCTTCTTCACTATGTATCTTCTTCTTTGTGAGCTTGTGTGCATGTGTATTGCTTGGAAAAAGTGTTAGGAAGTGTTGTCTATCCATGAAAGTGTTTGTTTGTTGTTGTTGAGGTGTGTGCGAAGTGTAGGAAGTGCCGAAGTGTAGGAAGGTTTTTCCCACAACTCAGTATTTTGCTCATAACTTGAGGTAGGAGTGTCAGAATTGAGTGAGACCACCGCCATTGGATGTGTCTTCTCGAGAGCTTTGAATCGCATATGCTATTCGCTATATTTGGAGTTTGGAGCTGAGAGAAAAGCTCAATTTACTGTTGGCTGCTGCACCAAGTATCGTGACACCATGACTGTCAGTTGAAGCTTGTTTGGATTAGCCTTTGCCTTGTTTACACTCTTTGAGTAGTTCATTTGCATTGATCATCACTTGATTGCATGTCCTCATACACTCGGCTAGGTTTGTATACTCATCGGTTTGATAATTAAAGCATGAATCCCCACTATATGCACTTGAGGGGGATTGAGGTATAGTCTCTTTCTCCACAAGTCCCTAAGTTGGTACTTAGGTCAACACGTTTCCGGGGAGTGTCGAATCAAACCGAGGCATTCGTGTGATGGTAAGTAGCTTTTTGCATTGAAGCGAGAGGAGTGGTGATTTTCTCTTCTTTGGTAAGTCACTTTCAGTCGCACTTGCTATTTCTCATTCTGGGAATGTGTGTAGTGAGTTGTTAATTTAGGGAAATGTGTGGAGTGAGTAGAATAGGAGCAATAGGAAGTTAGACTAGATTCCATTCTCTTTTCTCTTTGTTCTTTCAGCCTTTTAACTAGGAAAATTTTTCAAAAAAAAAGAGGTATAAAAATCCAAAAACTTGTCTTTTGCACTTCACTTGTCCTGCGAGCAAGTATCGTGAGCAGTGTCCAGCGAGTATCGTTTTCGGTGATAGAGGAGGTTGGGAGCTGCGCAGAGCAAGTCTCTTGTGAGTAAAGGGTTGAGAGAGAGGGCTTGAGGTAAGCACACTCATATACACTCATGATTACCATTTGAAATCAAGTTTTTCAGAACAAAACGATCTGCGTCAGGTATCGTTTAGGACTTACAGGGGTGAAAAAGTGTGATTTGGATGAATCAGAGAGTGAGGAGAGGGTAGAAGGACCTGTAAAACATCTGTGTGCAATCAAAATTTAAAAAAAATCTAGCAAAAATTTAAAAAAGGGTCAAGTATCGTGTTCTCCCGCGGTCGAGTATCGCGATACTTAGCAAGTATCGTGATCTCCTGTGGTTGAGTATCGCGATATTTCCTAGATATCGTGTATCGCATTGCAAAGATCGCGATACCTATCCAAGATCGTGTGTTGTCACCGATCGCGATACCTACAGTGTATTGTGTATCGTGATCTATCGATCGCGATACTTGAGAAGTATCGTGTATCGTGTTTGTACAAGTATTGTGTATCGTCGCTGGAAAGATCGCAATACTTCAGAAATATCGTGTATCGTTTGAGTCAAGTATCGAGTACCATTTTCAACCAAGTATCATGTATCGTGTCTGCACAGATCGCGATACTTGTCACCGATCGTGTATCGTCTTTATCGAAGTATCGTGTATCGTGTGGTCCAAGTATCACGTTATCCAAGTATCGAGTATCGTGGTTTGCAGATTGCGATACTTGCGAAGTATCGTGTATCATTATATCTGAAGTATCGAGTATCGTAGGCATCCAGATATCGTGTATCGTGGTCCCTGATCAAGTATCGTGTATCGTTTGTGTTCAAAGATCGTGTATCGTGTAACTTTGAAGTCAAGTATCGTGACTTGAAAAGTTCATTTTCAGTCAATTCCCAGCCAAAATTTTTCTAGAATTCTAATCCATAGTGAAGAGTTCTAAAAGCTAGAGGTTAGCAAGGACTGGTCAGAGCTGTTAAGTGGATGAACCTGAGATCTGGAAGAACCCTAGGAAGCCGAAGAAGTGTAATCTCTTCTGTAGGTAGTGTAGCCGAGCCAAGTAGCCGTTCACATTACTCGGAGACCTCCAATGAGTCAGAGGAAGAAATTCCCATGGCTTCAGAGGATATGTAGAACACAATACCAATGATTGGCATGATGTCAATTATTGAGGGAGAGTATCGAACCTCTTTGGAGTATGTAAACACCAACCAAAATGAGATCCCTATTTATTTGGATGGTCTAAACAGATCAGTGGCCAGGTTAAAGAAGGCTTCAGAGGCTTACATAGTGCCTAAACCAGCAGTCAAGTATGTAGGAGGAATTTACATGGACAAAAGAGATATCCAGTATGTTGTCACGGAACACCCGGAAAACATTAATGAACATGGGGAAGAAAACAATGCCTCAAACCTAAATGGGGAAGGGAATGAAGAGCGAGTAACTACACCTAGAGGGAGATCTACTGTTGCTAGGATTTGGAGAGGAGACCTGATTCCTCAAGATGACTCCCTAATGGATGTATACTTGATCAATGGAATGGAGCCTCTTCTTAGAGCACATTCTTCAATATGGGAAGCTGCCCCTAATCCTATTACCATCTATGAGTTACAAGATCCTGATTTCCCCACCATCATCACATATTTGGATAAGAATAAGAGAAGATATTGGCCCTTAACGGAATTAGAAAGAGCCGAGTTGAAATATCAGAATATCCCAGTGTTTCCCCCTAGGGACCAAGCCACTACTTCACGAAACCCACTTGGAACGTCTCAGAATGATTCATATCAACGGTCGGGGCAAACACAACAAACACAACAAACCCAAATTCCGGTCAGACCACATGTGCAGTTTGCAATGTCTGCAAATAACCCTAATTACCGACCTCAACCACCTGTCGACCCAAGACATGGAATTCCTGCCCCAGTCAGGCCACCGGTAGTAAGAGGACAAGGCATACCCATAAGAAGACCAATTTTCCCAGTAATGCATAGACCGCCCGAAGCAGGAAGAAGATTAAGGCCAATTCAAGTTGCCAAATGCATGAGAAACCTCTACGATGGCTCTAGTGAACCTTACAATCATATAGCCGAATTCAAACAAGTAATCAGAGCCGAACAAGTAGAAGATTTCTTGATCCAATATGAGTCCTTTGGTCTTACTTTGTCAGACACTGCATTAGCATGGTTCCAGGCTTTGGACCCTAATAATTTTCAAAACATGGAACAAGTCTATCAAGAAATGGTTGAGGAATTCACTAAGTCAAAAATTAAAAACAACTCATCATCATTGATCCATAGCTTTAAGCAAGCCCCTACAGAATTAGTAAGATTGGCAGCAAGAAGATTCAAGCAGTATGTGGACAGATGCCCAGTGGAAGAGAGACCTACCCAAAATAAAATGGTGTCATTATTTTTGGAAGGATTATTGAACAGATCATTAAGATCTCCGGTATATGTAAAGAGAGTTCAAACCTTGCAAGAATGCATGAAGGAATGTATAGACCTAGAAGACAACCTAGCAGAAGATTTGAAAATACCTCAAGGTAGCTTGAAAAGTGAAGATTCGGCCAGCAGCACATCAAACCCTAAAAACAATGTAGAGGAAATAGCCAATTTGGTAGCAAAGAAGCTGAACGTTCAAGGACAGAGGAACTACCCCAGTAACCCTCTAAAAGTGGCCATGCTCAGAAGATGTATGCAGTGCGGAGGTGATCATCCTTCTCACTTGTGCAGTAGGGGAGTAGTCCCACCACCTACTTATGCTTATAATAGACCCACCATCCCAGGACCTCTACAATATTGCAGTATAGAACAAAAATATATAAATCACAGTACAGAAAATTGCCCTTACAATAGGCAATCGAGACCAGCACAACCGTATATGAGACCTTATGGATACCCTCAGAGAGAGCAAGGAGGTGAAGCATGGAGGTACCCTATTTATCAGCAGCAGGCTCCAGTGCCACGACCGTATGGTGTATCAAGGATACACCCAACCACAACCAGTACTAGGACAACAACCGCCCCATCCTCAGAACGTTGTCCTAGTCAAGATAGCTCAACCTGAAGAAAACCTAGAGAGAGCGATAGTCCCAGCCACACCATTGGCTAGTAATGAACCATATGACTCATCTTACGACCATAGTCAAGGAGCATATCCCAATTATGAAAGCTCTGTGATAGAATATGGACAACTGTACGAACCATATGCCTATGTCATGGAAGTACCAGATAGTTCCTATGGATATGAGCAGGACTACGTGTCATTAATGTACACAGCCCCTAGAGCAACCATACCACCCCGACCCATGAACAGACCGCCTGTGCCTAGAGGACCATGCTACAGATGTGGAGGTGATCACTATATCAGAGAATGTACATTGCCAAACCCACCACCATCACAACGAGTCTGGGAAGGTTATTGTAGTGATTGTGGTAAGGAACATCTTTTCAGAGATTGTCCCAAGAACCCCAACAAGGTTACATCCAACGTGCAAATCAATGTGATTGAAGTAATCGAATCATCAGGGAGTGATAAGGAATACACTGTACCAATGAAGGCAATAACAAGAGCCAAAGCTAGAGAGACCCCAGAAAAACCTGAAAAACACAATCAAAGTGGCCCAGAGATTAATACACCCACACCTCAGAGAGTTGAAGACTCGGAAGAGCCAAAGAAAAGTGATGTAAGTAAAAGAACACAAAGACGGAAGAACCGTAGAGATAGGATAAAAGAAAAGAAGCTACTACAGAAGAAGGAAAATGAGAAGAACGAACAAAACCCAAAAGAGGAACAGAAAATTGAAGAAGAAAACAAGAATGAAAAGTACAAAAAAGAAGAGGTAGGATCAGTCTTAGCAGATCCCATGCCTGAAGAATTAGCCATGTGCATTCAGGCATACAAGGCACGAATAAGAGCAGGACCGACCATCGAACAACATGAAAGAGAATATCCTAGAGGTGACCTAGACAAAGAGAGGTTGGAGATCTGCAAAAAATTAATAGAAGTTGCTCAACAGACCTTAGAAAAACCTGCATTGCCATTACCCAATACCCGAATTTTCGAAAGAGAATTCCAAGAGTGCATCAGCACTAATGACCATGAAAAATCCGAAGCAAGTAAGACACAGAATGGCAATTATTGTGAGGATAAGAGGGAAGGATCCATTGTTCCCGAAGTAGAAGGGGAATGGCCTAAAGATTTGTGGGCAAGAGTCCAAGAAGACAGATGGAAGAAAGTAGAAGGAATTGAGCCGCCCTTTGAAGAACTAGAAGCAGAAGATGGAATAGAGGATTCAATACCTGAGTTGAATTCAAATGAAATATTACCAATTGATCCGAATAACGAAGAAAATGATAGCGTAAAGGTTTTGCCAAATTACACAGGAGAGTACAAATATAATTCAGAATTGTATTGCATTCCCTCAATAAGGAAAAAAGAACCGAACCCATCAGTCCAAACATCGGATATCATCCAACACCTTAGAAAGGTAAAAATCCCTTGCACCCTAACTTTGGAAGAACTGCTGAAGGTTAAACCACATTTGAAGGAGAAATTAGCCAATCAATTGGAGATCAAGACAGAAGCAAAAGAGATATCTGATGAAGTAAACACAGTAAAGATCCCAGTGGATAAAGTAGGAGATTTTACTGAGGGAGATGAAGGAAATACGTGCCTTCCAATTACTTATAGGAGTTATACCACCAAAGCCATCTTAGATTCCGGAGCTGGTGTTGGCATTGCGACTAGAGAAATCAAGGAGAAATGGGGAAAACCAGCTTTAAGACCAACGCGTATGAAGATACAAATGGCAGACGGACACACAGAAAGACCCTTGGGATTATTGGAACGAGTAGTTTTCACCACATGCGGAGTTGAATTTGAACACACCTTAGCAATATGTCAATTTGAAAGGGCGAGCAATTATGAAATGATACTTGGGAGACCTTTCATGAGACAGTTAAAGGTTGTGCAAGATTGGGGAAAAGATGTTGTATACATACAACATGAAGGAACTACCACGAGAATAAATCTCCACACTTATACTTATCAAGATGTTCCCCCCTTACAATGGAATCAAATTCATAAGGAGGAAGACGATCAGTCAATTCACAGCATAGGTTCTAGTGACCAATCTTGGATGAACGACAACACTCATCTATGGATATGCAAAACTGCCAAAAAGGAAGAGGATAGGAGAAAGGGATGGCAGCAAAGGCAAGGAATAGCCAGGTCTGTACAAGATCCAGCTTACATGCCTCAAGTCTTTTTGGATGAAGAGTTTGAACCTCATGGTTGGATGGAGATTTTAGCGACCCTCGATGTATGTGTGAACGAAGAAGTAATAACTATGAATGAATGTATTGATGAGGAAGGATATGACGTTAGTCTATATGTAGTAGTCCTTCAGGAGGCTGAAGAAGGAGAAGTGATAGAGAAAGAATGGAAGGAGGACTATGAGAGCATTGAGATGGAATAAGAACCAATGGAACCAGGGGATGAAAATAAAAAAATAGGTGTCACAGCTAACGAAAACAACCAGGAACCTACACAGGAAGAAGAGCTGGAGCTAGATAAAGAACCAGAAGGTGAAGAAAACAAGCCACAAGATCAGTTTGAAGTGCCAGCCCACTTCAAAAAATATGAAGTAGAAGAGAGAAAAATTGCTATTCAAATGCCTAAAAGAGAAGCACAGCCAGGAATAGCATATGACAATAAGGAACGAACCAAGAAGATAGTAGTAACCTTAGAGGAAGGAGAAGAACGATGTACTTTCATAGGACAAGATGTCTCAATGGAGGAGGAACAAGAGTTAATACGCCTCATAAGGGAATATCGGGATGTCTTTGCCTGGACCTATAAGGACTTGAAAGGAGTAGATCCATCTATATGTGCCCATAGAATCCCCATGACATCCGAAGCCAAACCGTCTAAACAAAGACCGTATACATACAATGATGTGTACTCAGCAAAGATAAAGGAAGAGATAGATAAATTGTTAGATGCTGGATTCATATATCAGATTGAGCACACGGAATGGGTGTCACCTTTGGTGGTTGTACCAAAAAAGAATGGGAAGTTAAGAGTGTGCATCAATCTGAAGAAAGTAAATGCTGTGACCATAAGGGATAGCTACCCATTACCAATTACTGATCATCTGTTGGAAAGAGTGGCGGGGAAGGAAGTTTATAGTTTTTTGGATGGCTTTTCAGGGTATAATCAGGTAGCCATTGCTCCTGAGGACCAACACAAAACCGCTTTCGCAACCGAATGGGGAGTATACGCCTTTAGAGTCATGCCTTTTGGTCTAACGAATGCCCCTGCCACCTTCCAAAGATTGATGTGCCATGTATTCAAATAGTTCTTGAGAAAAAGTATGGAGGTATACGTGGATGATCTATGTACTTATTCAGCTATATGATCAGAGCACATCCCTAAACTAGAAAAGATATTTGCCAAGTGTCGACAATACTGAGTATGCCTCAACCCAGAAAAATGTGTCTTCATGGTTCGACAAGGAAAAATATTAGGACATATTGTCTCTAAAAATGGAATTTCAATTGATGAAGACAAAATCAAAGTAATTATGGATTTACCAAGACCAAAGACTACTAAAGAAGTACAAGCATTTATGGGACACTGTGGATATTATCGAAGATTTATACATATGTATGCCATAATTGCTAGACCGCTCTATGCACTCTTGACTCAATTTAATTGGACCGAGGAATGTGAGAAAGCCTTCAATGAGTTAAAGAATCGATTGAGTTCAGCACCAATCCTTCGAGTACCTAACTGGAGTAAGCCATTTCACATTCATGTGGATGCTTCCAAGTTTGCCATTGGTTGCATCTTAGCTCAACCTGCAGATACAGGAAAGCTAGACCACCCTATAACCTACGCCAGTAGACAATTAAATCAAGCAGAATGCAATTATACCACCACTGAGAGAGAAGGCCTAGGGATGGTGTACGCAGTAAAAAAGTTTAGACATTACCTGTTGGCAAACAAATTCAAAAATTCTTCATTGATCATCAAGCCTATTGTACTTAGTCAATAAACCTTGCAATACAGGAAGACTAGTACGATGGTTCTTATTACTAATGGAATTTGATTTTGAGGTAGTAGTCAAGAAAGGAAATACCCACATAAGAGCAGATCACTTATCAAGAATGACCCATGGAGAACCACCCATAGGAGTACCCGATGATCTGCCAGATACATACCTTTTTAACTTGGAAGTATGTCCCCAATGGGCAGAAAAGTTGATCCCTATACTCACGCATGGACCTAAAGATGGGATCACACCAAACCGAACCCAAGACTTATGGAAGACTAAAAACCTTCATCTCATTGCAGGAAGTTTGTATCACCAAGATTCAAGTGGATTGTTAATGAGATGCATTGAAGAGGAGGAACAGGAAATGTGGCTTCAGTAAGCACATGTGAATCAATGGAAAACTCATTTGAATGTAAACGGAACATGGCAAACCCTGAGGAGATTAGGCATATATTGGCCAACCATGCAGAGGGATGCGCATAACTATGTATCAGCATGCCAAACCTGTCAAGAACAAAATCCAGAAGAGAACTCTACTCTATGCTACTCCACAGTAGCACCGAGATGGAGCATGCCTCTGGTAAAGTTCTTAAAGACCCAAGGATACCCAGAAGGAGCCACTATAGCAAGGAAACGTGCACTTGTAGAACAAAGCAAGGATTATGCCATTATAGGAAAACAACTTTTCAAGCGAGGGAGAGATAATCAATTACGATTGTGCGTTCATGAAGACGAACATACAGGAGCTGCAGGAGGGTACTTCTCTGCAGATAAAACAGCAAAAATGATTCTCTTTGCTGGAATGTGGTGGCCAACTCTACATCAAGATGCCTTAACATATGTGCAACGATGTGATACTTGTCAACGAACAAAATATCCAATTAGAAGAGATGAGATGCCACTGAGACCCATGATGAGTGCCAGAGCTTTCACTAAATGGGGAATAGACTTCATAGGACCTATTAGCCCCCCAGTGAAATGATCCCATGCCGAATATATAATTGTGGCCACAGACTATCTTACCAAATGGGTAGAAGCCAAAGCGACCAAGGAAAATGACGCAAGAACTACGGCCAAGTTTCTCTTTGAGAACGTTTTTACTAGATTTGGACTACCAATAGAAATTGTGAGTGATAGAGGTACGCACTTTGTGAATGAAGTCATAGAAGCCTTACTGAATGAATTCTTGGTAATTCATAAGAAATCAGCTCCCTATCACCCACAAGCCAATGGACAAGCCGAAAGCTCGAATAAAATCTTGTGTACAGTTCTCACAAAAATTGTTAACAATGGTAGATCTGATTGGGATAAGCAATTACATCATGCTTTATGGGCATTTCGAGTAGCCTACAAAACCGCCATAGGCACTACTCCTTTTAACTTAGTGTATGGACAAAATGCTATTTTGCCAATTGATTTCTTAACTCCCACTCTCAGAGTAGCAACTACTTACGAGTGGACGGGACATGAACTATCAGCTCAATTGGATCAAATAGAAAAGCTTCACGAAACTAGGTTACAAGTAGTAGCAGGCATTTATGCTGCTAAACGGCGACAGAAAGCCTACTTCAATGCTCACATTAAGGACAAAATTTGAAGGAAGGAGATTTAGTTTTGGTATATACCTTGAAACAACACGCTAAGAAGTTGCAGAAGAGAGGATATGGCCCATTAATCATCAATCGTATATCAACAAGTGGAGCCATCAGCTTAGCAACCCTAGATGGGGAAGTATTACCAAACTACATCAGTGGATGTCGAGTGAAAAAATATCTAGAGCCATTGACAGAAGAAACAATGTCTCGATTAATCAAGGGCAAGAATAGACGTATGGAAGAGGAAAGGATACGAGAAGAAGCGAGACACGAAGCACTAGAACGAATTAAAAAACGGAAAGAGTGGATGAGAGAGAGAGAGAGATGAGAGATATCGACTAGGAGAAGAACTCATCCCAATGGCTAATTTTAGAGCCACTAAAAACCTAGGTTCACAGAGAACACAACCATATTTGAATTTGGGAGCAGGTAAAACGGAGTACCACTTAGTGGATGCTCTCATTGACACAGGAGCCGCTATAAGTTGTATCAAACTTTCTTTGACTCAGAAACTCAAGGAGGAATTACGTCCATCAATGGCACAGTTGATAGGAATAGGAGGAATAATTACTCAATGCATAGGTGAAATCACCTTACCTCTGCATCTTGGCAACAACACTATGGAACAAAAGCTATTAGTGTATCACGATGAGGATTTACTCGAAGATGTAGTGTTAGGTCAAGACTGGATTTGCGAATATGAGGTGACCATTCAGTTGGCCTTAGGTTATATCTCAGCCAGGATAGGACATCGTGAAGTATTCAGTTTGTTAGACGAACGACCAATAAAAGTCGCAAGCATAGAGCCAAAAATTCACTCTAATGAACAAAGTTATGAGTGTATGTTCAATAGCACTATAGATACCCCTTCCTCAAGTACTTCATATGAGGACACATTGATTCCTGCTTGCATTCTATCTTCTAGTCTAGCAAGTCACAAGAGTGTCAATCAATCTGAATCCTGCCCCAGTGAAGCACCATGCACAAGAGAGACTAGTCCTCTGAGTAATTCAAGGTCTGTACCTATTAGAATATACCCTATTCCGTACACTAAACAAGCTTGGATAAGAAAGGATCAAAGGGGTGCATATCTTCAACAACTGAAACATCTTCGACATCGGAGAAACCAATCAAATAAGAAAGCAAATCATTTTGAGCACCAAAGTCAACAACGAAGTGCTAGGATATGGATTCCAAAGAAAATAGTAGCCGCCCAACCGGATCGAGTGCAAATATGGATTCCAAAATCATGTGCTCCAAAGAAGCTAAACCAAAATGATGAATCACTGCACAACGAGAACCAATATGGTCTAAGGACAAAACAACCAAAGGAGACTAGCTACAGGAAAGAAAAGAAGTGTGCAGTTGCAACAACAGCCAGTCCAAGATTCAAGAAGCAGATGGAGCAAACATACAACAAGAGAAGCACCACATTCATCAAGAATGTTCGGGATACAATACGTCCCAACAGAATGAAGCAGATCTGGTTGCCGAAAGACAAAACAAACTGCATGCATCATCCAACTACTTCAAGTTGCACACATGTGAAGTTATCAGGACCCAAAGTATGCATGATAGGGCCACATTACAAGGCCAAGCATTCGGCACATCTTTCTTCTATTTCAGGATAGTTGAGCACATTTTCCTACTGGGAAATAGGAGAGCGATTATACATACATTAAGAAAATCACTCAAAAAATAATAACCGCTTCGGTTATGATCTAACTTTTCTGTTTTTCCTTTCAGATGAAAATATAAAAATATCTAAAATATGGAGAAATCTAGGTATTACCTTTCTCACACCCACGGGAAAGGGACAACACCATTCACTCGGAGCAACGTCAAGCTTATGACAAACAAATGAAGGAAGATTTCTGATAGTATATGACCACTAATTCATACTCTATATTGAGTGCAGATGGCATCTACTAATTCCGAAGCCACGCAAGAGGAAGAGGTGCAACTTCTTCCACTCGAATCCATAACCAAAGCAAGAGGCCATTGGTTTCTGGATGACCAACCAGTGTCAGACCTCATTTTCATGGCAACTATCAAGATTATGGATAGGGATCATTATTTCCCTATTATGTCGCAAGACTTCAAGACAATAATACAAGGATTACCACATATCGAGGATGTGTGGACACAGGCAGGCCTAGAGGCATTTCTTAAATTGCTGATTTATCTACCAGATTTTCAAAGGTGTACACAAGTAATGAATACATTGCAGCCTGCAGCGACTAAGATATCAATGCCCGAAGCATGAGTGTTGGATAAAGTAGGAACATGGAAAACCATTCAATTCACACATGAACTAATCAACAAAGCTTTCGGATGGAATCAAGAGGGGATCACTAAGGTTAAAGAGGAATGTCATGATCCTAAAAAGAGATCCTTTTTGGATATCAACAGAACTGATATCGAAGATGTTGTCTGCCTAGTGCACCAACATTTTTGTTTCCCAAGTATGCACAGATATACTGCACCACAAAAGATTGTAGTACAACTACTCTCGCATGCAATGAGACAAGTGGGGAATAAAGTAAATATGACAGGCTATGTCCAAGAAAGATTATTTGAAGCCCAGAAGAAGTGGAGTCAGAAGAAATTTCTAAATGGGAGTTCAGCTTTGACATTACTTATATATGAAGCTCTTGAAATGAAAAACTGCTTACGGGAGATGCCAACCTCAGAAGGGCTAGCCAAATATGCCAAATCCGCTACGGTCCCCAAGAAAAAGAAAGCAACTGTTGTTGTTGAAGAGGCAAGAACTAGTTCACAGAAACCCATGAGGGGTACAAAGCGTCTAAGAGAGGAGGAAGCCCAGGCTACACCCCAATCAAAGCGGACACACATTCTTCCAAAGATCACGATGACCCGAATGCCTATTACTAAGAGAGATCTATCTGCTGCCCTAGAAGAGACACATCAGTACATGCAAGGGCAGGTAAATCTGAATGTTCAAGGTCATCATTATAGACAAGCAAGTCAAGAGAAACAACAAATGCGTCAAGAAAAGACCCCAAAACAACGTGGGAGATACAAAGAATTGGGTTTAGATGATTCAAGTTCCGATGCAGAATCCAGTCACGAAAAAGACACTCTAGACACTGACATAAGGACAGAAACTCAAGAAGAAGAATGGACTGAGATCAATCAAGTCGAAGTGACGCCAGACAACCACGAAGAAAAGGAAAAGAACATAGAAGATTCCAATAAGCCTGAGCATGTCATTCAATTGAATGATACTACAAAAATCAGCATCAAAGAAGCTCCAACAACTGCTACGTCTGCAAAACCACCTATCAAAGAGGAAGTACAAACTCCAATGAACACGGATTCAAGGCTATTACAAAACAAAGAGCAGATTGTGATTGAGGTACCAGATGATACACCTCAAGGTAACGATGAAAACGTGGTGGCTGAGCCAAGGATCCAGCTTCAGATTAGGCAGCCCCATGACACTACACTACATGTGGCACAGGGCAAAGATGTCACAACAGGCGAAGAACCGAGTATCCCAAAAACATGGCTCAATGTGGATGTCACTCAGTTGAAGCCTGTAGTCAAGCAAATGATTCAAACGGCTATGGATACACAACAACAAATGATGGACATAGATGCAGATTATGATAAGGCCATGAGAGAAAAAAGTCAATTACTGTCATCACAAGTAATCCAGGCACAAAAAGAGATAGCATCCAAAAACATGGAGTTGCTCGAAGTAAAAACGCAATATGATACATTAGTGACTCAACATCACTAACTCCAGGCGCAGCTCGCTAATTTACAAAAGTTACATGATGCAAGCGAAGCTGACAAAGAAAGAATTAAAGCTAGAAGCACTTTACTTGAGACACAGCTAAAGTTGTACATGGAAGAGAATGACACTTTACGGAGCAGGAATAAGGAATTGATGAAATCATTGTTATCTGATCAACCTATTGAACAACAGGAGATATCCGAAACTAAAGAAAAAGAATTGAGAGATCAGGTGGTACAATACGCAGATCTGTTGAAACAAGAGCGAGAATTGAAAGCAGAATGGGAACGGAAGTACAGTCAGGAAACAAATGAACTAAGAAAGCAGTTGAATACAGCACATGGGAAACTTGCAGCAAGCTATAGTGAAAACATGGACCATGTCGCTAAAATTGGTAATGAATTGATTGCAACAAAGGAAGCACTCAACGCAACCCTACAGGAGAGCAAAGCCAAAAATGAACGAATAGCGCAATTAGAAATCCAAATCAACCAGAACACAACGATCGGGACACCAGTAGTGCCACCTAAGGAAAATCCTATTGACAAGGTAGAGGTACGTCCTCTATCTTCCCCGATCTATAATTCTCCAATATATGAGCAGATGGCAGACATACATGATGATCATCCAATGCCATACACTGCAGAAATAAGTGAGAAGGAACGGGCACTAGTGGTGTCCCGATTGACGGAAAATTTTGAAAATGAATTAATCAAAGTAATGAAGGAAGCCAAAATCAAGGGTAAGGACTTGGAAAAGATCATGAAGCCTTTCAACATTCCGTACGGATTATTGAAAGAGAAAACAAGACAATATATAAAGAAGATTACAAAGAAAAGTCCAGATGAGCAGCTACATTTTAAACATGATACATTCTCATACAGTCAAGAAGAATTCGAAGCTGCACAACCTGTGTGGAGAAGGAAGTTTTTGGAGAAACATCCCACACTAAGAGTGCATTGGCAAGCAGCACCTTATTTCTTACAGGTAAACCCTTCATTTTGTCCTATACCACGCCGAAGGGATACTAGAGAATTTTTGGACCTGCAAAGAAATGGCGCTATAAATAAACAGTGGCTGAATTACCCTCTGCTTCCAAGTCCTCCACATAATTACTTGCCAACGGAAGATTATATGGTCAAAACAATTGAATTTTGGCTGCACAATTATGCGACAGTACCCGAGCTAATTGTCAAAATGACAAATAAAATACTCAGTATGATACTTACAGTGTTGAAGGTCTTCAAGCATGCGGCCTACACATTTTTGAATTTCATTGGTATTAATCAAGGCACAGAGATTCTCATTTTTGACCTATCTGTTATGCCTAGCCGACCAACAATAATGGCTTATTATTCCAGATTGATGTTTTTGCCAAGTGTATATATGCAAACGTTTGAAGAAGCATTCTTTACAGGATATTTTGAAATTGATTCAGAGGTCTTTTTGAAGATGTCCTCTAATTTGAATGCCAGATTAGTGGCATACGAACTTAGCTTCTTTGCAGATCACAGACAGCCACCCAATGATGGTGTGAAGGCAGAACAATGGAAACAATTAATGATACGTGAAGCCAATTTGCTTAATGATACAGAGCAGAAAATATATAGAACATATGCCCGTCACTCATCAAATCCTGTCGAGGATGACAGAGTCCAGGAGGGGGGCAGTGTTGAGGGAGAATCAAGTAAAAGGAAGAAAAGAAGAAGACAACGAAAGAAGCTTCACTAAAAAGGAATATCTGAAGATATATCTCTGCAAGAAGCCCCACAGGGGCGCAACACCCATCTCTGCACAGAGGCCCGCAAGGGCACACACACTAAGGAAAGGACGCAGCCCACAAGGGTGCTTCAACCTCTTGATCTTTGGCAGGTCCAGATCGAAGATTGAAGCACCACATCCTCATACCTTCCACTGGTGGCATGCGTGGCAACCCGACTTATCAAGCAAGACAAATGTATCAGGCCCAGAGGATGTAAAACAAGAATTAAGAAGAGGCCGTCAAAACTGAACACCTGTTTTACAAACAGGCAAAACTAAGCAAGGGTTGCGTGCAGGGAAAAGAAAGTGAACAGGCTTGAATAATACAGCAGGGTCCGATGTGTGCAACCAAGACAAATCAGAGGACCACTAAAACGTAATGCAAGACTGATGAACAGGCAAAATTGACCAAAAAATGCATGCGGACAACAAACTGAAGACAAGAAGTAAAGCCTGTCAAGGGACGACAGAGACAAAGAGGGGGAGAGTGTTGCAGAACTAAAGAGAACACAAAGCAGAGAAAAAGACGGGCCCCAAAAATTTTCCGATTATCTTTGTATCATAACCATTCTTGTAATATATTTTCCGTTGTAAATGCACTAGAGGAGTCCTCTAGATGCATCCCCTCAGAAGATTAGAAACTTACCCATGTAAAATAGTAGGAAATTAGTCTTTTAGTGAATAAAGTGCCGGTCTCTTGTGTGAAAGGACCATTTTTAGGGCACAAGTATATAAGTCAATTTGTGACTCTTTGTAAAGACTTTTTGCCATTGTGAGAATCAAGAGCACAGAAATTCGAATTTGTGTCTTCTTCACTCTGTATCTTCTTCTTTTTGAGCTTGTGTTCATGTGTATTGCTTGGAAAGAGTGTTAAGAAGTGTTGTCTATCCATGAAAGTGTTTGTTTGCTGTTGTTGAGGTGTGTGCGAAGTGTAGGAAGTGCCGAAGTGTAGGAAAGTTTTTCCCATGACTCAGTATTTTGCTCATAACTTGAGGTACAAGTGTCAAAACTGAGTGAGACCACCGCCATTGGATGCATCTTCTCAAGAGCTTCGAAATGCATATGCTATTTACTATATTCGGAGTTCAGAGCTGAGAGAAAAGCTCAATTTACTGTTGGTTGCTGCACCAAGTATCGTGACACCATGACTGTCAGTTGAAGCTTGTTTGGATTAGCCTTTGCCTTGTTTACACTCTTTGAGTAGTTCATTTGTATTGATCATCACTTGATGCATGTCCTCATACACTCGGTTAGGTTTGTATACTCATCGGATTGATAATTAAAGCGTGAATCCCCACTATATGCACTTGAGGGGGATTGAGGTATAGTCTCTTTCTCCACAAGTCCCTAAGTTGGTACTTAGGTCAACAAGGTGGACTTGGTAGTAGTGGATAGTTGAGCCACTGATTATTGATGCTTCCCTCGCGCTGACCTTCCCAAAATTGCGTCTAGGAGCATCTTCTGGGTACTGGGCAAAAGGATGGATTTACCTGCAGTATGTATGGTGATGACTCCCAGTGTACCCTTAGGGTCGGATTTTTCTCCAAGAACTTCCTTCTCCATATGGGATCAGCTTTATCAAATTCCTCTTGAGTGTACTTGAATGTTTGCATGCTAAACTGGAGGTTAGAGTCTTGCTCTTTCTTGGTTGTATTCTTTATATATTGCCATGTTTGTTCTTTAAGTAAACCATATGGTACGTTGAATGGTCTCATTATTTGTTCCAGATTCTTGTTGTCGATCTTTGCTTCCTTCATGACTTTGACCACTTGATCTTTAAAATCTTCTCTAAGTTGGGACCCCAGTAGTGCCCTCTCATTTCGACTCAGTTCTGCAATATCCCGATGAGTATGTTTAGAGTGGATCCCCGTTTCCTCCCTTATCGGCGAATGATGTAAGGGGGGGGGGGAGAGAGGACGTACCTCAATCTCCTCAGTAGCCGTTGTGGAGTGTGGAACTACTGGTGTCCCATCTATTGTCTTTTGTGCTAGTTGATCTTGAAGTTGCTTTATCATTTCATCTTTGCTTTTGATTTCCTCGATAGCCTTCATAATTGTCTCTTTGTTTTTTAGGAGCTCTTGTCCTATGATTGCGATTTGATCACTATCTTCTTTACATTGTGCTACATACCTATTTTCAGCGGTCTTCCACTTTGTCCTTAGTGTCGCAGTATCATCCATATACCTCTTCTCCCATTCTGCAATGACAGCTTGCTCCTGCTTGAGCTTATCTTCATACATAACTAACTTTTCCTCCAATGCCTTTGTGTCATTTTCTGGCACTTTATGAGCTTCTATAGGTTGATTACATAGAAGAGCTGTCATCAGCTCCTTGTTTCTGTTCCTTAAGTTCTCTGCTTCTTCCATGTATATTTTGATTTTTGATTCCAAGATCTTGCTTCTTGCATTCATCCATGTTTTCTCGGCCTCGCTAGCATCATATTTCTTTAATAACTCCTGTAGTTGTTCTTTCAATTTCTGATTTTCTGTCTCTAGTGTTTTACATTGCTGCTTGGCCTCGTCGACTTCTTTCTCTTTATCTGCTATGTTTTGTTGTGCCTGAATCAGTTGGGCGGAAAGGTTCTTATCCATTTCGTGAAGTTGATGCTTTTCCTACATTGCTTTGTCATAGTCAGCATCAGCCTCAAGCATTAATTGTTGCGTATTATGTGGTTGTCTGATTTGAAGTTGCACTTGTTGTTCTCTGTTTTTGTCTTCTTTATTAGCAAGCTTCGTGGCACTCCCTTGAAATGTAACATCCATAAGGGAGGGTTCTACCACTACCCTTATTGGTGTGAAGGGTTCTCACTCTTCCACCGTAGTGTCTTTTTGTTCTTCTTTGGGATTCTTGAATAATCCCTCTCCTACAAGCCTAGTCTCTTGGACTTGAATGTTAGATGTTTCATTTAATTTAATGATGTGTACTCTTTCTTGGGCTACCTCCTTTCCTGCGGTGTCTTGATTGGGGTTGATAGGCGTGTGATTTACCTTCATCCCTTCCTCTTCTGCATTGTAGTTTACTTCATTTAATTCCTCCCATTGTCCATCATCTTCTGACTCACTTCCAATGTCCGTATTCAGTAAGGAGGTGTCTGGTTCCTCTTGTGCATCTAAAGATGAGCTTGAATTTACCAACCCTAATTCCCTGTATCGATGCACCTTGGTTAGCCTCTTTTTTTACTTCCAAATCTTGGTGGGCTTGCTGGTAATGGTGCCCTTGCACTGATAGATTTACTTGACCTTCCGTGTATTGATGTGTGTCTTCCAGGGCTTTTGTCAATTCCTCTTCGATAATCGGTCGATGGTGTTCAATTCTTGTCTTTGGAAGCACATGTGCCCTTTTGGTGGCTGGGACTTCTGATTCCGTTTGCATCATTTCTCTTAGTCTTTTTGTACCTCTCATTTTAGGTTGGGAACTAGTTTCTGCCTCCTCCATGATCTTGACCCCTTTTTTATTTCTCGAGACTGTAGCGACCTTTGCGTATTTGGCCATGGCTGTCGATGATGGCATTTCTTGCAAACGCTCTCTAATGTCCAAGGCATGATATATCAATATAGTCAGAGCCACACTGTCGTTTAGGAACTTCTTGTGATTCCACTACTTCTTTGCCTCAAACAGCCTCTCTTGAATATAAGGATTCATGTTGATTTGATTCCCAATTTGTTTAATAGCGTGTGACAGCATCTGTACTATGATCTTCTCAGGAGTGGTGTATCTATGCATGTTAGAAAAACAAAAGTGCTGATGAATGAGTCTTACTTCTTCTTCAATATCAATGCGATTAATGCCAGTAAAGGTCCTCGTCTTTGCCCCTCGACTTTCTTCTTTTAATACCGTATTTGCATCCTTCTCCCATCCAAAATCTTCCTTGATTAAATCATGTGTAAATTGAATTATGACCCATTCACCTTCTGCATCCATGACTTTAGCCTCTGGCACCAATGGATCATGAAGTGCTGGTTGTAACATATTCATAACTTGCGTGCACCTTTGAAAGTCGGGTTTGTAGATTGGCAATTCAAAATATTTGTGAATGCCCGCTTTCTTCATGATGTCAATGGTAGATGGGAGCTCATGTACTACCTTGAAATCTTGGGACATCATAGGGAACTGATGATCTGTGTCCATGATCTTGATGGTCACAAGGAATAGATAATCCCCAGCTGGTTGATCCTCTCTAAACCAGTGTCCTTTCGCTTTAGTCACGCTTTGTAGAGGGAATTCTAGCACTTCCTCTTGAATGGTTGGTTCAGAGTCCTCAAAGGCCATATGCACTTGTAATGAAAAGAGCATTAGCTTCAATGGAAGTCATGTCTTTAGTGATGTGTGTTGTAGTGACATCTCATTCATTGCATCACTCCGTTCCCCTTGCTTGTATAAGTAAGATCCCTTACCACATATATTTTTTTATTTTATCCTAAAAGAAACAAGAATTAGCATAGCCGAAGCATTTATTTATTTACATAGTAGGTCCATTCCTAAGAAGTAGAAGCTATGACATGTTCCCCATTGGAGAATGTGCACCACTAATTCTATTATGTACATCATGTGCCGAATGCTTGGCCTCGTAATGTGGCCCTATCATGCATACTTTAGGTGCATTGGAAGCTTCATGAGTGCAAAAGAAATCTTCTTGATTCTGGTGTTCTATTCCTTGTTGTTGCTTTGGTTTCCAGATCCATTTCGTAGTAGGGGTTTTAAGCCTTATTTTTTTCTCATTATGCCGTGTTGCAGGTGTATCTCTTCCTTTTGTTGTTATCAGAGTTGTGGGGTTCCTTCTTTCTTGAGGTATCTGCGACGAAGTTTGCTAGTCCTTATGGTACTGTTGTATCGATATAATGTTTCCTCATGCTTGTCTATCTCTTGAATGGCTGCTTGTCTGACCTTCTTGGGAATCCACTTTTGTTGCCATGTTTTTTGAGCTTCAATCAAAGGCTTAGGAAGCCATACTTGCAAGATTCGTTTTGTTTCTGATTTCAGTGAAGAATAATTCTTGCCCAACTTTGCCTCCTTAGAGCAATGACGTGTGCTGGTGTTGCGATCTCTGATTCCTTCACTCGATCCTTGCGAACCCATTTGAAGTTAACGTTTCCTGAATGCGGGTAGTTGATGGTGGATTTCCCGGTTATTGATAGCCCTTTTGCATGGAAGACTTTAAGAGTATTGTCCTCCTCGGTTTCCTTTTGTTCACCAATCAAGTAGGATGAATCTACTTTCTCCTTGGATACATCGGGGTTTGAATTCCCTCCTTCTGTCAGCCCTGCTTCTAATTGATTTATGCTGGAATCATTTGCTATGTGCTCTTGCATGATTCGTTTGGCCTTTCTGATGACTCCTGGTCTATGTGAGGGTTTCTCTCCTAATAGACTAAAGATTTCCTTGTGCCCTATTTTGGCTGAAATGTATCCTTGCGCTAGGTGGGTGCTTACTTCATTCTCAATGATCCAGTCTTATCCTAGGATCAAGTTTTCTATTAGATCCTCATCTCTGCACACTAGAACTCATTGTTCCATAGTTGAATTTCCTAGGTGGAGGGATACTAGGGCTTCTCCAATGCAGGTTATAGCTTGACCTCCTACACCTACCATATGTGCTTTTGTGGGTGTCATAATCGTTTGAAGATCCCGGATGACCGTATTTTGTATGCAATTGAGTGCTGCTCCTGAATCTATCAAGGCATCTATCAGTTGATAATCCGTTGTTCCAATTTCTAGATTTGAGTAAGGTTGGGACATGCTGACATTGGTCGTGTCGGACTTATGAACCTGGTAATTAGCCATGGGAATATGCTCTTCGCCTTGTAGATACCGTTCGTCTCTTTGCCTTATCCACTCTTTCCATTTCTTGATACGCTCTAAGGCTTCTTGCCGTGCTTCTTCTCTAATTCGTTCTTCCTCTTTCTTCCTATTTTGCGCACCTACAAGGCGTGCTAGCATTTGATCCATCAATGGCTCCATATATCGTTTTACTTGACATCCACTTATGTAGTTAGAAAGAATATCTCCATCCAGAGTAGCTAGGTTAACTGCTCCACTAGTGGAAATCCTATTGATGATTAGAGGTCCATATCCACGTTTTTGCAATTTCTTGGCATGTTGCTTCAAGGTGTAGACCAGAACTAAGTCTCCTACTTTTAGTCCTTTGTCTTTTATGTGAGCATTGTAGTATGCTTTTTGCCTTCTCTTGGCCGCATAAATTCCTGCAACTGCTTGTATTCGAGTCTCATGTAGTTTCTCAATTTGGTCTAGTTGCTTGGATAACTCATGTCCGGTCCACTCATATTGTTGGGCTACTCTCAAGGTTGGCACTAAGAAATCGATCGGCAGGATTGCGTTCTATCCGTACACTAGAATGAATGGGGTAGTTCCAATGGCAATCTTGTAAGCGACTCGGAAGGCCCAAATTGCATGATGCAATTGTTTGTCCCAATCTGACCTTCCACTATTGACTATCTTCATCAATATTGTGCATAACACCTTATTGGAACTTTTCGCTTGACCATTGGCTTGAGAGGTATGGGGCTGATTTCTTATGCATCACCAAGAATTCATTCATTAGGGACTCTATGACTTCGTTGATAAAATGTGTTCCTCGGTCGCTCACAATCTCAATTGGTAATCCGAAAGGAGTGAAAATGTGCTCAAAAAGAAACTTGGCAGTGGTCTGAGCATCATTCTTTCTAGTAGCCTTTGCCTCCACCCATTTAGTCAAATAATATGTGGCTACTCTGATGTATTCGGCATGTGACCCTTTGGCTGGTGGGTTAATGGGTCCTATGAAATCAATACCCCACTTGGAAAAAGCTCTAGCGCAAACCATAGGTCTCAATGGCATGTCATCTCTCTGAATCAGATATTTAGTCCTTTGCCATGTCTCACAACTTCGGACATAAGTGTCAGCATCCATATGTAGGGTTGGCCACCACAAGCCCGCAAATAGGATCTTTTTTTTAGTTCTCTCAGCCGAAAAATGACCTCCTGCAGCACCTGCATGTGCCATCTCTAATATGGGTAAGTATTCTCCTTCATGCACACATATCCGTAACTGATTGTCTTTCCCTCTCTCAAACAAGTGTCTTCCCATGATTACATAGTCCTTACTCATTTCCTCTAGAGACCGTTTCCTTGCTAAGCTGACTCCTTCCTCGTGTGCTCGTGTTTTTAGGAATTTCACTAATGTTTCACTCCATTTGGGTGCTATTGTAGAGAAGGGTAGGGATGTGTGATCATCAGGTATGGTTTTGTGACATTCTGTGCAATTACTGACATAATCATGGACATCTTTAGGCATATCAGGCCAGTATACTCCTAGTCGTTTCAATTCTCTTAGAGTTCTGTGAAATCCTTTGTGCGTCCTCCATTTGTTTACATGACCTTGTTCAATCAGCTTCACTTGTTCGTCTTCCTCAACACATCTCAATAATACACCATTGGGCTCTTTATAGTACACACTTCCGGCAATAATGTGCAAGTTACGTGATTGCAGAATTTCCTTTTTACTCTCTTTATTAATTGAGTGTTGTGGGCCATGAGTGAGTATTGGAATCAGCTTCTTTGCCCACTTTGGACACACTTCCAAATTAAACAGGTAAGTGTCTGGCAAATCATCTGGTACTCCATTTGGTGGTTCTCCATGTGTTAGCCTAGAGAGATGATTTGCCCTCACATGAGTATTTCCTTTTTTCACTATTACTTCAAAATAAAAATCCATCAATAGTAGAAACCATCTCACAAGTCTACCCGTGTTACAAGGCTTATTGACTAGGTACAATAAGGCTTGATGATTGTTGTATAATTACATGGGTCCAAGGGGTAGAACCCTTGGGTTTCCAGGTGTGAAACCCATTGGATTTATGGTTTATTTACCCCTTTTAGATGGGTCTTGAACCTTAGGGTTAATTCTCTAAGGTTGAGTACCTTAGGCTTGATTGGAAGCTTCTCCTAGCCACTTGGTTTGTACGTGAAAGCTTGGAGAGTCTTCTTTTAGAAGCCATGTGATTTCATGTGATTTCCTAAGCTTGGAAACCATGTGAATACCTTAGGACCCATGTGATGGAAGGTACACATGTCCTCTTGAGAGGGACTTACCCCCTTGGTCTTGGAGCTATATATTGGAGGGGTTGGTTGGGTGGAAACACATCTCTCTTCCTAGTGTGGCCTTGCTAGTTAGTTCTATTAGACTTCTTAGTTTGTGTGTGGAGGCTATGGAGTCCTTCCACAACAGTGGTATCAGAGCCATCATATTCTTTATGGTCCAATTCTCTATGAGAATTACTTTGGACATGCCTTGCCTTCTACGTGAGTTCACGTATCACGAGAGCATTTGTTCAGTTTTAGAGCATTCCTTCCTTCAAGGTGGCCAGACAGACAGGAGACACGAAGTGATAGCCAGCCCAACCCATACACACGTGGCAGAGAGACGCTTGAGAAACATCTTTTCTTCCCGTTGAGATGCTTGTAGTTCCATGTGCAACTATTTATATAGAGATGTGGAGCAAGGAAAAACTTCGTATATGGGATAGAGACCTGCTCTTGGCTTCATCCTCGATGCACGCATGATATTAGGCAGAGCTTCTTTTGGATGGAGAAGCACCCTCTCATGAGTATGAAGAGGCAACTCTTTTGTGGTCTCTCTTATATGTCAATAGGCAAGAGCATCTTCGATTCAAGCATCAGCCACCCATGCACGATTATGGGTATGAATTCATAGAGGAGGTAGCAGTGAGGAGCCCTTTGTCTCCCTACTTTCTTAAGGTAACGATCGAGAAGTGGATGTATTTTCTTCATCGAGCACGATCAAGAAAAGAGCTAAGAGATTCAATCCATAAGCTTTGTTAGGGAGCAAAGGCCTTTCACAAGGATCAAAGAATGAGCAAGGCCGGAATGAAAGCTAAGTACTTTCTTAGTTATGCTCTTTCTCAATTTTTATTTTTGATGTCATAAATGGCTACTAAGAGAGCCACACGTTTCATTATGTATCCTCTTTGAAGAATAAAATCGCATGATTCTTTATATGAAGATCTTTCACACCTACTATATAATCGATAGGAAGTGAAGATGCCCAATACTTACTCATTCATGAGGCTCCATGTTTAATATATTGAAAACCTATGGGTTATAGATTCACAATTTAATTTTAAGAAGAGGTATGTGATAGAGTGCTCTTAGGCCTCTTCTTTTTATTTTCTTTTCAAGTAAAGATAATTATATCTTTTAAATACATAGAGGTGTGTAAGGACCAAATACTTATAGTTTCTTCATCATGAAGTCTAAGGAAGTACTCCATTTCTTGCTTGCATAATTTTTGCATGTGAATGAACCTCATGGTAATTGTTTTGTCATGATTGAATTAATTGGTTATACATTGGGGGCCTAGATTATTCATGCACAAAGGATACGCTTATGCATTTAAATGAGATTGATTCTTTCTTTCTTTTCCAAGACATGCAAATAGATTAAGGAGTGTCTGTCGTGCAAGGGGCACACTTTTGTAAGATATATGAGGAATGCATTACTTAAGCCTTGGAACATTATAGATCAAAGATGAAAGCATGAGCTTATTTTCTAGAAGTAAAGCAAGCATGTTTTTGGATTAAAATTGTATGCATAAATAGAATGATTGCATGAATTTTAAAGTTAAGATACATATTGGGCACACAAGTAAAGTATGAACATGCATTGCATGTTGTAATAGAAATGAACTGAGTAGTGGATGCATAGATTTAGGTGGTCGAGTTTCTTTGACCACATAGACAATTATCATGGAAATAAGTTGCACTATGCATCCACTTCATTGATTTGAAAAGAAAGATTGGTTGTGCATTTTCATGGAAAATGGTCTATGAAGTATGCATTATGGAAACTCATATGCATAGAAAGAAAGAAACATGGAAATTTTGCACCATCCTTTGAACGAAAAGAGTTCCAATTTGGAACTTTGCATGCTTTAAGGAGGGGTTCAACTTCTAAACCTTATGCCTTATACAGCCCACGACATAAAATGCCAGAAGCAATAATAACATCACCATTTGATAGATCATGAACAGTACATCTGTCACCAACAAATTTCACAACCAAGCCAATCTTGGCTAATGCAGAAACTGATAATAGATTCTTCTTGATCCGTGACACAAATAAGGCATCTGACAAGGTGAAAGAACTACCATCAATAGTAGTCAGAATGATCTTACCAACTCCCATAACAGGATAAGAGGAATTGTTGGCGCATGTGACAGTATTCCCTATAGGGGAAGGCTCGAGTGAAGAGAAGAAACTGCGCTGTGAGGTAATATGTTTGGTAGCCCCACTGTCAAAGTACCAAACATCTGAGTCCACTACAGACATGCACTGCTCATGAGAAGATGGGTCAAAACTACAAACAGTAGTAAACGCCCATTCTTCTTCCTGCACAAGATTAGCAGACTCTATCTTTGGTGTAGAGGCTTCTACAACAATCATTCCAACCTCCTTTTTCTTTGCCTCTTTTGCAGCCAGTTTTGGACAGTTCTTTATGATATGATCATTCCCTTTACATTACTTGCAAAACAATTTCTGCTTTTCTGATTTCTTCTCATCTTTATCCTGGTTCTTTGAATGTGCAGCATTTGCAGATTTCTGCTTACTAGTAGAAGAGCTCCATTTTCATTTGCCCTTCTGATTAGCCAGGAAAGCTTGATCTGCAACACGCATAATGGACCTATTCTGCCTGGACTAATCTTCCTATAATAGAACATAAACTAACTCCTAAAATGACAAGGCATTTGGATTGCCTTTCATCATCAATCGAAGAGTAGAAGCAAAACTCTGATATGAATCAAGAAGACCATTTAGAACGGTCTGCACAAGTGAGCTATCTGGTATAACCTCATCAACAGAAATCAATTGTTCCTTCAAGTCTTTGATCTTTGTTAGAAAACTGTCCATATACTCATCTTCATTCATGTGCTCACTCTCCAAATGTTTTCGGAGGTAAGCAACATGAGCCTCATTCCTAGCCTAGTACAATGTGGTAAGTGTATCCCAAGTATCCTTTGCTCTTCTGCAAGAGCGAATGTGAGGAATAATAGCACGTTTGATAGACAAAGCTATCAATGCATGTGCTTGAGCATCTCTGCCATCCCAACGAATTTGCTCTGCAGTAGGTGCAACAGAAACACCAGCACGAATAGGAATCTGCAGAATATCATCTTTGACACCATCTCCATCAGCTTCAGCACCTGTATTTGCAGTACCTGTAGTCACAAGTGTAACAGGACATCTTTCAATACCCTGCACAATGTTCCACAGTCCTTTTGCGACCAATACATGTCGCATCATATAAGCCCATAATGGGTAGTTGGTACCGTCCAACTTATCCTCAACAGCTAACATACGGAATACATCACTGCTTTCAGCCATGGCCGGTGACTAAAATACCTTGAATAAAATACTTCGAGACGCTTATACAGGCGAATCAAAACAGGTATATACCTTTGGCACAAAAAGATGAAATAGCCTACACAAGTTCTACAATAGTGCGTTCGGAGGTCGAAAGGGGCTCAAATCGCGATTTCGGCACGATAAAGCGAACCCGTTTTGATCTCTGAAATGCCCTCAATATGCTCACCAAATTTCGTGCGAATCTGAGACTGCAACCAGAGGAGTGTCGACGACGCCCTAGATGAAGCGGTGACCTGCTCTGATACCAATTGTTGGAGTTAGATGTCTGAGGAAGCACACAAACAGCACAAGGAAGAAGAAGAAGCTTGGAGCACAACACACAAGACTGAATGTATTACGAGAGAATGTACAAATATAAGTAGCCTATTAGGGCAATAGGCATATATACAAGCCGGGGGAAAAAACCTCCTAAAGAGGGAAAAAAGTGCCCCGGCGGTCTTAGAGTGTTCACACACATCACTACCTAAATATATCAACAAGCACACTCTATGTATGCAAAAATGGGGCTGATCTTATAGTGCTTGTTCTTTATTTTGATGACATACTATTGACTGGGTCATGTGATGCAAAACTTGACATTCTTATGGCTGATCATTTGCAGCATACTTTTGATGTCACTTATCTTGGTCTTTTGAGCTACTATCTTGGCATCCAGTTTGTATCTGTTGAGGGGGGAATTGTTATGCATCAAGCAAAGTATGTTGAAAAACTACTTCAACATTTTGATTTTGAGGATTGTAAGCCAGTTCCACACCAGTTGAGACAGGATTCAAGTTCTCAGTTGAGGATTCCAGTGATGCATTTGACACTTCTCTTTATCAACAAGCTGTGGGATGTCTTATATATGCATGCAACACAAGGCTGGATATACAGAATGCAGTTTCCCAGTTGAGTCGATTCATGCATAGCCCTAGCACTAAGCATTGGCAAGCGGTGAAACGTGTGTTTAGATATCTCCGAGGCACTTTGAGCTTAGGTCTCTTTTATGGAACAGATGTTCAGCCATGCTTGCATGCTTTTACATATAGTGATTGGGCTGGTTGTTATGATACTCGTGTGTCCACTAGTGGTAATTGCTCTTTCCTTGGAGACTCATGCATATCTTGGTTGAGTGAGAAGCAACCTACAGTGGCGACATCAAGTTGTGAAGCTGAGTACAGGGCAATTTTCACAGCCACAGTGGAGTGTATATGGCTAAGATGCCTATTGATGGATCTTTGCATGGAGATTGATGCTGCTACTCATATTCTCACTGATAGTCAGAGTGCTTTGGCTGTTGCACGAAACCCAGTGTTTCATGCACGGACCAAACATATTGAGGTGCATTATCACTATGTGAGAGAGCGCCTTCATGAAGGAGATATTGATTTCCTATATGTGCCTACACAAGATAATGTGGTAGACATATTCACCAAAGCTCTTCCACGGGAAAAGTTTGAAGCTTTTCGCAAAGCTTTAGGCTTATTACCTTGTGGGGGCTGATCTATCACTCCCTGTATGTGTTCACATCATTCGCTCAAGGGGGGTTTGTTACACTTGTGTTCCTCGAGTAGCTTTGATGTGAACCTTTTCCCTATACATGGGCACTTTTTACTCTAGTGCTGGCTAGAGGTTTTTTCCCCATGTTACCACATACTTGATACTCTCATATGTGGTGGTACTTTGTACTTAGGGATATTATTCAGCTCTTACTTCAGTTGAGTTCATCGTCAATAGAGAGAGCTATTCTAGCCATCGTCTTCTTCGTGTGTCTTGCTGCGTTTGTGCTCCTTGTGTGTGCTTCTTGTGTGTCTCTCGCACTTCTACACACACCCAACAGTAGTCACTTCCCCTTTGATGCCTTTATCTTGCAAGAACTCATCCAACTCTTTGGAGAAGTATTCTCCCCCTCCATCAGATCTGATTTTCTTCAATGATCTACTTACATGATTCTACACATGTGTTAGGTGCTTCTTGAAGCATTCAAACACTTCATTCTTATTTTTGATAAAGTAAAGAATGTTCCATCTATTATGATCACCAAAAAAGGAAACATGATAGATCGTACCAATGAAGGTTCTTGACATGGTGCCCATACATGAGTGTGTACTAAGTATCAAGGGCTGTTGTGGATGTTGCCTTTGTTGATGAATAGCCATCTTTGTGCCTTCCCTACCTGACAAGCATCACATCTATTGATCACTTGTTGCTTGAATATGTTTGGCAGCCCCATAACACTTTGATCCTTACATATATCCTTCATGGTTGTTTCATTCACATTAGCAAGTATCTTATGCCACACTTCAACCTCATCCCGTTAAGGCTATAGACATATATACAATCAAGGGGAAAAATCCTCGTAAAGAGGGAAAAAAGTGCACCGGCGATCCTAGTGTGGTCACACACATCACTATCTAAATATATCAACAAATCCCCCTAGGAGTGATGCGGTGAACAAGGAGTTGGCACTCTTGTATAAGGAAGTATGTGGAATCAATCCACAAAAGGAAGTAGGCCCAAAGCTTTGCAAAGATCTTCAAACTTCTCCCGAGGCAGAGCCTTTGTGAAAGGTCCACAATGTTCTTGTGTGAGGCCACATATGCCAAACTAATCTCTCCACTAGAGAACTTCTCCCTGACATAATGATAGTGCACCTCAATGCGCTTAGTGCGAGCATGGAATACATGGTTCCTTGCAAATGCCAATGCACTCTCGCTGTCAGTGAAGATGGTGGTTGCAGAAGGCTGACCAACACTCAAATGAGCCATAAGACATCTGAGCCACACACACTCAGTAGTCGCCCTGAAAGCTGCCCTATACTTAGCCTCACAACTGGAAGTGGCCACAATAAGATGCTTCTTGTTCAACCAAGATATGCATGAGCTACCAAGCATGAAGCAAAAAGCATTGGTGGACACATGAGTGTCATAAAAACAAGCCCAATCAGATGTAAATTTTGTGATAGTGATCCCCCCTTAGGATAAAACAATCCAAGTAATCGGTTACCAATAAAGTAGCAAAAGATGCACTTAACCGCTTGCCAATGCTTGACACATGGGCAATGCATAAACCTGCTCACCTATGAGATAACAACTGAATATGTGGCTAAGTAATGCATAAGTAAAAAAAATCATCCAAGAGCCTACTGATAAAAGACAACATCAAATGCATCTCTAGCATCATGAACACTCAAGCATAAACACGTCTCCATAGGAGTGGCAATAGGTTTACAATCTTCATGGCCAAAATGCTACAATAATGTGTCAATAAAGTTTTTTTCTTGACACAAAGCTATTTTGCCATCAACTTGCATAAATTGAATGCCCAAATAGTGATGCCAATGCCCCAAATCAGACAACCTCAAATGAGGCATGTAAATCAGCCTTAAAATTAACAATATGCTTCTCATGAGGACTAGTGAGCAGAATGTCATCAATATAGACAACAATGATCACAAGCACATCATTTGCATGCTTAACATATAAGGTGCTCTTAGTTGGACTCTTCTCAAAACCATGTGCAATGAGGCATGCATGTATCTTTTCATACCAAGCACCTGGTGCTTGCTTCAAATCATATAATGCATTTTTCAACCTACACACTTGCTTTTCATGCCCTTTCTAGAAAAATCCAAGGGGATGAAAAACATACACTTCTCCATGTAAGTCACCATTCAAAAATTAAGTTTTAATGTCCAACTGATGTACATTCCAACCATGATGCGCTTCAAGTGCACAGATGCTATGAACAATAGTCATTTGGCAAGTAGGAGAAAAGGTCTCATCAAAGTCAATGCATCTTTCTTGAGCATAACCCTTTGCAACAAGCCTAGCCTTATACTTTTCAACTATTCTATCAAGCTTACGCTTCAAATTGTATACCCACTAAGTTCCAATGGGCTTCTTGCCAGGAGGCAAGTCACATAAAGACTAGGTACCATTCTTCATTATAGCATCATATTTAGATTGCATAACAGCCATCCAATTTTTTTGAATTTTGTGCTTCATCAAATAAAATAGGCTCATTCTCATCAAAGAGACTAGAGGCAGCCATAGCATAGCCATTTGATGCAAAAGAAGCACTATGAGAGCCAAAACAACTACGATATGAGAAAGGTGTCATGCAAAGTCTGCACCAGTCATTTTGGCATAGTTTTTGCCTCCTTAATATCAACTCTCTCATCAACAAGTGCATCATGTAAATCTGCATCAGATATGGAATGATTTACATCATCACATGGAACGTGTAAAGGCTAAGAAGTTGCCTCATTAGGACCAATACTAGAATGTCCACCTGTAAAAAGAGCCAAAAAAG
Source organism: Ceratopteris richardii (assembly GCA_020310875.1). Taxonomy (NCBI): domain Eukaryota; kingdom Viridiplantae; phylum Streptophyta; class Polypodiopsida; order Polypodiales; family Pteridaceae; genus Ceratopteris; species Ceratopteris richardii. The sequence continues at coordinate 75,299,289 of CM035425.1, read as the reverse complement.
TATCATACATGTCTTTGGAGCTAATAGATGTCTCCTTAGTACATGAAAGTAATGACTGAACAACATCTTCCATGAAAACAACATCACAACTAACTAAAATGTGTTTAGTCTATGGATGAAACAAATGATAGCCTTTGTAATCAGAAATGTAACCAAGAAAAATAAATTTCATTACTTTATCATCCAATCTCTTGTGTTGTTGTTCAGGGACTAATGCATATGCTAGATAGCCAAAAACATGCAGGTAAGCAACAAATGGCTTATGACCATGCCAACCCTCATATTAAGTGATAGAGTGCAATATACTGGAAACATAACAGCCTCAAGGTAGAAAGTATGTGTTAAAGCATAACTCTTGACCATACAACTCACCATCTCCATGAGTGACATGTTCTTCCATTCAACAACTCCATTCTCTTGAGCTCTATACAAAATTGTACACTGATATTTTATCCCACTTTTAGAATAGAAATGCATTAAAACCAGAAGACATATATTCCCCTCCTCGATCAGAATGGAGAGTGCCCATTTTACATGCTGTCAAATTTTGAGTCAAAACGAGAAACTATTTGAAGCACATAAACACTTCCGAATTTTCTTTCAATGGATATACACATGCATGCCTGGAAAAATCAGCAATGAAAGTCACAAAGTAAAGATAGTTCCTAAAGGAATGTGTCTACATAGGACCACACAAATCACTGTGTACAAGCTAGAATTTTTGAGTAGCTCAAAGTGATCCATCTTTGGGAAGGAGCAACATTGCATTTTGCCCAAAATACAGCCTTCACATACATGTTTACCAAATGCCTCAAGTTTGGGCAAAGAGGACACCATTTTAGATTTTTGCAAGCACAACAAACTAGCAAAATTTAGATGAACAAAGCATGTTATGGAGAGTGTTAATCTCCAAAAGAACAAGCTATCCTTGATGTTAGAGCACCTCTATATCAAGAACAACTAAAAAACTTTTACCAATTTGAAGGACCAATACCAGATTATCAAATTTTGAACTACTTGTGAAGAAAGTCGCTACTCAGAAAAGTCTGCTGCACATAACTCACTCATTGACTGATCAAATGTGTAACGTTTCTGATGAAACTTTGTAAAGGTGTTGCCTATAAATTATTCATCTTCTCCAAGTCAAATCATCTCAAAGGATTTAGTAGATCCTGAGAAATGATCTAAACAATTCACCTATGTCTAAAACTGTACTTCTCTACAGTCGACTTTGACACCTATAACTTTTAATGCATAGTTCTCTCAAATTACAACTCGTTTATTCAAATGCTTTTAGCCATAGGTAGCTAACCTTCCAACTTAAATAATGAGTTCTTGCTTGCTTAAAACTTTACACTGTGGAAGGAGAACTGACCAAAACATTAGCATCACATTTTGCACCTCTTGCAACTTCACTTCTTCACATTTACACATGTAAATGTTCCTACTCTCAATTCTCTGAGCATAATTAGGATCTAAAAACTTGTACAGAGCTCAATCAACTATAGACTTAGAATTATACAAAAGCATTCCACAAAAGATTAAACACAAAAGGAGTACTCAGCAAAAGATCGGGTGCAATTTTTTCTTCTTCTCTTAAAAACTTTTACATCTGAATGATGAGAGAGTTATTCCTAACTTCTAAAGTGTTTAATGACTCTTACAACTTCTAATTCTTCTCATCTCATGGTCTCTCATACTTGCCCTAACTTTCTAATTCTAGATGTAGGCATATATGTACAAGTTCATGACCATACAAAAGGTATAAGTGAATTAACTACAAATTAATGTACATATGTATACAAGTCTTCATTCCCTACACATACTCTATCTTCAATCTTCAATTGTTGATCTTTTCTTCATCCTTTGACTTCAAGTCTTTATCCAAAACATCAATTGGTGGTTGAATTGCCCAACAACTCCCCCTCAATCATCAATCGAGGTTTTCTCTACCTTCTTTATACCTGCCATGTCTTTGAATCTCTGTAGTGGTCCATCCAAGCTTTTGGTTAGCATATCTGCAATCTAATCTTTTGTTGAAGTATGTATAACGTCAATCTCCTTATGAATCACATTCTCTCTTAAGAAGTGATACTGAATCTCAATGTGTTTAGTCCTAGGATGAAAAACAGGGTTAGCAGCTAGATACAATGAACTCATATTATCTCCATGAATAGTGGGTGTACTCTAAATGATGTCAAAACTCTTCATGAGAGCCTTCAACCATATGACTTCCTTTGCAGCTTCAACCATACCTTTAACCTCCACCTCTATAGATGCTAAAGCAACTGTGTGTTGCTTCTTAGAACGCCAAGAGATTAGCTTATCTCCCACATAACACAAGTATCCATATGTTGATCTCCTATCATCAAGATTACCTACCCAATTTGTATCACTATATATCTTGATGTTTGTATCTAATGTAAAACCATAACACAAACCTTCCTTGAGTGTACCCTTTATGTATCTCAACACTCTTTGTCCTGCAACCCAATGTTCTTTCCTAGAACAATGCATGAATTGAGACAACACTCCTACTGCATATGACAAATCAGACCTAGTTAATGTAGCATAGATTAGACTACCAACCAGACATTGATATAGCTTCATATCCTTGAATTTCTTCTCCTCCATATCTACTCAATTTGTGATTCACTTCCATTGGAGTAGGCGCTACCCTGCAATCCTCCATTTTAAACTTGATCAACAAGTTCTTCAAATACCTTTCTTGAGTCACATACACTCCATGTTGAGTATATCAGATCTCCATGCCCAAGAAATATGACAAGTCTCCCAAGTCACTAATCTTGAACTCTTTCTCCATTTTCTTCTTGAGGCTTTGAAATCCCTTCTCATCTGTACCTATAAGAATTATGTCGTCAACATATATGCACATGTAAATGAACCCATCATCACTTGCTTTGACAAGCAAGCTACTATCAGCTTTAGATACTCGGAAAACAAGTTCCTTCAAGAGCTTCACAAGTCTATAATTCCATGCCCTTGGCGCCCGCTTCAAACCATACAAAGCTCTCTTGAGCTTACATACATATTCTGAATACCTTTTATCTCTGAACCCTTGTGGTTGCTCCATGAAAACATCATCTGAAATATAACCATTAAGAAAAGAATTCCTCATATCTAATTGACATAATGTCCAACCTTTACATGCAGCAATGGCTATGAGTTTCCTGATGGTTGTCATCTTTGCCACATGATTATGGTTTCATCAAAGTCTATACCATATGTCTGAGCAAACCCTTTCACAACAAGTCTAGCTTTATACCTAGACACACTTCCATTTGCATACCTCTTTGTCTTGTAGACTCACTTGCATCCAATGATCTTCTGACTATTTGGTTTAGGAACCAAGTCCCATGTCTCATTCTCCATCAATGCATCATACTCTTCCTGCATAGATTTCTCCCAATTTTCCTTACCTTTTGCCTCTTCCTATGTAGAAGGGTCTTCATCTGCTTTCACCATGTAAGCATAATCTTTAGTAGTAAAAAAGGAAGTGTCATAGCTATACCTTGTAGGTTTCCGTTTGTGTCTTGATGACCTTCTGAGTTCTCCACTTCTTGAAGTTTCTGGTTCATCACATTCTGGATCAAATCTTGACACTTCTTCAACTTCAACTTGTACTTCATTGTTCTCTTCTTCATCAGATATTTGAACCTTTGATTTACCTTTCTTCAGATTCAAAACTTCTTCATCACCTGCATGATTATGGATTGTACCTGCATACCAAGTACCTTGCTCATCAAATGTAACATCCTTTGATACAAGGAATTTCTTTGTGGATGGAATCCACAACCTATAAGCCATCTGCTTATCATCATATCCAATGAACACATACTTTTCAACTTTAGGTTCCAATTTATGCCTCAACAGAGACGGCACATACGCATAAGCCAAACATCGAAACACTTTGCAATGATCTAAGGTAGATCTCTTACCCCACCAAGCTTCATATGGTGTCATACCTTGCAAAGCTTTACATGGCAATCTATTAACCAAGTATGTAGCTGTATTTACAGCCTCAACCCATAAATAATTTGGACAATTTTTCTCCTTCATCATTGATCTTGCAAACTCAATAAGAGTTCTATTTCTGCTTTCTGCTACACAATTTTGTTGAGAAGAGTACTTGTAAGTAATTTCCCTTTTTATACCTTCATTCCACAAGTAATCACTGAACTCATTAGAGAAACACTCTCCCCCTCCATCTGACCTTAGTCTCTTCAACTTGTGACCTGTGATTATTATTGCATACACATGATAATGTTTAAATGTATAAAATACCTCTGATTTATCTTTGATCACATATATAGTGATCCACCTGGTAGCATCATCAACATAAATCACATAATATCTTGAACCATTAATACTGAAATCCTTTGATGGTACCCACACATGTGTGTGTACCAACTCAAGCTTCTCTGAATACATGAAACCATGCTTAGAATATGATTGCTTATGAGTTCTTACCTAATTGACATGCCCCACTTCTGTATGTCATATGTTGACCTGTAACATTAGGCAATCCAAGCACTGAACTATTGTTAACCATATCTTTAATAACTCTTTCGTTGAAATGTCCAAGCCTTTTATGCCAAATATCTAACTCAGAGATCTTATGTCCTCCATAAGTGAACAAGGCATGACCAACATTACCGTGAATCTTCAATGTGAAGAGTCTTCATTCTTTCTTCCCTAAAACAATTTGTTTATACCCATTGCTATGGTCTTCCACAAAAACTCCATCATTAGTGAACCTTACTTCATAAACTTTTTCAAGGATTTATCCTACATTTATTAAATTCTTGGGAATTGTAGGAACATACAAGACCTTACTCAGAAGAGTACTTCCATCCTTGGCCTTCACTGATCCAATACTTCACATTGTGCTTTGTATTATCACCTGTTTGAACTACATGATTAATTACCTTATTTTCCAAATCATTCATCAAAGCTATGTTACCACTCAGGTGATTGCTACACCCTGAGTCAATGTAGAAGACTCTTTGATCTTCACTTTGTCTTTCACAAGTTGCATTCATGATTAAGGTTGAATCTTCTTTCTGATCTAAAGCATAGTTGTAGTAGGTATTGTTGTAGGAATGACTTTGGAATCATCTCCCTGCATTTCTTCCAAAGTAACCTCTACTACCTCTACCTCTGAAATTACCTCTTTGGTTTCTACCACCTCCTCATCTTGAATTAAAGTTCTAACTATACCCTCCATTATTCTGATTATTATGCCAACAATCGTGAGCTAACGGATTTGTCTTACCACAAATCCAGCAAGCTTTGGCTCCATCTTTATTGCTTTTGCCTCTTCCTCTACCTTTGCCACCTCCTCTTCCTCTTAGGAAGTTGGCTTTGCAAGTTGTACCTTCTTCTTCATTTAATTGTTGCTTGCCTTTGCTATTCTTCTTCTTATCCTTTGAATACATTGCTTGACCTGCACTCTTATCTCCATCACCTTTGACATCCTGCTCAAAAATTAGCATGTGTCCTAGCAACTGATTTAAATCAGGAGTGAAATGATCTAGTGACAATTTAGTAGACAAAATGAATGGCTTCCATTTCTCATCTCCTCTCAAACCTGTGAAAATTTGCCTTACCAACTTATCCTCCTCAATATCTTCATCAACTCCTCCTAATGCATCTACAATGTCCTTCATCCTTGTTACATAATCAAAAATAGATTGAGAGGCCTTCTTCTTGAATGTGGTATACTCTGCCCATAAGGATGCCTTCCTTGACTTTGTAGTATTTTGGAAATGCTCCTCCAAAGCATTCCATATGTCACTTGCACTTTCAAGTCCTCTAATATGAGGTAGCAAGTAGTCATTAACTCCCATGTAGATAATGCTCCTTGCTTGAGCATCCTTCTTCATCCAAATCTTCAAATCTGAAAGTTCATCCCTAGTTGGAACACTAGGATATCTAAATTGTGTTTTTTCTTCTTCACCTGTGATCTAACTCTTTGCTCATGAGATGAGCTTCCATCCTCATTGACCAAGCTCGATAGTCGTCTCTATCCAATTTCACTATCTGAAGAGAATCTCCCATCCTTTCTTCACCTATGCATTAAATTCTTCAAGCTTTGTGAGGAATGAGTGTACCTTTACTTCGAATGAAGTTCCTTTTGATCTTCTTGATAGCTTCAGGCATCCTTCTCAAGCTTTTCCTTTAAGCTTTCACCTTTTGAACCTTGAAATGTTGATTTTTGTATGACTGTAGCAGTCGGGGTCCTCCTTTCTTCTATTTTGATGATTCTTGCTCTGATACCACTGATGGAGGGTGTTAATCTCCAAAAGAACAAGCTATCCTTGATGTTAGAGCACCTCTATATCAAGAACAACTCAAAAACTTTTACCAATGTGAAGAAAGTCACTACTCAGAAAAGTTAGCTACACATAACTCACTCATTGACTAATCAAATGTGTAAAGTTTCTGATGAAACTTTGAACAAGTGTTGTCTATAGATTGCGCACCTTCTCCAAGTTAAATCATCTCAAAAGATCGAGTAGATCTTGAGAAATGAGCTAAACAATTCACCTATGTCTAAAACTGTACTTCTCTACAGTCCACTTTGACCCCTATAACTTTTAACGCATAGTTCTCTCAAATTACAACCTCTTTATTCAAATGCTTTTAGCCATAGGTCGCTTACCTTCCAAATTAAATAATGAGTGCTTGATTGCTCAAAACTTTACAATGTAGAAGGAGAAATGACCAAAACATTAGCATCAAATTTTGCATCTCTTGCAACTTCACTTCTTCACATTTACACATGTAAATGTTCCTACTCTCAATTCTCTCAGCCTGATCACAATTAGGATCTAAAAACTTGTATAGAGGTCAATAAGCTATAGACTTAGACTTGTACAAAAGCATTTCACAAAATGATTAAACACAGAAGGAATACTCAACAAAAGATTAGGCCTAATTTTTTCTTCTTCTCTGAAAAATTTTACATCTAAATGATGAGAGAGTTCTTCCTCACTTCTAAAGTGTTTGATGACTCTTAAAACTTCTAATTCTTCTCATCTCATGCTCTCTCATACTTGCCCCAACTTTCTACTTGTATATATAGGCATATATGTAGAAGTTCATGACCATACAAAAGGTATAAGTGAGTTAACTACAAATTAATGTACATATGTGTACAAGTCTTCATTCCCTGAACATACTCTATCTTCAATCTTCAATTGTTGATCTTTTCTTCATCCTTTGACTTCAAGTCTGTATCCAAAACATCAATTGGTGGTTGACTTGCACCAATAGCATGCATGCCAAAGCTCTGAATCTGACATAGCCTGAGAATCATGTACAACACATGCTGAATCATTCATAGATTTTCGATAGTCTATGAGCTTACACAACCCATGACATAAAATACCAAAAACAATAATGATATCACCGTTTGATAGATCATGAACTGTACATTTGTCATCAACAAATTTCACAACCAAACCAATCTTGGCTAAACCTGAAACTGATAAGAAATTCTTCTTGATCTATGGCACAAATAAAGCATCTAAAAACGTAAAAGAACTAACCTCAGTAGTAGTCAGAATGATCTTACCAACTCCCATGATAGGATAAGAGGAGTTGTTGGTCCATGTGACAGTATTTCCTATAGGGGCAGGCTCGAGTGAACTGAAGAACCTGTACTGCACGGTAATATGTTTGGTTGCCCCACTATCAAAGTAGCAAACATGTGAGTCTACTGCAAACATACATTGTTCATTAAAAGGTGGATCACAATTGAAAATAGTGGTAAATGCCCATTCTTCATTCTACACAAGATTAACAAACTTTGTTTTGGGTGTAGAGACCTCTATAATATTTTTTTTCTTATAGTACTTGCAAAACAATTCCTATTTTTCTGTTTGCTTCTCATCTCTGTCCTCCTTCTTTGATTGTGTAGAATTAGCATATTTATGCTTACTAGTAGAAGAGCTCCATTTACCTTTGCCCTTCTGACTAGCCAAGAAAGCTGGATCTGCAACATACATACTGGACCTATTCTGCCTACGCTGATCTTCCTACAACAAAATAGAGACTGCATCCTCAAATATTAAGGCATTTGGATTGCCTTTCATCATCAAACAAAGAGTAGAAACAAAACTCTCTTATGAATTGGGAAGACCATTCCAGAGATTCTACACAAGTGAACTATCAAACAAGACTTCATCAATAGAAATTGTTGGAGTTAGACTTCTGCAGAAGCACGCGAACAACACAAGGAAGAAGAAGAAGCTTGAAACACAACACACAATAATGAATGTATTACTAGAGAATGTACAAAGATAAGTAGCCCATTAGGGCAATAGGCGTATATACAAGCCGAGGGAAAAAAACCTCCTAAAGAGGGAAAAAAGTGCCCCGACGGTCCTAGTGTGTTCACACACATCACTACCTAAATATATCAACAAATCCCCCCTGGGAGTGATGCGGTGAACAAGGAGCTGGCACTCATGTATAAGGAAGTGCCAAGCTATGTGGAAATCACTCCACAAAAGGAAGTAAGCCCAAAGCTTTGCGAAAAGCTTCAAACTTCTCCCCAGGCAGAGCCTTCGTGAAAAGGTCTGCTATGTTCTCCTGCGTGGGCACATATGCCAAGCTGATCTCCCCAGCAGAGAACCTCTCCCTGACATAGTGATAATGCACCTCAATGTGCTTAGTGCGAGCATGGAACACAGGGTTCCTCGCAACTGTCAATGCACTCTGACTGTCAGTGAAGATGGTGGTGGCAGAAGACTGGCCAACACCCAAATCAGCCATAAGGCGTCTGAGCCACACACACTCAACCGTCGCTGTGAAAGCTGCCCTATACTCAGCCTCACAACTGGAAGTGGCCAGTTGTGGCCACAGTAGGCTGCTTCTTGCTCAACCAAGATATACATGAGCTATCAAGCATGAAGCAAAAACCATTGGTGGACACACGAGTGTCATAGCAACCAGCCCAATCTGAGTAAGAAAAAGCATGCAAATCTGGCGGCAGTGATCCCCCCTTGGGATAAAACAACCCAAGTAGCCGAGTACCACTCAAGTAGCGAAAGATGCGCTTGATCGCCTTCCAATGCGTGACTCCTGGGCAATGCATAAACCTGCTCATCTGTGAGACAACAAACTGAATATCTGGCCGCGTAATGCATAAATAAATCAAGCATCCAACAGCCTGCTGATAGAGAACAACATCAAATGCATCTCCAGCATCATGAAGACTCAATCGTAAACGTGTCTCCATAGGAGTAGCAATATGCTTACAGTCTTCAAGGACAAAACGCTGTAATAATGTGTCAATATATTTCATTTGACACAAAGCCATTCCACCATCAACTTGCATAAACTGAATGCCCAAATAGTGATGCAAATGCCCCAAATCAGACATCTCAAATGAGGCATGCAAATCAGCCTTAAAATCACCAATATGCTTCTCAATAGGACCAGTGAGCAGCATGTCGTCAACATAGACAAGAATGATCATAAGCACATCATTAGCACGCTTAACATATAAGGTGCTTTTAGTTGGATTGTTCTCAAAACCATGTGCAACCAGATAGGCATGTATCTTCTCATACCAAGCACGTGGTGCTTGCTTTAAACCATATAATGTCTTCTTTAGCCTGCACACTTGGTTATCATGCCCTTTCTGCACAAAGCCACGGGGCTGAAGAACATACACTTATTCATGCAAGTCACCATTCAAAAATGCTTTTTTAATGTCCAACTGATGTACATTCCAACCATGATGGGCTGCAAGTGCACAAATGCTCCGAACAGTGGTCATACGGCATGTAGGTGCAAATGTCTCATCAAAATCAATGCCTCTTTCCTGCGCATAACCCTTTGCAACAAGCCTGACCTTATACCTGTCAACTGTACCATCAGGTTTACGCTTCAGCTTGTATACCCACTTAGTGCCAATGGCCTTCTTGGAGCACTACACACAATACTCAATGTATGACCACTAGAATGTACAAAGATTAGTAACCCGTTAGGGCTATAGGTGTATATACAAGCCGAGGGAAAAAACCTCTAAAAGAGGGAAAAAAGTGCCCTTGTGGTCCTAGTATGTTCACACACATCACTACCTAAACATATCAACAGTTTGGCCTACACTTATTTGGTCTTTAGTGATAGTACTTACATAGAGAACCTTACTTAAAATGTTTATCCTGCCATTTGAAGCTTTGAAATTACCAATTTTCTCCACATTGTGCTTGGTGTCATCCCGTGTTTGTACTTCATGTGTATGCTTTGGAATTTCCAAGTCAGATAAAAGAGTAGTTATTGCAACATGGTTTGAAAATCTTGAATATATGTAAAATAAATGATCATCTTCTTCACCTTCTTTGTGGCTTAGATTAATTAGAAGCAATGCGTTTTCATGTGATCTATCTTTTGCATAATTGTTGAAGTGCCTTCTACTATGATTTCCATTGTTTTTGTTGATGGTGTGTCCACCTCTACCTCACATGTTGCCAAATCTACCTCTTCCACCTCCTTTTTGAGTTCTGCCATTGAACAAGCAATTTTTAGTGGTGTCATTGGTCTTATTACAGATAATGAATCCTTTCATGATCTATATACACACAATTTACTATGAATTGATATGATCCTACATGTGTAAGCTCTATAGGATTTTGAATATGTTGGTAGACTCCTTGCTTAGGAAGCCCCATGCTTCCTTAAAGAATTTCTTTAAAGTTTCTGTAGCCATATCTATCTCATAGATGTCCATGTGTAGAAGCTAGTTGTATCTAAGTGTTGGGCAAAGCCCTTAACATTTTGATCAATTTCGTATAACCTTTCTCTTGTTAGAAAGCTACTATTTGATCATGTCTAAAATCTGCATATTATGAGAGAAATTGATCCAAGAGTGAACAATGGTCTTTGTGTGCATGTCTTTTGAAGGCAACAAATACTCTCTCTTGGAGGCATGGTTCTCAGAGTACGAGTAAGCATTTTGAGTGAGATAACATATGTTAGCAAGGTCTTATATTGTAGTTTGTGTGTGGAAAGCTCTCGGGTTCAAACCTCAAGAGTTCAAAGAATCATTATTTTGAGTAAATAAAGGTATTTATAATTGTATGTATGAGGCCATCTAGGCCTCAAGGCTTCATAAGGAAGGTGTACATTCTTCCATCAACATGCACAAATATGTCAAAAAAAATAATTATTTCAAAGGATGCAACTACTATTGAGTGTGTGGCTGGTTGTTGGTAACAAATCTATCATCACCATATTTAATGATAACAACAGCACATTGGTAGTTTTCATTAGCATTGTGTTGCATGCTAGCAAGAACATTGAGGAGAACTATCATTATGTCAATGATTTTCACTTTCCTTGCATATGTGCATGCACACGATAATGTTATCAACCTTTCCACAAAGGTTATGCCTTGTGACAAGTTCAAAGCTTTTTACATAGACTTGGGCTTACTTCCTTTTTTGGATTCATCATATTCTATATTGGTTGACACTTGGTTATTCAAGAATAGTAGCCCCTTATTCACAACCTCATTCTTGTGGGTTCTTTAGTATATCAAGGAGGTCTCTTATTATATTTTGGTAGTCATGTGTGTAAACACACTTAGGATTTTTGTGGTTCCTTCTTCTTTCTTCATGAGGTATTTTTTCACCCGACTAGTATATATGCCCTTTTGCTCTAAGTAGTAAACTCTCCCTTGTACTCTAAGTTTCGTCTTCTTCCTCCTCATGTTGTTTCTATGGTTCTGCGATCCCCAAAATCTAAAATTTTACTTGAAATGAATGTTACGATTCTTAAAGAAGCATAGAGTATCCTCAATTACGGTGTAACTTTTCCACTAGAAGCCCGTTTCATTCAATGATTTTTGAAATATTGAGAAACGTACGATGTATTTAATTTCTACCCCACACCTCGATTTGATCTTAAATTAAATTCCGATCTTGTTTCATTCAATCCAAGGTTCAATTCTGTTCTTTTTCCACAAAACTTTCGAAGATCTAAAACCTTTCATATGAAGTTTGATAGTCGAATGAATACCGACAATCACCTTGTAGATGGACTTTCCGTGTATTGTAGCTATCATGGTCTCCACGCTTTGCTGAAGATGAATGTGAACATTTCGGAGATCCTGAAAGGAACACTCATATTGAAACTAAATCTTCATAGGAAGGAAGAAGAAATCATCCTTCCTCAAGCGTGCTTTGACCATATATTTATGTCCAAGTTTATTGGCCGACAATGTCCAAAAATATTTCAGCCAAGAGATATCTCTGGAAGATATGATTGCATAATTGCAGTACATCTTTAAATTTCAGGTGATAATAAATTTGAAAACTCATGCACACATTGACTACGCCATGCACACAGCTTGAACGTCCCGCCGCGCCACACAAACAGGTCAAGGTTGAGGAAACGTCCACCCGCGCAACACAATGTGGTTCAAGCTCGAGACACAGGCGGGATTAGCTAGAAACCCGTGTCCTGGAAGAACGGGTTACAATTAGCATTAGCTTGTTCGACGGAAGATATTGCAGCACGCAAATCAAGACGAGACGCTTAGCAAGAATTTCGAGAAACATGTTCACAGAAAGATCTTCGAATTCAGGAAAAGATCGTTTGGAAAATAATGTGGTTTGTAAATAATATCAACGAGAAAATCTAGAGAGAGAGAGAGGGAGAGAGAAAGTGTGTTCATATCTCCACGCAAACATGTGTAGTGAGACGATGGTCATCTCAGATACGTATATAACGCGATGATGAATTCGAATACGTATAAATTATGCGTATGTGATAGATAATAAGAATATACAAACGAGATACTCTTGTATTCTTCTACATTTAACATTTTTATTAATAAAGATCTCATTTCCACAGGCAACAGGGGCAAGCCTCAAGGTGGACAATCACGTTTTATTGGCTGGCTGCGTGACCCTTGTGAGTAGGAGTTTTCAAAGATCACATGTTTCCATCCACTTGCACAGATATGTCGACAAGATCATTATTGACATGGAAAGATTGACGATTATAATTGTCTATCGCATTAAAGTACTCTTCCCCTAATAAAAGTAAGTTCAGTTGATTAAATGAACATTATTGCGTTCTCTTAGATGGGATCGAAGAAGAAGCATATAAGAATACATTCTCTTTCACTCAATTTCACTCAATGGAAACGATATCCATGCGAGCGCTTTAGAGAACAGTGTGCTTTGATACTGTAGATAGATAGCTGAAGGAGGTATAATGGCGATCTTATCGGTTCCTTACGTGACTGTGCTTTTGAATTTAGTGATGATGACGATGATACAGAGGATGCCAACAGCTCATGCGCAACACCAGGAGTCGGAAGAATCGGGATTCCTGTTCCCACAGAACGAAGCGAGGGCGACGGTGGGGGTTCCGCCACTGTCGTGGGACTACAATCTGACCAGTTACGCAGCAAGCTATGCAGCTAGTCAAGCAGACCAGTGCGAGGCGCTGGTACACTCGCGAGGACCTTTCGGTGAAAACCTGTTCTGGGGAGGTTTCGGGCGGGCATGGAAACCTGAAGATGCCGTTGGGTTGTGGCTGGCGGAGAGGAGCTACTACGACTACGCATCCAACTCCTGCGCTACTGGCCGCATGTGCGGCCACTACACCCAGATAGTGTGGAGAGACACGACCGACGTTGGCTGTGCGACCCAAACCTGCAGCACCGGTTCGCTTCTAATGATCTGCAACTACAACCCACCCGGAAACTACATTGGTGAATGGCCCTTCTAGCACAAATACCGCCGCCATTGTCACGACGCTCTGCTCCAACACAGTTTATCGTTCAAAGTATGTCGGAAATATGTATGTTGTGGTTCTAAACGATACTGCGAGGTGAATCTGTGTGAACACCATGTAAAATATCTCATATGTATCATGCAATCACCCAAGTATTGCGTTCTTATTCGAAAACAATAAGATCTATCGTACTACTACAGCGAAAGTTCCGTTTGTACTTGAACCTGATAATTCTCTTTAGCTTTAAATACATTTCGCTGAGAAGATTTGCTTCATCAACCTGAGAAAGACTGCCCTATCAACTACGACAACAAAAAAATATTATATTGCGCTAAAGTAATACAGCTCAAATTTCATTTTATAGTGCATTGTCATTTTCTCTGAGTCAATAATTTCCTCGCACTAGTTCACATTCCATGGCTCTGGAGAGCACCGTTATGTTTGTTTGCCGACACTTGCCATAGTACATTCCAAGCATTTCAGACAGGTTCATATCAAAGCTCAAGCGCATGGGGGAGTGGCAAAGGTCCTGAAAGAGGAAATATAGGTCAAGGAATAGACTAGTGAAGTGGTGAATGCTACGTATGTGAAAAGTTGGAGGTATAGGTCAATGAATAGACTAGTGAAGTGATGAGTGCTACGTATGTGAAAAGTTGGACCACTGTCAAGGGAATCGGTGCTGCCAAAACTCAACCGCCAACATATCCAAGAATGAGATTCTACTTGCAATAAGCCATGATAGTAGCACAAAAGGAAGGATTGACGTAATATGGTACATAGATAGTGGTCGTAAAAACCCCATGAGTTGCAAATGATAAGGTTGTTTTCAAAATTTCCACCCCAAAGGCAGTAATGCATGTAGAAACATGAGATGATATAGAAAAAAAGATCAAACACACACATTTTTTTTCACTCAATGGATATATCAAAGTACAAAAAATCTTAAACATGCCTTTTATGTACCTAAAGTCATAACTAACTTTCTATTATGGGAAATGATTGAAGGAGGCTATGAATTAAGGTTCACACACAAACAATCTTTTGTTACAAAAGCTAAAGAAGGGTCATAAGTTGATAACACTAGCAAATAAGAAAGGGAGACTTCTCACAAGTGAGGTAAGAGCACATCCAAATCATACTAAATTTTCTTTTAGAAACAAGTAGGTAAGCATCTTGGCTTTGAGTTCAAGTTATAAGATCTTGGACAACTCAAATAGTTTTTTACACATTGAGATCATTCTTAAAGAGGACCATATATTGATTATGCAAAGGAAATTTATACTTCATCTACATTCACGATATGGAATTTGTAATTGCAAGTCTATTAGCAACCCTTGTTTGAGATAAATGTGAACTAATGATTGCATGAAGGAGAGAATCTTGAGCATATCATATTTTATAGGTCAATTGTTAAACTATCAGAAGACATGATCTCACACATTTATCGGGGGTATTATCTCCTTGTATTCACGAACTCAATTCTCCACATCTAGCTGCAACATGGAGAATGTTAAAAAACTTGAAGGGAGAGTCATTGAATGCCTCTTCTATTCATACGAAGAGGATTTGTGGATCAAAGTCTACACAAATGTTGAATGGGATGGATCCAAACATGACAAAATGAGTGCAAGTGGGTATACATTTACTCTTGATAGAATGAGAGTGTCTTTGTGCTCCAAGAAACAAACCATAATTTACCTTTTATCCACTAGAGAAGGATATATGGAACTAGTCCATGTATATTGTGAGTTTTTATGTGGTTCAACGAATGATTTTTGGACTTTAATTTTTATGCATATGAAATACAAAGTCTACGTGATAGCTTGAGTAGTGTATACTTGGTAGAAGACCATGTATTCCATGCAAGTTCAAAGCACAGTGAGGTGCATTTTAATTTCATCCAAGAGAAATTGATTAAAGGTGACATATGGGTGGATCATGTGGGCTAAAAAGGGTAATATGTAGATATGTTCACCAAGGGTCTTGATGGAACAAAAACTACCAAGCTCAAGAAGTGCATTGCCATCAAGGACTAGGTTGATGCTTAAGGGGAGATTGCTGGAAATTAAGCTTCAACCTTAGAGGATATACAAAGAATATTGAGACAAAGCATGGACCAATCACAAGAGGAGGCCCAATTTAGGAACTTCAAGGGTTTTTAACTGTATCTAAAAACAATAAATAAGAGGTCACCAAAAAGTCCACTAATTTATTATTAGTTGGGATCCTAGTTCGTAGGAGCTAGTTGATCATTCCTTTTAGGTCAAATTTAAATTCATATTCAGATCTTCACGATTCATACTTACTAGACCTATCACTCCTTCACCACTAAGTGAGGTGCAAAAGACAACACCTAGATAAGCAAGACCCTACTTGCTTGTTAATGAAGAAAAAGATCACCATAGCTCATTGCAAGGTGCATTTGTTTAGAAACCTCGTAGTTCTAATTTTAATTGAAGATTTATCTTTATTCTTGTATCCATTTCAATTAATTTGATTCATATTTTGATGGTTTATGAGTATTACGTATTTCTATTGAGTCAGAGATTGATTTTTTGCATATTGTATGAGAAAACTATGGGTTGTTTCATTTTCTTCTTGTACAATTATATGCATGTGCAAAATCAAGTAGTGTGTCCTGAAACATCTATTTCTCCATGCTTAATAGTACAATTGGAGTACATCTAATCATACCACATATTTTTTTACTCTAGTTCTTTCTTCTCAAAGTTTGAAGAGGTTCTCTGACTTAGCTCTCAGTATTGTTCATTCTACACTTGAGTACGAAGAAGATAAGCTATGTCATTCTATGATCTTCTAGATGGACTCTCCATATATGTAGCTATTATGGTCTCCATGCTTTGCTCAAGATGAATGTGTCCTTTTCCTCATTCCATGCTTCCTAGAGAAGGAGAACACTTCAAAGCCTCTCAATGTCAGCTCATGAGTGAAGTTACATGCAGTAGGAGCTCTGTCAAAGCACGGAGGTAGAGAGAGAAGTATATATGCAGATCACAATGATGAGGCACCTCCTTCGATTAAACAAGAAGGATGGATATATATACAACTATGGAATGCCTATTGGTATTAATGATGGTCTACAAGTTAGTGATGCACATGGCTACTAGCAGGTGCCTTGAAAAAAGGGTCACTAGATAAAATGGAAGTTATCTAACCATAAAAAAAAATCTGAGAATAATGACAAAGGTAGTTTAAACTCTCCCCCTGCCCCCTTTCCTTTCCCAGCATGGGAAAACAAGTTTGAATACCACATTGGGCATGCCACATTGGGTGCGACAATTAAGGTTACCATATTAGGTACCTAGAACATTGTGCCTATTTTCATTAATGAATCAGAAGTCTTCTCGAGAAATTTGGTTCCCTTCTTGAACTCCTTTGGTCTCCTAAAGGAGTTGCTTGGTAAGTGTTCTGTCTTGCCACAGAAGGTGCATTTTCTTTTGCTCAAACAATCTTTGGTGACATGATTTGGATGTAGCTAGAAGTACATCCCTAGGGCAATCTGGTTTTTTGACCCTTTTCTCTTCTTGTTGTAAAGGGTTTATGACATCCTTTAGGGTTGGAACAGGATCCTTCTCTTTCAAGGCAGTAACAATGCTTAGAAAGGAGTTGAGGAGGGCCTTCAAAAGTATTTCCATCTTGTAGGCACTAGACATTGATGAGAATGCAATTGTGTTACTATACTTTTCATCCTATTTACTAGGGATGTTATATCTTCATTGGGATTAAGGGATAGTTCATACAATTGCACTTTTAGGGTCATTTTTTTGTGCTTTTCATGAGCACTAAAAATATTATCCAATGTTTGCCAAGCTTCCTATGCATTTTTTGCTTCATCCACATAGTGTATATATGTGTCATCAAGTGGAGTGATGATGATTTTGTAGGCTTGATCTTCGTAAAGTTGAGGTTGTGTCTTGGCCACTTGAGTAAGCTCTTCTAATTCTCGTTTAGTACATGGAGCCTTATTGGAGAAGCTCCATAATCCTTTGTGCATTAGGAAGCCTTTTGTTTTCATTTTCCATGTGTGAAAATTTATACCTGCAAAATTATCTGCACCTTCAAAAGCTATTATGTTGGGAAGGTCTTACTAATAAGTATTAATCTGCAGTGTCTAATCCCCTTATTTAAATAAAAAACTAAGAACTATATACTATGAGTGCTAGCTCAAAACTAGATGTCTAGGAGTTCTTATAGATCTATAAAAGCTTGGATTTATTTCTCAACTTATTAGTATAGTGTGAAGTTAGACATAAGCAATCATTGTTGTAAGTCATGCACATACAAACACTCCAAAACCACTCCAAAGATTCGCTCTCTTGTTGAAGTAGAGATCATATATGCGTTCAGATCTTATGTTTTAAGAAAATGTCCCACACTATAGGAGAAAGTTATTCAAGGTGGCATTCTGAACCTTGGGGTAGATCTAATGTTTGAGAAGATTGTTTCTATGCCTGATCTTGAGAGCTTGTCGCATATGACATTTGCGAGCTTACAAGTACGCCTTTTTGTGGAGTGCAATAGATTTCAAAATGGAATCTCTAAATCTGTTGTCAAGAGTCGATTCATCCCTTCTATGATCATGTTGTGGTCTGTGTTGCTTGAGTTATTGACATTTCTGCTATGGCTAAACACAATGCATGGAAAGGCAAGATGAATCCAAGCTTGGTAATTTTATCCTTGAGAGCATTCATGATAGGGGATCCTTCATTGAATACTTGATAGTATGGCCATCGTTCCCACTTTCATCAGTAATGGCCTTGACACATCAAAAGAGATTTTCTTGCAGCATGAGAAACTATGTCATTTGCATAATCCAATTAGATGCACCCTGATCTGGTGTGCTATTTTGATGAACTCTATGGAGCTTATGCAGAAGCTAGATGGCGTGATGAGAGGCAGACATCCGTGTAGAAATCTTCTAATTCTAATGATGAGGGTGATAAAAAATCGTAATCCCTACACTAAAACTTGCCCTTATCTCGACATGTTAGAGAACTGCCTATAGAATGAAGGTAGCTTGCAGACTGTGAACTTGCTCAATTTGATGTTCGCCACTTCCTCACTCTACTGGGGACGAAGAAGCTGATGTTGATTGGCAATTCTCTTGCATGCAATCAAATGGAGGCACTTGTATGCACGCTCTCACAAGCTGAAGATCCAAACTGCCGGTGGTTGAGGCAACTAGTAGCTTATGATGTTGCCAACATATCAACAAGCTATTGGTACCACCAAAGGTGCCTGTACTATGTTAGCAATTCATTGATAGGTGACAATTCAACTCACGACTAAGCTTTGATACCAACTGAAGTTACACACAGCAGGAGATCTGTCGACGCACTGAGGTAGAGAAAGAGTATATGCGTAGATAAGAATGATGATGCACCTGCTTCGATTAAACAAGAAGGATGGATATATAGATGAGTATGGAATGCCCATTGGCATTAATGATGCTCTACAAGTTAGGCAATGCAGATGGCTACTAGCAAGTGCCGTGACAAAAAGGTCATTGTCAAAAATTGAAGTTATTTGACCATACCAGATTTTTGAGAGTAATGACAAAGGTAGTTTCAAGGAGGAGGGAAAGTCAAGATTGTGAGCATCCTGAGTTCTGGCTCGAACATTTGGGAGATCCACAAAAGAACACACATAGTCAAAGTAGTTCCTTATAAGAAGGAAGTAGAATTCATCCTTCATCAAGCATGTTTTGACCATGTATTTATGTCCAAGTTTATTGGCGGATAATGTCCAACATCTTTCGGCCATGCCTATCGATTTCATTGAATCTCGAGAGATAGTTCTAGAAGATATAAGTGCAGAATTGCAGTACATCTTTAAATTTCATGTGATAATAAATTTGAAAACACATGCACACATTGACTGCACCATGGACACAGGTTCAACATCGAGGAAACGTCCACCTGCGCAACACAAACTGGTTCAAGGTCGAGACACAGGTGGGATTAGTTACAAAACTGTATCCTAGAAGAACGGGTTACAATTGTAGCATTAGGTTGTTCAACGGAATATAATGCAAACACAAATCAAGGCGAGACGCTTAGCACCAAGTTATCCTTCTATGAAGAATTTCGCAGAAAGATGTTCGCAGAAAGATCTTCAAATTCAGAAAAGATCGCTTGGAAAATAATGTGATTTGTGATAACTACGAAAGGAATGACTCGTTTGGTCTGAAAATAATATCAGCGAGTAAATCTAGAGAGAGAGAGTGTTCATATCTCCACGCAAACATGTGTAGCGAGACGATGGTTATCGATCTCCGATACGCACAGCCTACAGGACAAGCTGATGAATTTAGATTCTTGGTACGTACTACGCACCTTATGCGTATGTAATAGATGATCAGAATATACAAAGGAGGTGCTCTAGATTCTTCTACTTTTAGCATTTTCTAATAATAAAAATCTCGTTTCCACAGGCAAGTAATAAAGATCTCATTTTTTAATAATAAAGATCTCACTTTTTTAATAATAAACATCTTGGATAATCACGTTTAAGTGGCTGCCTCCGTGCGCCTTGTGGTAAGAGTGTTCAAAGATCACATGTTTCATCCACTTGCCGACAAGATAATTATTGGTTGCTGATCATCCGTGGTCGTAATGCGACATGCAAAGATTGACGGTTATAATTTCCCATCGCATTTAAGTCTCCTTGCTTAATAGAAGTAAGTTCAATTGATGAACTTTATATTATTGCGTTCTCTTAGATGGAATAGAGGAAGAAGCATATAAGCATACATTCTCTGTGATTGAATGGAAACGATATCCGTGCGAGCGCTTTAGAGAAGAGTGTGCTTTGTGACTGCACATAGACATCTGAAGGAGGTACAATGGCGATCTTATGGATTCCTTACGTGACTCTGCTCTTGAATTTAGCGATAATGACGATGATACAGAGGATGCCAACGGCTCATGCGCATCTCCAGGACTCGGAAGAATTGGGATTCCTTTCTGCGCAGAACGAAGCGAGGGCGATGGTGGGGGTTCCGCCACTGTCCTGGGACTACAATCTGACGAGCTACGCCGCAAGCTATGCAGCTAGTCAAGCAGACCAGTGTGAGGCGGTGGTACACTAGCGAGGACCTTTCGGTGAAAACCTGTTCTGGGGAGGTTTCGGGCGGGCATGGAAACCTGAAGATGCTGTTGGATTCTGGGTGGAGGAGAGCAGCTATTACGACTACTCATCCAACTCCTGCGCTCCTCGCCACATGTGCGGCCAGTACACCCAGATAGTGTGGAGAGACACGACCCACGTTGGCTGTGCGTCCCAAATCTGTAGCAGCGGTTCGGTTCCAATGATCTGCAACTACAACCCACCGGGAAACTACATTGGTGAATGGCCCTACTAGCACAAACACCTCCGTCCATTGTCAGGACGCTCGTCTGCAACAC
This sequence comes from Ceratopteris richardii, assembly GCA_020310875.1. Lineage (NCBI taxonomy): Eukaryota > Viridiplantae > Streptophyta > Polypodiopsida > Polypodiales > Pteridaceae > Ceratopteris > Ceratopteris richardii. The sequence goes on along the minus strand of CM035425.1, from coordinate 75,278,080 downwards.
ACTTTATCATTTAAATTATGTCGGAAATATGTATCTTGCCGTTCTACAGGTTACAGCCGTATTGTCAGTATATAAGTTTGTGTGAGGTGAATCTGGGTGATCACCATGTAAATTATCTCGTATGTATCATGCAATCATAAGGTGAACCTCTTTAAGTTCTGAGAGCATTCTTATTCGAAAACAATAACATCTATCGTAATATTACAAAGAAAGTTCCGCGTGTACTTGAACCTCATAATGCTTTTTAGCTTTAAATACATCCGATTTGTTTTCGTTCTATTGCGTCCCCTAAGAAAAATTGCACTATCGATCACGATAACAAACATACACAAAAGAACCTTAATTTCTTGTTATTGCGCTATTATAATGCAGCTCGAATTTCATTTTATTGTGCACCATCATTTTCCGTGAGTCAATAAATTCGTCGCACTTGTTCACATTCCATGGCTTTGAAGAGCATAGTTCTGTTTGTCTGCCAAAATGCGTGTTCACTTGCTGTTCTTGCGCCACCATATTCCAATAAAGAGAAGCCTTTCCATAACTAGACATTTCATTCCAAGATTATGAGAGGGGTTCAAACCAAAGATTGAGCGCAAGAGGACGAGGCAAAGGTCGTGAAAGAGGAGGTATAGGTCAAGGAATAGACCAATCAAGTGATGAGTGCTACGTATGTGGAAAGTTAGACTAGTTTCAAGGGAAATGGTGCTAGTGAAAGTTCAAGAACAACAACAAAATACGAGGGCAACTATGCCTCAACATCAGACACATCCAACAACGAGATTAAACTTGCAATAATGTATGATAGTATCACAAAAGGAAGGATAGAATCAATATAATACATAGATAGTAATCGTAGAGACAACATAAGTTGCACACGTAGAAATGTGAGATGGCATAGAACAAAAGATTACACACACAATAGTTTTGTCACTCAATGGTTATCAAAGTGCAAAAAATCTCAAAGTTTTCTTTCATGTACCTAAAATATTAACTAACTTTCTATCTATTAGAAATGATTGAAGGAGGTTATGAGTTAGGGTCCACTAACAACTGCTTTGTTAAAAACCCATAAGCAAGGTCATAAGTTGATACCACAAGAAAAGAAGAAAGGGAGGTTTTTCACAACCGAGATAAGAGCACAACCTAAACATACTAAATTGCCTTCTACAAACAAGTAGGTAAGAATCCTAGCTTTGAGTTCAAGTTATACGATCTTGGACAACTCAAATAGTCTTTAAGGATTGAAGCAATTTCTGAAGAGGACAACGTATTCCTTATGCAAAGGAAATTTATACTTGATCAGGATTCAAGATATTGAATATGTAATTACTAGCCTATGATCAAAGATTCTTTGAGGTGAACATGAATTGAAGTGTTCAGGATGTTCAAAATGTCACATATATAGGTCAATTGTTAATTTAGTGTATATGCACCTATCAGAAGACATGATCTCACACATTTAGTTGGGGAATTATCTCTATACATGCAGGAACCTGATTCTCCACACTTAGTTGCAAGAAGAAGAATGTTGAAAAACTTGAAGGGAGGGTTATTGAAGGCCTCTTATATCCACATGAAGAAGATTTGTGGATGAAAGTGTACAATTATGTTGACAAGGATGGCTCCAAAGATGATAGAATGAGTGCAAGTGGGTATGTTATGCTTGGGAGCATGATAGTCTCTTTGTGCTACAAGAAATAGACTATCATAGCTCTTTCATCCACTAAAGAAGGCTATATGGAATCAGGCCAAGTGTATTGTGAGTTTTTATGTGGCTCATCAAAGGATTTTCAAACTTGTCAAGAGAAACGAGATAAGGAAGAGAGCTCATTCACACACTCTCACACTCAAGAGGAGCACACACACATGTCGACAAGGAAGAATGATCTTCTTCTTCATGTATTACATAGAAGTAATATACAAGAATGACCTAAAATAATAATACAACTAGTGTGGTGTATAAAGAACAATACATAGGGAAAATTCTAATGTCCATGAATGCGTGAGCTGACATAGAACAAATGTGCCATCACTCTTGATAGATAAATCTAGTAAAACTCACTAAAGTATCCATAACATATACCACCATGAGCACTATACATGTAAGAGAAATGAAAAATTGATATGCATCATCCTTGATCATGACATGTTTAGCTTGATATCTCAACACTGCCCCTCAAGCTCAACATCCTTTTCGATAATCAAAGCATCATCTAAAACGTTGTCAACTTCTTAGATCCAAGTGCTTTAATAAGAATATTAGCAACCTCATAATCTATCCTCACATAAACAAGATCAATATCACCTACTAATACCTTTTCTATGATGAAGTGATAATGTACCTTGATATGCTTTTATCTTGCATGAAAAACATGATTTTGTGCTAAATGAATGGTGCTAAGATTATGAGAATAAATGATGATAGGATTTTACAGTTCCACAACTAAATTTGGAAGTAGCATTAGCCATTGAAGCACCTCTATACTCAGCCTTTTTACTTGACAAAGCAATAGTGGGTTGCTTCCTTCTGCTTCATGTAATAGCTGCACTCCCAAGTGAGAATAGAAAGCCACTAGTAGATCTTCTATCTAGAATACTTATAGCCCAATTTGAATTGGTGTATCCATGAACTTACAAATTCTACACCACCTTCATAAAACAATGCATAATCTAGAGTAGCACTCGTGTAACATAGTGTGCATCTAAGAACATCTCAATGTGGTTTCTTGGGAACTTGCATCGATCTACTTTCAAGTCCAACAATGTAGCTTAGATCTGGCCTTGTAATTGTGAGATAGGTCAAAATTCCTATAGTTTTCTTGTACATAGTAGAGTTTTCTAATGCTTCACCTCACTCATCAATGTATAGATTCACATATAATTACAACCACATTGGCAATGAGTACTTGCACAATGGCAGTAGAATGATAGAGCTATGGAGTAAGCTCTTCAATCTCTACAAATGAACATGAAGTGGGTAGGAATCAAGCTCTTTCATGGTGACCGACTTCTTGCTGCTTTTATAGCTACTTTTGGAGGTAGTCTTGAATTTGAATTCAAATAACTTCACCTAAAAGTGATGCTAAGAATAGGAGATATTTTGTCAGTTGATGGATTCATGGTTTTAGGTATTTAGAGCCACAAATTTCCTTTTTACATCATGGATGACTTAAGCCATTATTTTTTTCACAATTACAAGAGATAAAATATACTCTTTTACAAGAGGTGTTCATATGTCTAAACATATGACTACACACGAACATAAATCAAATAATATCAAGCATGTAGGCTTGGGTCAAATGCACCACATGTGAAGAAATTTGGATCTGCAAGAATGAGTTACCGATTGCCCCCTCACTATTAGTGCCATCGCTTGGGTAGAAGACGCAAGATCGAAGGATATGAACAACAAAGAAATGAAGTAGTCTATTCCTTGGAGTACCAACATTTGGGTACCAAAGTGGTCAATGAATGGTAACCACAATAATGAAAAAATTTGGGTTCCTAAGACCTTCTTTTGAGTTCAGATCTCATCGTATGAGCTCTTAGGTTCTAGTTATATGCAGCCTATCTCAACCCCTCAAAAGTACAAACAGAATGCTATTGTTTTTTAGTACCCTTCTAATGCTATTCCTAGAGTAACTTGGAAATTGGTTCCTAAAAGTCCCATGCCCAAATCAAATCATCATTAGATACAATGTGCAAACCCAAATACAAGTCCTGTAATCGCATAAGGGAATTCTAGAAAGTAAAACCTTTTAACTTACCACTCAAAAAAATTGGTAATATACTTGTACACTACTAGAAGCATGTTGAGCTCATTTACTGACCAGATTAGGCACCCTCATTACTTAAAAATCACCCCACAACACGTAGGGATATATAAAGACACATTGGTATTGTATAGGGAACAAGGTCTCACCATGTTTCTTAAACAATACTAATGTGCTCTTCTTATTCTACTAAATGTTCAAGGAGCACCACATGTAGTAGCACCAATGGCTAGAGTAGGAACATAGTTCACAATCCATAGACATTAGTAGCCTACCCATTAAGGACCATCCCACAGATAGGCCTCCGAGAACTTGGAGAAGTTTGAGGGAGGTAGAAAAGTAGGGTTCAAGGTGATGAGCTTTGGTCTAGTCAACGAGCATAGGACCAGCCCTTGAGCTTTTGTAGAGTCAAATAGAATTTATAGGATTTTAATTACTCTAAAAAGATCCACTATGTACTTTGGAACATCAATAAGAAAGAGTTAATACAAAACAAATGATTTTGCACTTTGATTAGCGTAAGAAACTTGTTATCTTTGGATGAAACAATCAACTTCAAATGCTAACAATACTCAGCATGATTACAATTGTAAAAAATCCATTTGGACAAATGTTATACATAGTCTCAAGTGTGAAAAATTCACAATAGTAGAATAAATAAGCAAGATATGATTTTGGAATAAAATTACAATGGAAAGAGGTGTTACTGATTTTGTAGGGTTGTGTAGAAATACACACGGAGACCGTAAATTGCAGGTTGCTCTACATATACTAAATCAAATGCCCACAACATTTATATAGTGGTGAACTCTTCCCAATGAATCCTCAAATATCCAATTTCGAGCTTTGTAGAAAGAGAAATAACATCCTACAAGATAACTATTGTTCAAGATGATGGTGCAGAGAAATTCAGGAGCAACACAATGATGACCATAAGTGTATGTAAATTGCTCCAATGTAAAATGAAATTGATTTAGAGTCTTTATATGGACTCTTTATTTTGTTTCACAATTTCTTTCAAGTGGTTCTTGAATTCAAATCCAAGTGGGGTAGTATGTTGGAATGAAGAGAATCAATCTCATACAATCTAGGAAAAGTAAAATCAGGTTTGATGACTTGATTTATTTGACTTGATTGATTGATGAATTATCAAGTTCAAATACCTCCAATTCATGGAACTTGATTCTATTCATTTATCCTTTTAGAAAAATTTGTTGTTGCCTTTTACATAAATAAGTATCCTTATAAATCCCAAAAAATATATATTGATGAACAATGTCTTCAAAAGATATGTTTGACATAATCCAAGTGATGTTTTGATGTAGATAATATCCACATCAAGTATAGTGAAATCTTGATGATTCCAACAGCCCCCCCTCAAGTGAAAGTATGCTTGAGTGCTCAATATCTAATAGCATGAATACCTGCTATTGCTTTGAATGTAAAAAATTTGATTCCATCAAGTGCACATGGCATCATATCTGCTCCTTGTTTTTGACTTGGAACAAAAGAAATGTCAACCTCCTTTTCCATGAGTTTTTCCCTAATGAAGTGATAATGAACCTCTATGTTTTTGGTACTCGCATGGAAGATAGAGTTTGCTGCTATGTGCATAGAGCTTAGTCTCTAAATATGTGAGGTTTCAAGCTCACGAGTCCCAACTCTGAGTACAGTGCTCTTAACTATATTTCCTTTTGATTCACTATGGTCAAAACGCTATACTATAGTTCACTGACAATAAAGGAGATGTTGGTTTCTTCTTGGATCTCCATGACACTAGCTTTTAGCCCCCAAATTCTAAGTAACCAAATGTACTTCTTTTGTCATTATTAGCTCCTACCCAATCTGCATTTAAATCTCTTCACAATTAGATCTCATGAGTAAGGATAGAATATACCTACATTGAGTGTTCCCTTGAGGTACTTGAGTACTCTCTTAACTCCATCCATGTGTGGTCTTCTTGGAGAGTGCATGAATTGGCTTAGCACTTCTAAACCATATGAGATGTTTGCGCTTACATGAGTAGCAGATATCAAGCTACCTATGAAGCTTTGGTCCTCTTTAATGTCCTTAACTTTCTCACCTTCATAAATAGTAGATCTATTATTCATCTTCGAAGGTTTACCTATAGGTCTAGTGTTATCCAATTCGAACTTTAGGACTAGACATTGAATATATCTATTCTAAGTGAAGTACATACCTTCATATTTGTATATGACATGCATACCTAGGAAGAATGCAAGCTCACCTACATCACTGATTTTGAATTCCTCTTGCATATGCCTTTTGATCTTTTTTGATAACATTGAAGTCATCACTTGTAACAATCATTTCATCTACGTATAAACACAAATAGATAATTTTATTTTGGTCCTTCCTGGTGAAAAAAGAAGTTTATGCATTGCTTGATTTGAAATTCATCTTGTAGATAGATTACCGATATGAAATTCCAAGATCTAGGAGCTTGTTTCAATCCATACAATGCCTTTTTGAGGCTGCATACATAAGATGTGTAATTAGGAATTTCAAAACCTCACCACATGTGCGACCACTAAACCCAGATAGTGTGGAGAGACATGGCCCATGTTGGCTATGTGTCCCAAATCTGTAGCAGCGGTTCGGTTCTAATGATCTGCAACTACAACCCACCGAGAAACTACATTGGTGAATGGCCCTACTAGCACAAACACCTCCGTCCATTGTCAGGATGCTCGTCTGCAACACACTCTATCATTTAAATTATGTTAGAAATATGTACCTTGCCGTTCTACAGGTTACAGCCGTATTTTCAGTATATAAGTTTGTGTGAGGTGAATCTGGGTGATCACCATGTAAATTATCTCGTATGTATCATGCAATCATAAGGTGAACCTCTTAAAGTTCTGAGAGCATTCTTATTCGAAAACAATAACATCTATCGTAATATTACAAAGAAAGTTAATTCCAAGATCTAGGAGCTTATTTCAATCCATACAATGCCTTTTTGAGGCTGCATACATAAGATGTGTAATTAGGAATTTCAAATCCTAGAGGTTATGACATGCATACCTCTTCACCTATCCAACCATTGAGAAAACCATTCTTCACATCAAGCTGAAGTAGCTTCCAATTTCTTGGAGCTCATCCAACTCTTTGGAGAAGTATTCTCCCCCTCCATTAGATCCGATTTTCTTCAATGATCTACTCGCATGATTCTCCACATGTCACTACAACATATTAGGGGTACACCGAGGCTTCTAGCGACACAAATGCATAGGCATGATTTTGCCCTACTATTGGTGTAAGGGTTGGCATACGCGT
>CM035425.1:75033507-75266007 GCA_020310875.1 Ceratopteris richardii | reverse complement strand
CCAAAATTTTTTTGGAGAACTCAAACATGCACTTTCTCATGCACCTCTTTTACAATTACCATATTTTGCACAACCCTTCCATGTAGTTATACACTACAAGGAATACGGGCATATAGCGACGGTTAAGGCGACACAATTTTGTCACTATAAAATTGCAAAATGCGTTGTAATGAGGGTCACGCACGGATCGTCGATTAAATGACGAGCCGAATGACATTTTTTGCGACTGGTGATGCGACGGGGTCTGCGACACTCGCATAGAGCATTGCTAACATGATGGTTTTAAAGAGTGTCGCATAAGCGACATTTTTTACGTCGCATAAGCGACACTTTTTTGACATCGCTTATGCGACACCAACTCTACGTGTAGCATCGCTTACACGACGGTCTGTTGACAGAAAAAAATTAAAACATTGGAGGCTCTTCGATCGGCATTTTCATGCATCTGATCGAAGAGCTCTCCAACATTCGCAATTGTCCTACGCTTACGAGCTAAAGCAAGTATATGTAGAATTGTTGTTTTGCCTAAGCTCTCTCTTATTGTCTCCCTCTATCTCTGTTTCTCTCTTTCTATATCTTTCTCTCTTTGAATTCTCTCTCTCTCTCTGTCTTTCTCTCTCTCTCTCACACTCTCTCTCTCTCTCTCTCTCTCTCTCTTTATTGCAGGTTATTCAAGAAGCTAACCAAGCAAAAAGTATGGCTAACTATTGTAAGTACAATTTCTATTCTTTGTATATCATTTGAATTGTGCCTATCTAAGAAAATTTCTTGACTATGGCTAATTGTTGTAAGTACAATTTCTATTCTTTGTATATCATTTGAATTGTGTCTATTCTATTCCTTGACTATGGCTAACTAAGCTAAGAAAATTTTATTGGTAACCATAGTCAAGGATATCACTATGACATGGATTGATAAAAGTTCTTGGAATGAGTTCCTCGTTTCCTAACAGGACTAATCCGATGAGCCTTTCCATAGTGAGAACTCTCTAAGAAGACAATCTACCATCATCTACAACAATATGAACTTCTTCAAGAGGTTTTTTATATGTTCTGATTTCATCTGTTAAGTACATGTCTTTCAAGCTAACACTGAACCCTGTTTGGAAAAGCCATTCATGCAGAACATTTTGAAGGCATGTTAGGAACTGAAGATCAGTTTCAGTCCCTTTTTTATAGCAAAGACTTGGGACAATTCCTGTATGGCAATCTGTCAACCATTTATTGCCAACAGGACACTGCATTATCTCGCTGTCATGCACAACTACACTGCCTAAATATGTGTACTCTACACCAGGGGGAAAGGTCATATTTAAGACTTGTATCCCTGTGTGAATGCATGTGTATGTGTGTGAATGCATCATTATGTGTGTATTTGTGTATGCATCTATATGTGTGTATGCATGTGTATGTGTCTGAATGCATCATTATGTGTGTATGTGTGTATGTGTGTGTGTATTTGCGTGTGTATGTGTGTGCACGTCTATGTGTATGTGTGTGTGTGTCTATGAGTGTGTATTTGTTTATGTGTGTGTATGTGTCTGTGTGTGTATGTGACTATGTGTGTATGTGTATCCATGTATGTATGCACAAAGGCATTAAATTGTGTGAACATGTCTTCGACTTGTTTAGCTTGTAACACCTGCTTGAATGCTACATGCTTGTTATGTATGCATATGCATTATGTATGTGTATGTATGCATGTGCATTATGTATGCATATGTGTGTATGCATGTAAGTATGTATGTATGTATGCATATGCATATGTATGCATGTATGTGTATGTGTGTGCATGTCTCTCTATGTGTGTGTGTATGCATATATGTGTGTGTGTGTATGTGTGTGTGTATGTGTGTGTATGTGTATGTGTATATGTGTGTGCATGTGTATGCATTATGTATGTGTATGTCTGCATGTGCATTATGTATGCATATGTGTGTGTATGCATAGATGTGTGTGTGCATGTATATGTGTGTGTGTATGTATGTATATGTGTGTGTATGCAACATTATGTATGTATGTGTGTATATGTGTGTGTATTTGTGTGTGTATGTGTGTGTGTATATATGTGTAGGTGTGTGTGTGTCTATGTGTGTATATGTGTGTGTGTGTGCATGCCTGGTCTCTCTCTCTCTCTCATGCTCTCTCCCTCTCTCTCTCTCTCGTTCTCTTGTTCTCGTCCAGATCTCCGCAAAAATGTGCCGGGAGAAATCGAAATTTTTTTTGAACATTCCAGAGTGTCGCTTACATGAAGCTCTAGAAAGGAGGACGCATATGCGATGCTATCTAGTTTGCCCACGTTGCACATACCATCGCTAGCTAGCGATGCCATTTGTGATGCAAGCATTTAGTGTCGCATAAGCAACGCAAGCATCGCTTATGCGACATATCCCTCTTAAAAATAGATAATTCAAAAACACCACCGTCGCTTATGTGATGCTAGCATCGCATAAGCGACGGTGCTCTTTTTTTTTCCGATTTGGGGGCATCGCTACACCCCCCTATTTCTTGTAGTGATAGATGCTAGTGGTTTATGTATAGGTGTTGTATTAATGCAAAATGACCATCCTATTGCATTTGAAAGTAGGAAATTTAACCCTTCTAAAAAGAATTATAGTACATATGATAAGGAACTTTTAGGTGTTGTGCATGCTTTAAAAATTTGGAAACATTACCTTATGGGTTCTCAAGTTCTAATCAAAGTAGGCCAACAAGCTATTGAGCATTTATTATCAACCATTGATTTTCAAAAAACACATTAAATGGGCTTCATTCATACAAACTTTTCAGGCTATGATTCAATATGAACTTGGTAAAGCTAATGTTGTAGGTGATGCCCTTAGAGGTCATTTCCCATCCCCACAATTAAATATTATTTCAACCAATAATAATTCTAATGTTCATATTCATTCATTTCATGACATGATTCCTACTTATGCATTTGATTTATATTGTTCTCAAACATGGAATGTGTAATCCAGCAGAATTCCCTCTCTCAACAAGAGACGGAAGATCATGCCCTTTTAAAGGAAATGGTTGCAGTCGAGTACCGAAACACGACTGGAATTCTAGAAGAAGTTCAGGTTCTTTTGTTGAAGGAGTACTCAGGATTGTGAAGGATGACGAGGGTTCCATCAACTAAAGTACAAATAAGAAAAGAGCAACGTGGAAGAAGTTTGCAAATTTGGTGCCTTTTTGGTAGAATTTCGATAACTTTTCGGTGAACACTTTGGGACAGGGCAGAATTTCGGTCAACTGGTTGACCAAAATCACCAAAAATAGAATTACTAAATGAAACTCAGAATTCGGAAGAAGATCACAAATTCGGCACCTTTCGGTAGAATTTCGGTACCTTTACGGTAAGCACTTCGGGACAAGGTGGAATTTCGATCAACTAGTTGACCGAAATCTCGAGAGTCAGAACTACTAATTGAACTCTGGTGATGACAGACACCCTGAAGCATCGCGACATCACAATTACTGAATCTACGGACATTCCAACTGTACTCATTGTCATATGCACTCCCAGGGCCAATCGAACCACCTTAATGGATATATTGAACAGATATATGAGGCGAATCCTTCCCATAGGCAAAACTACGGGTGACGCCTATCTTGGCAGGCAAAACTAAGGATGACGCCCATCTTGGCAGGCGAAATAGACGACAATTGATGTATTAGCGGTTGCAGAATCAAAGGAAAACCGGATCGGGCGCATATTCAGAATCAACCTTCTCCCGTTTCTGGAGTATATAAGCAACGGCGTTCCACGACTAAAAGGGGGGAGAAAAGAGAGAAGGGAGAGAGAAGTTTGGAGGAGGCGGCTGCTGCGCAACAGTGAGGAGAAAGGGAACAGAGGGAGGAAGACAGAGAAGAGAAAGAGAAAGAAGGAGAAAGACGCCGAATCAGAAGGGAAGGAAGGATAAAAAAGAAACGTTCAATCAAAGAGTGATAAGGAGGGAGCGAATAGTGGAACTAGTAAGAGACTCGTCTCTGTGCACCAGTGTTGTGAGCTCACTGTTGGAAATTCTTCTGTGGTGAGGACATAGATCCGTATTTCTTAGTGACAGCCGTCGACATTACGGTGTGATTGTGGGTCTGAAAGTGTAGTCTATGTCCAAGTCATCAGACAATCAGAAATACCGTTTGTTATTCGCTGTTCTGTAGGACCTTGAGACTCCGATGATTCAATATTGCTGATTGTAATTTCTCTCACATTAGGAATATACTGCCTATTTACAGGACGGCAACATTCTCTATTTTGTTGTGTCATATTTCATGTCTTGTATGGGCCTATTCGCAGAAATGTTACAGGGTATACTTCCCTAAGGAAGAACCCCCTTGAGTAGATGGAGATTTGATTTCCGGCACAGGATAGATCACCGAACAAACCAGAAAGAAACAAAAACCGAGTCCCCAGAGTCCCGTCTATAGTTTGGCACACCCGGTGGGACCTTGCATTTCTGTGAGAGGCCCTGAGGATAGTAAATAGTCTCTTGTTTGGTATTTTTTGCCCTACTACATTTGCAAGTAGGTACATGACCCATACGCGAGCAGATAAGGAGTCTCTTCGTGTACGGAGGAGCCTTGACAAGCTAGCTATAACATCGATTAGTGAGTCTACCTCCTCTCTACCCTCTTGGAATTTATCTATTGATTTGGGTGCGACACCATTATCAAAGGAGAAGTATAGGAGAATCTTAGATTTCTCCTCAGATATGTCAAAAGAAACACCAGTACAAATGGAGGACCTTTCTCATTTACTCTCCAGACTCAAGATCAAGCTCCCTACCTTCAAGGGACAAGCATATGAGGATGCTGATGATCATGTGAGGAGATTCATCTCCTTATGCCGTGGACGAGGTCTACAGAATAGAGAAGATGCAATGCTAGCACTCTTCCCATCCAAACTGGAAGGTCTTGCAGACAAATGGTACAGTCAATATATGGATGGCCATTTCGCTACATGGGAGGCTTTAAAGACGACGTTCTCACAGACATTTCGGCCGAGTGACTCCTCAGAAAGAGCTTTGGATCAGCTAGAGAATTTAAGGCTGAGACAAGGTGAATCCTTCCATGAACTTCACACTAGGACAATAGCACTTGTAGCACGTCTTCCACATGCTCCAGGTGATTTCTTGGTTAAAAATGGATAGAAAAAGCTTTGCCTAGGTCATCTCAACAGAAGTTACACGAGTCTCTTAGATTGGATGCCACCCTCAATGATTTTGTTGCAGCAACATCGCACATGGAAGAAGCTCGACAACATTTTGAAGGGGACACACAAACAAATCATGCTGCAGAACTAGACCCTATTGAGCAACTAAGGAAGGAGTTAGAGGCATTAAGAATACAACAAAACCGACAAGAAGAGAAGGTCTTGCCACCACTACATCGCATTGATGACAAAGTTGGGTGACGAAGTAACCCAACTTTGCCGTGAGTTAGAGGATTTGTCGACCACTCAGGATATAAGAAGGCAGATTTGATGTACAAAATGTAACAACAGTGGACATTCCAATGCCAATTGCCCTAACAAGGTAAGCTGTCAACTTTGTGGGAAAGATGGTCATGAAGCTAGAGACTGTTACTACCTGAAGGGTACACAACAACAAGGTAACCCTCAGGCTTTGGATTCATATTATGCTAGTACTTCAAAGGCACCTGGTAGAGAGGAAAATCGTACAACAAAACCTAGATATAATAGACCATTGATGTGTTATTGCTGTGGTGAGTATGGCCATACGCAAAATAGGTGTTCCCTACCAGAGGATGCATCTCCTTGTCAACATTGTCCAGAGGCCAAGGATCACTATACCAAAGACTGCCCAAGAAGTCGTCCGGCTCCAATCCACATGATTACAGTCTCACCACAAGAAGAAGGTATGACCACTCAGACTTATGCTGTTTCATCCTCTATAATGCCCATGATGACTAGAACCAGACAAGCAGCAACAATTGGAAGAGAGGAACAACAAGGATTCCGGGATAAAGAGGAGGAAAAGAAGGCTGGATGGAAGGATCAAGCAGAAATGGAAGGATCTTATGAAAGGATGGTTACTTCATTAAGGGACCAACCAACAGATCTGCAAGCAGACACCTGAGAGAAACATTGAGTAGATTTTGAAAGGCATTCATCATAAGATTAGTCTGTACGAACTTATAAGGATGGATTCAAAAATAAGAAGTGACTTATTGAAGATTATACACTCTGCCCACTTGATCCAATCACCCAGTATAGATGGTTTCATGGTTGATTTTCCCCCTACACCCTTGCCAGACTACCAAAGTTCAAGATTATCCGTTTGTATAAAGGATAAAGCTCTCACAGGTGTGATCGTAGATGGAGGCTCAGGTATCAATTTGATGCCAGATTTTACAATGAAGAAACTAAATTTGAACCCCACCAAGATGGCACCATTCACAGTTACACTAGCATATCAACATCGGGTTGCACCTCTTGGTATTATTGAAAAGGTACAGATGATAGTACAAGGTTGCCACTTTATGCTGGATTTTGTTGTTATTGCACTTTCACAGGAGACTTCCTATCCTTTACTTTTGGGGAGACCTTGGCTGAGGCAAGCAAAAGCTTTGCAAGATTGGGGAAAAAAGAAATTATGGATTTTAACTAGCACCAATAGCCAACTGTAGCTACATTTGGAAGAAGGATTTGACTCAGGCAAAACTACTGGGTATACTGTGGATACTGAGGTAATGCCCTCTCTACCCCAGGAAGAAAATACATTATTGAATTGGATGATGGAAAGTGCAGAATGTTGCACGGTGGAAATCAATGAAATAGAGGAAAAAGTTCCAGATGAAGGAGTCGCAGGAAGAAACCATGAGGTTCGTAAGGAATTGAAGAATGAGAACTTGCAGGAGATTACGAATGTTGAAGGGACAACAACTATAGAGGTTTCAAAACAGGAACGTAATGAGCCAGAATACAGAGAAGATTTCCCCTTTTCGGACATACCTCCAGGGTGGACCAGAGAGCATATTGCAGAATATAAGTTAAAGTCCACTCCTGCATACAGTGGAGATGATTTATCAAAGAAGATTAGTCCTGAAACACTGGTACAAGAAATAAATCTAGGGGATGATGAGAACCCTCAAGTAGTCCAATTGGCCCCTTGGCTATGGCATTATCCTCCTTTACTACAGAAGGTAACTTCCTTACTTTTGCTTACAAAAATGTCTTTGCATGGTCCTACAAAGATCTAACAGGGATACCAGAGGAGCTCGGATCACATCGGATACCCTTAGTTGAGGGAGCACTGCCTGCAAGAAGTAGGCCATATCGACTCAATCCGAAGTATGCAGAGGCAGTACAAGTGGAAATTACAAAACTAGAAGAAGCAAGCATAATTGTTCTAGTAGAACATTCCAGGTGGCTTTCTTCTATGGTTATTGTGCCCAAAAAAAGTAGTGGAAAAATAAGAGTTTGTGTTGATTTTCGAGCCTTGAATAAAGTGACTGTTCAAGATGGATTTCCTCAGCCTTTCACAGAGCAAGTACTTGAGGAAGTAGCTGGTCACACTTTGTATAGCTTCTTGGACGGTTTCAGCGGCTACAATCAGATAGTGATTCATCCTGAGGATAGGGACAAAACAGCCTTTGTAACTCCATGGGGCACTTATGTTTATACTCGCATGGCTTTTGGTTTAAAGAATGCACCGGCTTCATTTAATAGAACAATGTATCTAATATTGGGCAAATGGTTGACAACCTTTTTACACATTTTCATGGATGACTTTTCAGTATTTTCAGGCACAGATAGAAGAGCAACAGCTCAAGGTTTCCATGATCATTTGGAAAATTTAAAAGAAATTTTTGAGCAATGTCTCAAAACAGGTTTGAAATTAAATCCTGATAAATGTCACTTTTTGGTCACCAAGGGCGCTCTTCTTGGTCACATAGTATCTGTTGAAGGAATAACGGTTGACCCTGCAAAGGTTACTCCTATTTTATCCATGCCTATTCCACAAAACCCAAAAGAAGTACAAAGTTTTTTGGGTCATGCAGGATACCATAGAAGATTCATACGAATGTATTCAGAAATAGTTAAGCGCTTATCAAGGCTTACCAATAAAAAGGTCCCTTTCTCATGGAATGCTGAAGCTGAGAAAGCATTTTGTGAACTAAAAATGAGGTTATGTACTGCTCCACTTTTAAGTGTTCCTAACTGGTCAATAGAGTTTCATTTGCATATAGATGCTAGTCTTCATGCTGTTGGTGCGGTTCTAGCTCAACCATCATCACACAAGGTTGATAAACCTATCTCCTATGCCAGCAGACTACTCAGCCAAGCTGAAAGGAATTATAGTACAACAAAAAGGGAAGGTTTGGGTATTGTATTTGCTCTTCAGAAGTTTTGGCATTATCTTCTCGGAGTACATTTTATAGTCATATCAGACCATCAGCCCTTGAAGTACTTGATAAACAAGCCTAGAGTGCCTGGAAGGGTTTGGAGATGGTCACTCCTCTTTCAAGAATTTAATTTTGATATTCATATTAAGCCGAGAAGAGAGCACTATATGGCAGATCAAGTGTCGAGGACCGCAATGAGTGAGAAGGCAACAGGTATTAATGATGAACTGGTGGATAGTAATCTCTTCCTCGTGGCAATTGGGACTGATTGGTATGATGAAATTCTCCATTTTCTCAATACTGGAAAACTCCCTGAACATTTGACACCCATAGAAATGAGAAGATTGCTCCTGAAAGTGAAAGCATATTTGCTTATAAATGGGGATTTATATAGAAATTGTCAGGATGAAATCCTCAGGAAATGTGTTTATCTAGAGGAGGTAAATCTTTTGCTAGAAGCTGCACACAGTGAAGGACATCTAAAGGGGGAAGAATTGGCTCACAAAATAATCCACAAAGGACTATGGTGGCCTCGGGTATACGAAGATGCAATCAACTTTGCTAAGGAATGCGACATCTGCCAGAGATGTGCTCCTAGGCCAACCAAGTTAAATTTTCAACCATTAAAGATTTCCACAGGATGGCTACCTTTTGAACGATGGGGCCTTGATTTCATTGGTTCGATCAGTCCAACTGGTCAACCTGGGGGCAAGAAATATATTTTGATGGCCACATGCTACGCAACTAAATGGATTGAGGCTAAAGCTACTGTAGATTGCACAGCTTTAACAGTATCTAAGTTTTTGTATAAACATATTTTTTTCAAGATTCGTTTGCCCACTGGAAATCACTATGATAGGGGGACACATTTTGTAAATCAATTGCTCCAATTTATATTTGACAGGTACAAGGTTTTCCATAAAAAATCTTGTGCCTACTATCCAAGGGCAAATGGCCAAGCAGAGAGCTCCAATAAAATTTTGATCGGGCTCTTACGCAAATTATCCTTTGATCATCAAAGTTCTTGGCCACAAGCATTAATCGGTGCAATTTGGGGTTTCCGAACTACTAGAAGGGGGACCACTGGTGAAAGTCCGTTCCGATTAGTATACAATAAGGAGGCATTGGCCCCATTCGAATTTATTATCAGGAAGGAAATTGGAGCCAGAATCAGTGGAATTGAGCTGCCCATTAGAAGACTTGTGGCATTGGAAGAATATAGGGAAGCAGCCATGAGGAAACTACAAGTAAAGCAAGAGGAACGCAAACAGCTGCATGACAGACATTTAAAGACTAATGAGGTACAGAAAGGATCTTTGGTCCTAGTGCATCAGATTCTGTTGACATCCACCAAATTGGCACCTAAGTGGATAGGACCCTACAAGGTGATAAAGGTACTACCTCAAGGAGAAGTTTATCTAGAGGACTTGCAGGGTGAAAGGATGCCCCTGGTCAACATCTCCAGGGTGAAAACTTATTTGAATTAATACAAGCAGATGAAATTCACTCACTGTACATACCATAGTTCTTTTAATTTTCGGCAGACCATTTTGTTTGATGAAATTAGCAAGTAAAAGAGATATTACACCGGGATGGTGTAAAGTTTTGATGTGGGGGAAATGGTTGCAGCCGAGTACCGAAACACGACTGGAATTCTAGAAGAAGTTCAGGTTCTTTTGTTGAAGGAGTACTCAGGATTGTGAAGGATGGCGAGGGTTCCATCAACTAAAGTACAAATAAGAAAAGAGCAACGCGGAAGAAGTTTGCAAATTGGGCGCCTTTTCGGCTGAATTTAGGTAACTTTTCGGCGAGCACTTTGGGACAGGGTGGAATTTCGGTCAACAGGTTGACCAAAATCACCAAAAATAGAATTACTAAATGAAACTCAGAATTCGGAAGAAGATCACAAATTCGGTGCCTTTCCGTAGAATTTCGGTACCTTTACGGTAAGCACTTCGGGACAAGGTGGAATTTCGGTCAACTCGTTGACCGAAATCTCCAGAGTCAGAACTAGTAATTGAACTCTGGTGATGACAGACACCCTGAAGCATCGCGACGTCACAATTACTGAATCTACGGACATTCCAACTGTACTCATTGTCATATGCACTCCCAGGGCCAACCGAACCACCTTAATGGATATATTGAACAGATATTTGAGGTGAATCCTTCCCATAGGTGAAACTACGGGTGACGCCCATCTTGGCAGGCGAAACTACGGGTGACGCCCATCTTGGCAGGCGAAATAGACGGCAGTTGATGTATTAGCGGTTGCAAAATCAAAGGACAATCGGATCGGGCGCATATTCAGAATCAATCTTCTCCCGTTTCTGGAGTATATAAGCAACGGCGTTCCACGACTAAAAGGGGGGAGAAAAGAGAGAAGGGAGAGAGAAGTTTGGAGGAGGTGGCTGCTGCGCAGCAGTGAGGAGAAAGGGAACAGAGAGAGGAAGATAGAGAAGAGAAAGAGAAAGAAGGAGAAAGACTTCGAATCAGAAGGGAAGGAAGGAGAAAAAAGAAACGTTCAATCAAAGAGTGATAAGGAGGGAGCGAATAGTGGAACTAGTAAGAGACTCATCTCTGTGCACCGGTGTTGTGAGCTCACTATTGGAAATTCTTCTGTGGTGAGGACACAGATCCGTATTTCTTAGTGACAGTCGTCGACATTACGGTGTGATTGCGGGTCTGAAAGTGTAGTCTATGTCCAAGTCATCAGGCAATCAGAAATACCGTTTGTTATTCACTGTTCTGTAGGACCTTGAGACTCCGACAATTCAATATTGCTGATTGTAATTTATCTCACATTACGAATATACTACCTATTTACAGGATGGTGGCATTCTCTATTTTGTTGTGTCATATTTCATGTCTTGTATGGGCCTATTCGCATAAATGTTACAGGGTATACTTCCCTAAGGAAGAACCCCCTTGAGTAGACGGAGGTTTGATTTCCTGCACACTATAGATCACCAAACAAACTAGAAAGAAACGAAAACCGAGTCCCCAGAGTCCCATCTACAGAATGCATCCAATAATTTTACACCATCTAATAAGGATCACTACACTTTTCATAATGGATTCTTGTATTTCCAACACAAGTTATGCATCGTACAAGGTTTTTGAGAATTTTTTATGAAAGGGATGCACGAATCACCATATAATATGGGTCATAGGGACATACAAAGTACTATTTCTATGTGTTAATAATTCTTCTTTTGGCCAAATACAGAAAAGGATATTGCACAATATGATTCCCACTACATCATGTGTAGTCTTCCTATAAGTTCATCTCATAATGATACAATTTGGACAACTATTGATAGGTTTAGTAAACATGCACATTTCATTCTTTGTAAAAAGACTCTTTTTGCACCTCAAACTGCTAAGTGATTTACTAAATGTATTTTTCTACATCTTGGTTTTCTAAAAGTTATTCTTTTAGAGCGAGATGTTCATTTTTTTAATCACTTTTGGGTTTCATTATTTCAAAATTTAGATTCTAAAATAGACTTTACCTCTATATTTTACCTGGAACTAACGAGCAAAGTGAAGTTGCAAATAGTACTATTTTAGATCTATTACATTGTTATTCTTTAGATAATCCAAGCAATTTGGATGAGAAAATTCCTTTATTATAGTTTGCATATAATAACACAACACATACTACTACTGGACGTGCACCATTTGAAATTATTTATGGTAGAAAGCTTCCGGCTCGCATGACTTTCACTCAAACTGATATACATATGCTTGATTCTTTTGCACAAGATCATATTTCTACACTTCATGAGGTTCATGAGCACATAAAAAAGAGTCAAGAATGTTACATGCATAATGTTAATAAGAAACAAGTAGCTAAACAACTTAATTAAAATGACTTTGTATGGTTGTAAATAATTAAAAGACATTTGAAAAATATTTCACAACATCCGAAAGTTAAACTTGAACCACATTATTATGGACATTTTTGTATTATTCAAAAAATTAATGTGAATGCTTTTAGATTAGATATACCTTCTTATTGGAATATACGTTATTCTTTTCATAATAGTTTATTGAAATAATTTAAAGGAACATTACCACTCACTCCTATTTTAGATGATCCTCCAATACTTGAAGAGGATGTTAAAATTTGAGTTCTAGAGAAAATACTTAATTATGATGTTCCTACTATACACAGAGGTAATCAATATCATAGATATTTAGTTAAATATAAAAATCACTCCCTTGAAGAATCTCAATGGTTTCATAAAACATCACTAATTCCACATTATGATCATTTAACTTCTACATATCATTCACAATCACAATAATTTCCAGTTTCCAATTCCATGCATGTGTTTCTACATGGAACATGCTTAGTGATGGGATATGTGACTAGCCATCCACTTCTATTTTATTTTTATCAACTAAGGTCAGTTGCTCGTCAACTTGAAGGCATGTTATAATTTATAATGGAATAATGGAATGCTATATGGATTTTAATGTCTTCAAGTTTTTAATGTGATTTGTGTTTTGATTTAGCAGGTGAACGCACATGGACTTATTCAGAAACTTAGTAGAATATTTGGAAGAATATTTAGAAGATAGTATTTTCGTTATTGTTTTGTAAAACTAATAGATCGCTTTAAAAAGCAATGTTAATTGTAAAATTAGTAGATCACTTGAAAAGTGACAATTTTGTAAATAAAGTAGATTTTCATAAATGCATGCTTTTGAAGCACCACCTTCATGTATCTTCTATTCAGAATGTAATGAGAAATACCTATAAATACACATGGTCTGATGGACTCATCCATCTGAGTATGTGGAGCACTACAACATATGAGGGGCTTACCGACGCTTCATATACCGACGGTCACAATCGGCGTCGGTATAGGCCTTGGAAAATCTCACTAAGAGATACCGACGGTCAAGTGACCGTCGGTATGACCGTTTTAAACGGATCGTCGATGTGGCGTGCAGCCGTCGGTATGCACGTCGGTATATGCGTCAGTATAGGTGTCAGTATAAGCATCCGTATGAGCGTCGGTAATTTACTGGGAACTACCGGTGCATATACCGACGCCCATACCGGTGCCTATACTGGTGTGGAGTTTTAAACATATCACGAACCCGAGAGCAAAACTTCACATTTTTGCATGTGTTTGAGTACTGCTGGTCTTATGTCGAACTTGCGCGCGCGAACCAAATTGCGACCTGCATTGTTTTGTGCACACACACACGGATCTCTCTCTCTACACACACACACTCTCTCTCAGCTTAGATCTCACATCTTGGTAAGTGCTGCGCGTACTGTTAGCATTTGTGTTTCTCTATGCTTTAGGGTTTGTAATTTCTCTTTTCTTTGATTTTGTAGAGGTTCTTTGGCGTTGATTGTTTGGAATTGGATGATAGACGACCTACATTACGCTTTGACGACAACGATTCAAAAGCCGGACATACTTGTTGTTGGAGTTAGACGTCTACGGAAGCACGCGAACAGCACAAGGAAGAGGAAGAAGCTTGGAGCACAACACACAAGACTGAATGTATTACTAGAGAATGTACAAAGATTAGTAGCCCATTAGGGCAATAGGCGTATATACAAGCCGGGGGAAAAAAACCTCCTAAAGAGGGAAAAAAGTGCCCCGGCGGTCCTAGAGTGTTCACACACATCACTACCTAAATATATCAACAAATCCCCCCTGGGAGTGATGCGGTGAACAAGGAGCTGGCACTCATGTATAAGGAAGTGCCGAGCTATGTGGAAATCACTCCACAAAAGGAAGTAAGCCCAAAGCTTTGCGGAAAGCTTCAAACTTCTCCCTAGGCAGAGCCTTCGTGAAAAGGTCTGCAATGTTCTCCTGCGTGGGCACATATGCCAAGCTGATCTCCCCAGCAGAGAACCTCTCCCTGACATAGTGATAATGCACCTCAATGTGCTTAGTGCGAGCATGGAACACAGGGTTCCTCGCAACTGCCAATGCGCTCTGACTGTCAGTGAAGATGGTGGTGGCAGAAGACTGGCCAACACCCAAATCAGCCATAAGGCGTCTGAGCCACACACACTCAACGTCGCTGTGAAAGCTGCCCTATACTCAGCCTCACAACTGGAAGTGGCCACAGTAGGCTGCTTCTTGCTCAACCAAGATATACATGAGCTACCAAGCATGAAGCAAAAACCACTGGTGGACACACGAGTGTCATAGCAACCAGCCCAGTCTGAGTCAGAAAAAGCATGCAAATCTGGCGGTAGTGATCCCCCCTTGGGATAAAACAACCCAAGTAGCCGAGTACCACTCAAGTAGCGAAAGATGCGCTTAACCGCTTTCCAATGCGTGACTCCTGGGCAATGCATAAACCTGCTCATCTGTGAGATAGCAAACTGAATATCTGGCCGAGTAATGCATAAGTAAATCAAGCATCCAACAGCCTGCTGATAGAGAACAGCATCAAATGCATCTCCAGCATCATGAAGACTCAATCGTAAACCTATCTCCATAGGAGTGGCAATAGGCTTACAATCTTCAAGGCCAAAACGCTGCAATAATGTGTCAATATATTTCGTTTGACACAAAGCCATTCCACCATCAACTTGCATAAACGGAATGCCCAAATAGTGATGCAAATGCCCCAAATCAGACATCTCAAATGAGGCATGCAAATCAGCCTTGAAATCAGCAATATGCTTCTCAAGAGGACCAGTGAGCAGCATGTCGTCTACATAGAGAACAATGATCAAAAGCACATCATTAGCACGCTTAACATATAAGGTGCTTTCAGTTGGATTGTTCTCAAAACCATGTGCAATCAGATAGGCATGTATTTTCTCATACCAAGCACGTGGTGCTTGCTTTAAACCATATAACGCCTTCTTTAACCTGCACACCTGGTTTTCATGCCCTTTCTGCATAAAGCCACGGGGCTGAAAAACATACACTTCTTCATGCAAGTCACCATTCAGAAATGTTGTTTTAATGTCCAAGTGATGTACATTCCAACCATGATGGGCTGCAAGTCCACAAATGCTCCGAACAGTAGTCATACGGCATGTAGGTGCAAAGGTCTCATCAAAATCAATGCCTCTTTCCTGCGCATAACCCTTTGCAACAAGCCTAGCCTTATACCTGTCAACTGTACCATCAGGTTTACGCTTCAGCTTGTATACCCACTTAGTGCCAATGGCCTTCTTGCCAGGAGGCAAGTCACATAAAGACCATGTACCATTCTTCATTATAGCATCATATTCAGATTGCATAGCAGCCATCCAATTTTCTGAATTTTGTGCTTCATCAAAAGAAACAGGCTCATTCTCATCACAGAGACTAGATGCAGCCATAGCATAGCAATCTGATGCAAAGGAGGTACTATGAGAGCCTGAACGAGTACGATATGACAAAGGTGCATCTAGCCATTTTGGCATAGTTTTTGCCTGTTCAATATCAGCTCTCTCATCAACAAGTGCATCATGTAAATCTGCATCAGAAATGGCATGATCTGCATCATCATATGAAACCTGCAAAGGCTGAGAAGTTGCCTCATTAGGATGAGCACTAGCCTGTCCACCTGTAAAAAGAGGCATCAAAGTATCATACATGTCTTTGGAGCTAACAGATGTCTCCTTAGTACATGAAAGCAATGGCTGAATAGCATCTTCCACAAAGACAACATCACGGCTAACCAGAATGCGTTTAGTCTGTGGATGATACAGACGATAGCCTTTACTTTCAGAACTGTACCCAACAAAAATACATTTTACTGCCTTATCATCCAATTTTCTACAATGTTGTTCAAGCACTAATGCATATGCCAAACAACCAAAAACACGCAGATGAGCAACAGATGGCTTGTGGTCATGCCAAGCCTCATATGGAGTGATAGACTGCAACGCTTTCGTGGGACACCTGTTCAGTACATATGCTGCACACATGACAGCCTCAAGCCAGAAACTATGTGGTAAAGCCTGACTTTTGACCATGCACCTCGCCATCTCCATGAGTGACCTGTTCTTTCGTTCAGCAACTCCATTCTGTTGAGGTGTATACGGCACTGTACACTGGTGTTTTATCCCACGTTCAGCCAGAAATGCATTAAAATCTGAAGGCATATATTCCCCCCCTCGATCAGAACGGAGGGTGCCCATTTTACATGTTGACAGATTTTCAGCCAAAACCAAAAACTGTTTGAAGCACATGAACACTTCGGACTTTGCTTTGAGTGGATATACCCATGCATGCCTGGAAAAATCATCAATGAAAGTCACGAAGTAAAGGTAATTTCCAAAAGAGGGTGTCTGCATAGGACCACAGACATCACTATGTACAAGCTGCAATTTCTGCATAGCCCGAACTGAACCATCTTTTGGAAAGGAAGAACGCTGCATTTTGCCCAAAATACAGCCTTCACAAACATGTTTTCCAGGTGCCTCAAGTTTGGGCAAAGAGGACACCATTTCAGATTTCTGCAGGCATAACAAACTAGCAAAATTCAGATGACCAAAGCGTGCATGCCAAAGCTTTGCATCTGACATAGCCTGAGAATCATGAACTGCACATGCCGAATCATTCATAGATTTTTCATAGTCTATGAGCTTATACAGCCCACGACATAAAATGCCAGAAGCAATAATCACATCGCCATTTGAGAGATCATGGACTGTACACCTGTCATCAACGAATTTAACAACCAAGCCAATCTTGGCTAATGCAGAAACTGATAACAGGTTCTTTTTGATCCTTGGCACAAATAAAGCATCTGACAAAGTGAAAGAACTACCATCAGCAGTAGTCAGAATGATCTTACCAACTCCCATAACAGGATAAGAGGAGTTATTGGCGCATGTGACAGTATTCCCTGTAGGGGCAGGCTCGAGTGAAGAGAAGAAACTGCGCTGCGAGGTAATATGTTTGGTTGCCCCACTGTCAAAGTACCAAACATCAGAGTCTACTGCAGACATGCACTGATCATGAGAAGATGGGTCAAAACTGCAAACAGTAGTAAATGCCCATTCTTCTTCCTGCACAAGATTTGCAGACTTTTTTTTTGGTGTAGAGGCCTCTGCAACAACCATTCCAACCTCTTTCTTCTTTTCCTCTTTAGCAGCCAGTTTTGGACAGTTCTTTATAATATGATCATTTCCTTTACAGTACTTGCAGAACAATTTCTGCTTTTCTGATTTCTTCTCATCTTTATCCTGGTTCTTCGATTGTGCAGCATTTCCAGATTTCTGCTTACTAGTAGAAGAGCTCCATTTTCCTTTGCCCTTCTGAGTAGCCAGGAAAGCTTGATCTGCAACACGCATAATGGACCTGTTCTGCCTGGACTGATCTTCCTGCAACAGAACAGAGACTAATTCCTCAAATGACAAGGCATTCGGATTGCCTTTCATCATCAATCAAAGAGTAGAGGCAAAACTCTGATATGAATCAAGAAGGCCATTCAGAACGGTCTGCACAAGTGAGCTATCTGGTATAACCTCATCAGCAGAAATCAATTGTTCCTTCAGGTCTTTGATCTTTGTAAGAAAACTGTCCATCGAATCACCTTCATTCATGTGCTCACTCTCCAACTGTTTTCGGAGGTAAGCAACACGAGCCTCATTCCTAGCCTGGTACAAAGTGGTAAGTGTATCCCAAGCATCCTTTGCTGTTCTGCAAGAGCGAATGTGAGGAATAATGGCACGTTTGACAGACAAAGCTATCAATGCATGTGCCTGGGCATCTCTGCCATCCCAACGAATCTGCTCTGCAGTAGGTGCAACAGAAACAGCAGCACGAACAGGAATCTGCGGAATATCATCTTCGACACCATCTTCATCAGCTCCAACACCTGTATTTGCAGTACCTGTCGTTACAGGTGTAACACGACGTCTTTCAACACCCTGCACAATGTTCCACAATCCTTTTGCAACCAGTACATGTCGCATCATATAAGCCCATAATGGGTAGTTGGTACCATCCAACTTATCCTCAACAGCCAACATACGGAATACATCACTGCTTTCAGCCATGGCCGGTGACTAAAATACCTTGATGCAAAAAATTGACTGTATCTCAAAAAGTTGAACAGAACTGCCCAGACGAGTTCTGCTAGACCTGTAGCAGACTTCAAGACGCTTAAACTAGCGAACAAAAACTGGTATATACCTTTGGCACAAAAGGACGAAATAGCCTGCACAAGCACTCGAAAACACCCTGAGTATGCTCACCAAATTTTGTGCGAATCTGAGACTGCAAACGGAGGAGTGTCGACGGCGCCCTGGAAGAATCAACGACCTGCTCTGATACCAATTGTTGGAGTTAGACGTCTACGGAAGCACGCGAACAGCACAAGGAAGAGGAAGAAGCTTGGAGCACAACACACAAGACTGAATGTATTACTAGAGAATGTACAAAGATTAGTAGCCCATTAGGGCAATAGGCGTATATACAAGCCGGGGGAAAAAAACCTCCTAAAGAGGGAAAAAAGTGTCCCGACGGTCCTAGAGTGTTCACACACATCACTACCTAAATATATCAACACTAATAAGTGATTGTTTTATTCTCTATTGAGAGAGAGAGAGAGAAAGAAAGAGAGAGAGAGAGAGAAAGAAAGAGAGAGAGAGAGAAAGAAAGAGAGAGAGAAGAGAAAGGAAGATAGAGAGAAGAGAAAGGAAGATAGAGATAGGAAAATAGAGCATACATACACACACACATACACACACATTTACACATTTACACATGCATACATACACACATACATGTACACATATGCGTACATACACACATACATGTACACACATGCATGCTTACATACACACACCTATACACACATGCATGCTTACATACACACACACATATACACACATGCATGCATACACACACACATAAATTTACACAGATGCATACATACACACACATGCATACACACATACATACACACACATATATACACATATGCATACATACACATACACACACACATATACACACATACATACACACACGCATATATACACACATATATACACATGCATGCATACATACACACACATATACACACATGCATGCATACACACATATATACACACATGCATACATACATATACACACATGCATGCATACACACACACATAAATTTACACACATGCATACATACACACACATGCATACACACATACATACACACACATATATACACATATGCATACATACACATACACACACACATATACACACATACATACACACATGCATATATACACACATATACACACATGCATGCATACATACACACACATATACACACATGCATGCATACACACATATATACACACATGCATACATACACACATATACAAACATGCATGTATACATACACACACATGTATACACATGCATACACATACACACACATACACATACATGCATGCATACATACACACATGTACACACACATGCACACACATGCATGCCTACATAACACATACATACACATACACACACATGTATACACATGCATACATACACACACACACATGTACACATGCATACATACACACACATATATACACGTGCATATATACACACATATAATCCTATTTTTATTTTGAAGTTTTTTTTTTACATCAAATATATAAAAATAGGATTAGGGTTTTTACGCTATTCACACATACATACACATACACATAATATATATATATATATATATATATATATATATATATATATATATATATATATATATATATATATATATATATATATATATATATATATATATATATATATATATATATATATATATATATATATGTATATACACATGTATACAGAAATATACATATTTTAGGTATAGATATTTAAGATTAGGGTTTTAGGGTTTAGTATTTCAGATTTAAGTCTAAGTCTTTCTGATTAGGGTTTTAGGGTTTTAATACGTAGATAACATATATACACAAACAAACATATACATATAATACATACATAAATGTAGATACACATGCATACAAAAATATACATATTTTAGATTTAAATCTTTAAGATTAGGGTTTTAGGGTTTTAACACCTACATAACATATATGCACACATACACATGCACATATAATACATTTATACATGCATATACACATGTATACAAAAATATACGTATTTTAAGTCTAGATATTTAAGATTAGGGATTTAGGGTTTAGTATTTCAAATTTAATTCTAAGTCTTTCTGATTAGGGTTTTAGGGTTTTAATACGTAGATAAGATATATAAACAAACACACATATACATATAATACATACATACATGTAGATACACATGCATACAAAAATATACATATTTTAGATATAAATCTTTAAGATTAGGGTTTTAGGGTTTTAACACCTACATAACATATATGCACACATACACATGCACATATAATACATATATACATGTATATACACATGTATACAGATATATACGTATTTTAGGTCGAGATATTTAAGACTAGGGTTTTAGGGTTTAATATTTCAGATTTAAGTCTAAGTCTTTCTGATTAGGGTTTTAGGGTTTTAATACGTAGATAACATATATACACAAACACACATATACATATAATACATACATACATGTAGATACACATGCATACAAAAATATACATATTTTAGATTTAAACCTTAAAGATTAGGGTTTTAGGGTTTTAACACCTACATAACATATATGCACACATACACATGCACATATAATACATATATACATGTATATACACATGTATAAAGAAATATACGTATTTTAGCTCTTGATATTTAAGATTAGGGTTTTAGGGTTTAGTATTTCAGATTTAAGTCTAAGTCTTTCTGATTAGGGTTTTAGGGTTTTGATATGTAGATAACATATATACACAAACACACATATACATATAATACATACATACATGTAGATACACATGCATACAAATATATATATATTTTAGATTTAAATCTTTAAGATTAGGATTTTAGGGTTTTAACACCTACATAAAATATATGCACACATACACATGCACATATAATACATATATACATGCATATACACATATACAAAAATATATGTATTTTAGGTCTAGATATTTAAGATTAGGATTTTAGGGTTTAGTATTTCAGATTTAAGTCTAAGTCTTTCTGATTAGGGTTTTAGGGTTTTAATACGTAGATAACATATATACACAAACACACATATACATATAATACATACATACATGTAGATACACATGCATACAAAAGTATACATATTTAAGATTTAAATCTTTAAGATTAGGGTTTTAGGGTTTTAACACCTACATAACATATATGCACACATACACATGCACATATAATACATATATACATGTATATACACATGTATATAGAAATATACATAATTTAGCTCTAGATATTTAAGATTAGGGTTTTAGGGTTTAGTATTTCAGATCTAGAATTTTAAGATTAGAGTTTTAATTAAATATATATAATTAAATATATAATTTTAAATATATAAAAATAGGATTACGTAAGGAAGAAAAATCTGAGTATATAAATAAATATATATATAAAATAAGATAATTATATACATAAATAAATATAAAAAGAACTAGTGTTTTAAATATATATAATTAAATATATAAAAATAGGATTATGTAAGGAAAAAACTGAATATAGAAATAAATATATATATAAAATAAGATAATTATATACATAAATAAATACAAAAAGAACTAGTGTTTTAAATTATTTAACTAAATATAATTAAGTAAGGAAAAAATCTGAATATATAAAAATAAATATATATATATATATATAAGGTAGGATAATTATATAGATAATAAAATATGATAAGAACTAGTATTTTAAATAGATAAATGAAATATATATGATTAAATATATAAAAATAGGTTTAAATTTAATCATTTTAAATAGACTGAATATATATACAATACACAAACACACATACTTATATACCTATCTATATTCACATATATATACATATACACATATATATACACATGCATACATATATATACATGTTTTAGTTCTAGGTCATTTGGATTAGGGTTTTAGGGTTTTAACACCTCCATCGAGTTTGGACACTCCATCATGCTAAAATGGCTTGAACAGGATAAAGATCGGAAGAATTATATCACACAGACGATTTACCAGGAGTTCCGACCAGCCGATGGACAGTCGATTGTCAGTTCAGAGTGGATTCTGCACACCGCACGTGAGGTCATGTCGGATCAATGATCCGAGGCTCGTGATGCATTCAGAGAAGGCTTACGAAAGCCTGTATGGTTAGATGCTGAGGAGTGGGACATGATTCGTGAAGAGCAGCAGCAGACTCCTGATCGATATTGCCAGCAGCGAAATGCCGTAGCCACACCTCTAGACACGATTGGACCGTCACATTTGGGCAACGGCGGATATGACACGATGCGTCATGAGTTTGTAAGTACCATTTCATTTATTGAATTTATTTGTGTTAAATTTCTCATATATGTTTCTCTAATCTTTTTATATTTGTTTCAGGAGCTCGAATGTTACACTTATGTGTTCCTCGAGTAGCTTTGATGTGAACCTTTTCCCTATACATGGGCACTTTTTACTCTAGTGCTGGCTAGAGGTTTTTTCCCCATGTTATCACATACTTGATACTCTCATATGTGGTGGTACTTTGTACTTAGGGATATTATTCAGCTCTTACTTCAGTTTAGTTCATCGATCAATAGAGAGAGCTATTCTAGCCGTCGTCTTCTCCGTGTGTATTGCTGCTTTTGTGCTCCTTGTGTGTGCTTCTTGTGTGTCTCTCACACTTCTACACACACCCAACAGTGGTATCAGAGCAGGTTGAGCTTCTTCTCAAGTTTCGGTTTTTCGCGTCACGGCGCGCGCGCACTTTAACAGTGCAAATCAACTTCAGAGCATAGAAGTGTGAATTTCAGCAGCCCGAAAACATTTCCACCAGGTGCGCTGTGGTTTTACCCCCATTTCGAAGCCATTCGTGCAGTCAGAATTGCCATCAGAGTGACGGTTTGTGAGCTGAAATTTCAGCACTCATTTCAGTTTTCGTCGAAGTGAAGATTTCGTCACATTCGTGTTCCTTAGTGAAATGGCGGGCAGCAATGACTTGTTTGGCATGCTTCAAGCTGAAGATAAGCTTGATGGGACCAACTATCCGATGTGGTCTTACATGATGAAGCACGTTCTTGTTGCAAAACAACTTTGGAACATAGTGGCAGATGTAGATCGAAGACCGGCAGTGCTTCTACTTCACAGTCTACTGTCACAGATGGAGCTTCTTCTTCGAGTACAGTGGTTTCTCCTTCTCCACCTACACAGGAGCAGCTTAGATGGGATGGAAAAGATGCTCAAGCTCATGCTTTGATTGCGCTTTCAGTGAAGCGTCATATAGTTCCACACATTCGGTCATGTTCTACATCACGACAGGCATGGGACACTCTTGCTTCTTTGTATGCCATGCGTAATGAAGCACATGTTGCATACTTGAGGAAGCAACTTGAGGATGTATGTATGGCTGAAAATGAGTCAGTGAATGTGTATGTGACACGCATCAAGGACTTGAAAGAGCAATTGGCAAACATAGATGAAATCATTCCGGATGCATCACTCATTTCTACATTGTTGAAAGGATTACCGGAATCTTTTCAAAGCTTTGCTACTTCACTTTGTTTGGTTGCAAAAGGAAATCCTAATATGTATGCATTTGATGAGGTTGTGTCTCTTCTTTTGCAAGAAGAGCAATCTAGAGTGAATAGGAGTGGTTTGATTGAAGGAACGCAAGCACTTGCTATCTCACAAAAGGGGAAAAGCAAGTATGGTTCAGCTTTGGGTTCATCAAAACCAAAGCCTCAAGCTTCCTCTTCCACTCATTCCTCTAATGATGGTGATTTGCAAAAGAAGAAGAGATGCGAATATTGCCGGAAGGCTGGTCATACTATTGATGAGTGTAGAAAGCTTGCTAAACGCAATGAAAAGAAGAAGGAATCGGGCATGTCTATTGCTGAAAATTCAGTAAATGCAAAGAATGATGAAGCTAACATGGCTCAAGATTTTTGGGCATGTGTTGTTACATGTCATTATGATGCTTCTTTACATTCTAAATGTATGGTTGTGAGTGAGGCTGATTCGGATTGGTTCTTTGATAGTGGTGCTTCAAAGCACATAACATCATGCAAAAGATTTTTTGCCTCTTTGAAAGATGCACCTAAAGGAGGACATATGGTGTGTGCAAACAATGCCTCTTATCCTATCATTGGAGTAGGAGAAATTGAGCTTACGGCTGCAAATGGAGGTGTGATTCTCTTGAAAAATGCATTGTATGTGCCCGGTATGAAGAAGAACTTAATTTCAGTTTTGTTGATTGCCAAAGCAGGACTTCATGTACACTTTGTTGATGATAAGTGTATGGTTCATGATTTCAGCAATGGGGATGTTATCGTCATGTCCAGTACATTATGTGATGGTTTGTATCGCATGGATACATACAAGAGGGCTGCCTCGAATGCCTTGGTTGCTCATACTTCTTCCATGGCTGAAATGGAGCTTTGGCATGCTCGTTTTGGTCATTTAAACTTCAATAGTTTGCTCTACTTGCAAAAGAAGGACATGGTTATTGGCTTGCCTACACTTGAGTCCATTGAAAAGCATGCATGTGAAGGTTGCATTCTTGGAAAAATGCATCGTGCTTCTTTTCCAAAAGATAGTCACATACACACTACAAGAAAATTGCAACTTGTTCATAGTGATGTATGTGGTCCGGTCAAGACTCCATCTTTTGGGAAGCATGTATATTTTGTTACCTTCATTGATGATGCTACTCGCCATACATGGGTGTATCCTATGAAAGCAAAGAATGAGGTATTTTCTTGCTTCAAAGCATTTTTAGCTATGGCTGAAAAGTTTTCTTCACAAAAGCTTTTGACTCTACGCACGGATCGTGGTGGTGAGTACATGTCACATGAGTTTAATGCTTTTCTTTGTGAAAGAGGTATTTCACACCAATGTATGGTGCCATATACACCTCAACAAAATGGTGTTGCCGAGCGTAAAAATAGAACTTTACTTGAAATGGCACGATGTATGGTTAAAGGAAAGCATCTTCCTCATAAGTTTTGGATGGAAGCGGTCATGTGTGCAAATTATGTGTTGAATCGCTACCCTACAAAAGCATTGAGAATCATCACTCCTTATGAGGCTTGGAATGGTCATAAGCCTATGGTTAGTCATATGCGTGTGTTTGGTTGTTTGGCATATGCTCTTGTGCCATCACAACAACGTCACAAACTTGATGACAAGGCAAAGAAATGTATATTTGTTGGTTATAGTGCTGAAAGTAAGGGATATCGGTTGTACCATCCATTGATGAACACAATTATTGTGAGTTGAGATGTGGTATTTGCTGAAAATTCAGTTTTCCCTCTACTTGAATGCAAAAAACTGCCAACAGTTAGCTCACAAGATGTGTTTGATACACTCATGCCTTTGTTCCAAAATGGTGCGCTTGACTATGGCCATGTAGACGAGTCAACTGAGGTTCAAAGGGCTGAAAAATTCTAGCCAAATAGCGCTGAAAATGTGGATAATTTTCAGCCAAACATGGCTGAAAAAATTCAGCCAAAAAATGTCAAAACTGCTGGAAATTTCCAGCCACATATGGTTGAACATATGCGACAAAATATGGCTGAAACTGAGCATGAAATTCAGCGCACGCATGATGTACATATTGAAGATGTTTTACATAATGAACGCATGTCTATCAAGAGTGCACAATCTATGCCAAAGTGGCTGAAACAAACTTTGCAGGACAGCAAATTGAGTGCACCTTTACTTGGTAGAACAAGGTCAAGCTCTCACCATGCATCAAGTAATTTTGTGGATTATTCTCTTATTGCTACAACATGTAATGAAGAGCCACTTTCTTTTGAAGATGCATGTGACGATCCACAATGGATGAGTGCTATGCAATCAAAAATGGATTCCATACATAGGAAAGGTACTTGGGAGTTATGTGAATTGCCAAAAGGAAAGAATGCCATTGGTACAAAGTGGGTTTACAAGATTAAGAGAAAATCTGATGGTAGCATTGATCGCTACAAAGCTAGATTGGTTGCCAAAGGATATGCGCAACAATATGGCATTGACTATGAGGAAACTTTTGCACCTACTTCACGCATGACTACCATTCGTACCGTGGTTGCATTGGCTGCCCATCGAGGTTGGAAAGTGCATCAATTGGACATAAAAACAGCCTTCTTGAATGGAGATTTGCAAGAAGAGGTCTATGTGAAGCAACCTCCTGGATTTGCTATGAAAGGGAAAGAGCATATGGTTTGTCGCTTGCATAAAGCCTTGTATGGTCTCAAGCAAGCTCCACGTGCATGGTATGACAAAATACATAAGCACTTGATTGCTCTTGGCTTCACATGTTGTCCGATTGAAAGCACACTCTATGTACGCAAAAATGGGGCTGATCTTATAGTGCTTGTTCTTTATGTCGATGACATACTCTTGACTGGGTCATGTAATTCAAAACTTGACATTCTTATGGTTGATTTGCAGCATACTTTTGATATCACTTATCTTGGTCTTTTGAGCTACTATCTTGGCATCCAGTTTGTATCCGTTGAGGGGGGAATTGTTATGCATCAAGGAAAGTATGTTGAAAAAATACTTCAGCGTTTTGACTTTGAGGATTGCAAGCCAGTTTCCACACCAGTTGAGACAGGATTTAGATTCTCAGTTGAGGATTCCAATGATGCATTTGACACTTCTCTTTATCAGCAGGCTGTGGGATGTCTTATATATGCATGCAACACAAGGCCGGATATACAGTATGCAGTTTCCCAGTTGAGTCCATTCATGCATAGCCCTGGCACTAAGCATTGCCAAGCGGTGAAATGTGTGTTTAGATATCTTCGAGGCACTTTGAGCTTAGGTCTCTTTTATGGCAGAGATGTCCAGCCATGCTTGCATGCTTTTACAGATAGTGATTGGGCTGGTTGTTATGATACTCGCGTGTCCACTAGTGGTAATTGCTTTTTCCTTGGAGACTCATGCATATCTTGGTTGAGTAAGAAGCAACCTACAGTGGCGACATCGAGTTGTGAAGTTGAGTACAGGGCAGTTTTTACAGCTACAGTGGAGTGTATATGGTTGAGACGCCTATTGATGGATCTTTGCATGGAGATTGATGCTGCTACGCATATTCTCACTGATAGTCAGAGTGCTTTGGCTGTTGCACGAATCCCAGTGTTTCATGCATGGACCAAACATATTGAGGTGCATTATCACTATGTGAGAGAGCGCCTTCATGCAGGAGATATTGATTTGGTATATGTGCCTACACAAGATAATGTGGCAGACATATTCACCAAAGCTCTTCCACGGGAAAAGTTTGAAGCTTTTCGCAAAGCTTTAGGCTTATTACCTTGTGGGGGCTGATCTGTCACTCCCTGTATGTGTTCATATCATTTGCTCCAGAGGGTTTGTTACACTTATGTTTTCCTCGAGTAGCTTTGATGTGAACCTTTTCCCTATACATGGGCACTTTTTACTCTAGTGCTGGCTAGAGGTTTTTTCCCCAGGTTACCACATACTTGATACTCTCATATGTGGTGGTACTTTGTACTTAGGGATATTATTCAGCTCTTACTTCAGTTCAGTTCATCGATCAATAGAGAGAGCTATTCCAGCTGTCGTCTTCTCCGTGTGTATTGCTGCGTTTGTGCTCCTTGTGTGTGCTTCTTGTGTGTCTCTCGCACTTCTACACACACCCAACATGGAAATGGGTCGTCCTCCAACACGAATGGAGGAGTCTTACGGATATAGTCATGGGTTGACTGCACTATTGCAGGACTTGGATGGACGCGGTGCGGTAGTTTCATGGGAGCATTTGCAATGAGGTAATTAATTTATAAACTTGATTTTTACTTGTTTGTAATTTTCATGTGAATTTATCTCATTCCATTAATGTTCTTTGTTGCAGGACTGTTGATATGGAACATTCTTTGCATGTGTATGGTAGTGGAAGACCAATATTTTGTATTTGATTTATGGCAATACATTGCTTTGCCACATTTTGTAAAAGCATCATATATGACAATGGTTTGCCACACTCTTGTACATGCTTCATTATTGAAATATATAACTTCTTTTGTACATGGTTCATTGTTCATTCTCATTATCTCTTTTGTGTACAATAATACTCTGTTTCACGAAATCATATTTCGGTTGTCATTAGAGTACACATCACATGTACTCGGTGTTTTTTGGGCAGAGTGTATTCTCTTTTGTTAAGCAACATCATGGTAATGTTGTTGTAGCAAAAGACAAAACACTCTACCCAAAAACAATTTTGCAGGTATGATCGTCGGTATATGCGATGGTACTCCCAGTAGTGTCATCGGAATAAGCGTCGGTACACCCAGGAGGTGACGCAGCAGAAGCCGATTACCGACGCATATACCGACGTTTATACTGACGCATATACCGACGCCTATATCGACGTATATACTGACGCATATACCGATGCCTATACTGACTCTTTGGTACCGACGCGCAAATTGACCTTTACATCGACGTCGCGGCAAATAAAGCCGCGCTCATTTTCCTTGGTAAAAACCTCAGTATACCATCGATCTGTTCTAGTGGAGGGAGATTGTACCCAATCTGAAGTCAATTCTTGTGTCTCTTTCTATCCTTTGAGTACTTTTGTGAGATTTCATTTTTGTACTATTCTCTACGTACATGTGTTTGCAAGATTCAGAGACCATTCTTGTATAGTACGTCAATTTAGGGTGTTTAATTTAGTTGTCTATTCTAGCAAGCTAACCTTGGACTTTTGTAAAAAGATTTAGATATCGTATTTGAGTCAAATCCAAATGACTTAGAAAGAAAAAAAAAAGAACTAAAACTCTCTACAACCAACTCAAACTTTGAAGATACGTAAACTTGCAACGAGTCATTTTCTAGATGACTCTAGACTTTAACTAATCAATGATCTGTTTCAACTAGGTATTGAAGCATTTTTTTTATCTTTAAGAGAAATGAGCTTGATTCTCAAAACGATTCATAGAGTAAATATAAAACATCATCCAATTACAAGATACTAGTGTGGTATCCAATAGCAGTATGTCAACCCAATGAGATTCTATTGATGAATTTTTACTCAAATAATTCTTCACTTAAGACTAATTTCATGCCTATATTCAATCTTTATGACTGTTTACTAGGAATGCAATTCTTGAGCATTGCTTTGAGTCAAAGGATTGAATTTATTGAGTTACACTAGGAAGTTGGTGCTTGACTTAGTCAACCTAATTCTTAGTTGAAAGGATCTTTTCAATGTCAAACTCCTACTTCTTCAAAAATTGATCAAATATTTCTAAATCAACAACACTTCATCTTGAATTGATTCATGATTCAAATAAGAACAACTCTTTTCCTTATTTGAAAAAGAAGATCTTGGAAGTTATTTTTACTTTGTATCTTCATATGTACTTGATTCTAAAGTATCTTGAGATCATTATATTATTTTCCTTGAAGTTAAAATTCTCCTTTGTGTTTTTAACTCCCTTTAGGATCAACTCTAACCTCAAGATTCATTCTAGGCCTAAAAGATAATTATCATCCTATGGTATAATGTCTCGTACCATCTTTCCAACATCAATCTCACTATAAAACTTGGTGTCCCATACCACCCTATTTTATATTCACAATGACATATTAGTGACACTTATCCTAAAGTCTAAATATATCTTTATATAGTACTTTCTCACTAGCTTCAATTCTTTAAAAGCATTTTGAAGTCTTAGGCATTACCTCTAACTAGATATTCTAGGTTTTGATTCCTTCACATGATTGTTTCAGGATCTCATGCTTTTACCATGGAAACTTGAAAACCTTTGGATGGAAAATCTATCCTTGTTTTCTAGGGTTTTCAAAAGAAAAATCAATAATCATTCCAAGTTCTTGAATTTTTCCAATTCAATTCTAATTGGTTATACATGACTAGTTTTTTAGTGACAAGATTTTTTTACTTCTTGTCTTTAGATTCGTTTCTTTCTAAAACTTCAAATAGCAACCTTGATGATTTTTTAGGAATCTCTCTACTACTTAAGTCTAAGCATCCGATAATTCTTTTGGATTTTATCTTGAATAAATCCCTTTAAGGATAGCTAAACTTTTATGTTATACCTTCCACATACTTAATTATTGTCATCATGGTTGTAGACTACATACTTGGAATATTCACTTTGTTCAAACTTGGAAAACCTTCCTCATTTCACACTTTCCATTGGATAAATGGGACTTGAGTGAGCAATTTATAAAAGAAATTTGATAGCCAATACTTGGGGAAACATCAAAGAACAATGACTCACAACAAAGGAGAACAAAGACATGGTCTCTTTTTATTTGGAGCTAAACATCATGAAATCCATTTCACAACCTTTAGTGAAAACCACTTGTCTCTTGCTCAAAAACAATAGAAAGAAGCTTGATTTTATAACCTTAGAAGTCTAAACTAGATAGAGTAATTTGGTTGGGGTCAACAAAAGCAACTTTATGATCAAGTACCACAATAAATTTCGACTCTAGAAAAATGAAATTCAAGACAAATAACAGTGAGTGAAACCTCTTCATTTACATTTTAAATCTATAGAAGCACAGATGATAAAAGAATAAATGCTATTCAAAATTTGCATTACATGATATGGAACAAATTGTTAATGTTTTTCATAGGGCAATTTAGATAATAATCATGTCATTGTCTAGTAGAGATATTGAGAGTAGGATTTTTGCATACCACATTGAATACCACAAAGCATTTTCTAACTAACATTTCAAAAAGATGACCTTAAAGAACCATAAATATTAAACAATATCCACACATTGATCATACGGAAAGCTCATCATACATAAAGATACACACAATTTTAAACAAACACTTAGACATGTATTTTTATTAAATTGCCTTTTCAAGTCAAGATATTGTTTACAAAAATAAAGAGCTTCTACAATAGAAGCTGATCATATGTTTCATCAGCTTCATACATAATATCATCTTTTTTAGCTTTAGAAGACGTAGCTATTTCATTGACTCTAAATGCCAATTGAAACCAAGGGTCGAATTTCCGCAAGGCATCTGATCTAAGATTCTCATTGACAGTAAGCCCCACCTCAATAAGATGTTGCTTCCTTAGATTAGGATGTACTCTCCCAACATCTTTCCTTAGAGAATCTTCATAATCATGGTGTAAGAATCAAATATGCTCAATGGATGACACTTTTTGCCTGTAGTCATTGTTGTTATTATGTTCCCAAGCGAAGAGCTTGGCCTCTTTAGTAGTAAGTCATGCATATATCTTGAACTCTGCATACCTAAAGAAGAATGTTGTGGGGTGCTCCTTCACCAACTGTCTATGGGCCTGTACAGAGTGTGATCCATAAATCGTATAGTACATGTAATCCTCAAAAAAATGCGTCATTGAAATCATCCATAGAGCTGCATTCCTTTGGGTCCACCATCACCAGAAAAGGAGCTACAGTTGCATCAGGATTGATCTTCATCTTTTTCTTTAGGTTCTACACATGCAAATTATGTGGCTCCCTTATCTCAAGGGGCCTCCTCCCTGTGACTAGGTCAACTTGTTGTCTTTGGATAATATTAATGGGAAGGTGGAATAGCTTCCCTTTTCTAACATGTTTTCTCTTGACAATATCCTCCCTCATCCTATTTTGTTCAGTACCCAAGATCCCTGATGCAACTTCTCCACCACGTGTAGTGATAACATCCTCTGAGTCAGAACGTGTCTCAGAGGATGCTTCATCTATGGTTTTCTTCACCTTTTTCAGTGGTTTATTCTATATGGACTGCTTATCCTTTGCCTTTATTGGGGTTGTCTCCTTTTGTTGTGTTGGCATTATGTTCCCTTGGATCCAAGGGATTAAATCCTCGATAAAATTCTTGGAGTCCTTGTAGATATCTACAAGCTTCTCTGGCACACAACACTCTGGGTACAAGAGCTCCATTTTGTAGATAACATTCCTTAAGCCTTTAGATGTCTCCATTAGGAACAAAAAGTTATCTGAATCTTCATCCTCATAATCTACCTTGCACACCAAACCATACAGAAAAGCCTCTATGGTCATGAGCTTTCCCCTTCCATAGGCTCCGGCAAATACCAAAAGAGTAGTGTTCTTCTCTTCAATGAACTAAAGACACCACTCCAGAGTTGTCATGTCCCGTAGTGGTCGATCTTTCCTATTAACCTCAATTTCCTTTGACCTTTCCTTCCTCATTGGATAATTATCAATAGGCTTAATGCTGTTATGCCCACCAAATAAAATGGGAGTTGGGTTGCTTTCCGTCTTAGAGGATAAGGAAGCTATGCTTTTCTTTCCTTCCATGGGGTGACCCATGCTCCTCTCATGAGATTTTTCTCATGTTCTCACAGTCACCCTAAGATTCTTGACATTCTTGTTGGCTCTTGCCTCAGTCACCCTGAAAAGTGCAGAAATTTAGTTCTATCTCTATGTATGGATTTTTAGCTGCAAGTCCATGCCAAGTATTGACTTTAAGGTGCAAGTCCATGTGTGGCATTGACCTTGATACAAGTCAATGCCTAGCATCAACCTACAGCCCAAAATCGATGCCTACCATCAACATGTAGCCACAAGTCGATGCCTAGCATCGACCTACAACCCAAAGTCAATGCTTGTCATCGACCTGCAACCCAAAGTCGATGCCTGGCATTGAGTTGTAGCTACAAGTTAATGCTTGGCAACGAATTCTAGGTGATATTCAATGCTTGGCATCGACTTGTAGCTACAAGTCGATGCCAAGCATGGAGTTGTAGATACAAGTCAATGCCTCGCATCAACTTGGACATATCAAGAGAGCTCATGGAGATGCCCTACAAGTTGATGCCAAGCATCCACTTGCACCTCTTTGTGGATGCTTGGCATGCAGTTGGAGATGAAAGTCGATGCCTGGCATCCACTTTCATAGAAAAATCGATGTCAGACATCGACTTGCACCTGCAAGTCGATGCCTGGCATCCACTTGTGTATCAAAGTCGATGCCAAGCATTGACTTGGACCCCCAAGTTGATGTCGGGCATTGACTTGCACCTAGATGTCAATGTATGGCATTGACTTGCACCTCCAACTAGATGCGAAGCATCGAGTTCATGGTGCAGCTCGATGCCAGACCTCAACTTTGATAGACAACTTGATGCCAGGTATCGACTTGCAGGTGCAAATCGATGCTTGGCATGGAGTTCTCTATGAAAGTCGATGCTAGGCATCAACTTTTGCCTCCAATGTGATGCCAGGCATTGAGTTGCAACTTCAGGTCGATGCTTGGCATCAACTTGCAGGTAGAAAAACAGAAAATTTGCGTGTAATAAAAAATCAGAGCCAAAGAATATAGGAATTTTCTAAAATAGTTAAAGGGAATCTTTTTGGAATCTTTTTTGAAGCAAGAATTTTGGCTACCTCTGAGGATTCTTGGTAGCACTCTGCTTCTCCATTTTCTTATCTCTACTTGTCTACTAGGCTTTGTGCTCTTTGGGTCTTAGCTCTCTGTTGCTCTCTTGGTGCACAAATTTTAGAAATGAGACTGATGTCCTCCTCCACTATTTATGGGCACTTGCATGGCTTGAACTAGCAATAGACTAGATGTAACTAAATCAGACTAGGCCCTAACCAGATAAACCAACTAGGCTAAGTAGTTGAACCAAGAAGCACTAGGTATGCCAATTTAGGGTCTTTTAAGAGAGGTTATTCCAATCTAGGAAGCAATAGGTATGCCAATTTAGGGTCTGATAAGAGATATTTATAACTAGAATATATGTGACATATGACTAGAATATATGTGATAGGTTGTTGAAATTAATCACAAATATAACTGAGAAGGAGTTTCAAATCCACAATTGGCTATGGTAAATAATCAATAATCCACAAATTGACTAAGAACGAGTTTCAAATCCACGCTTGGAAAATCAATAAACCAACAACCTAAATGAATATTGATAGTCCCACAGTTAAAGGAATATGAACCTAGATGAAAAACATCACAAAATATTTTTCTTGTGTCTAGCAAAACACTTAAAATGTTATTTTGTTAACAAATTAAACATCTTGAGTAGATAGTAATTCATGATTGTTCCTTAAAAAGCATGGTGTAAAACAAATATGAGGAAATAAATTAAATAGAATATGTAAGAACATATGAGGCCCACAGGAAATAAAGGCCCAACATAAATG
Organism: Ceratopteris richardii; assembly: GCA_020310875.1. Classification (NCBI taxonomy): domain Eukaryota; kingdom Viridiplantae; phylum Streptophyta; class Polypodiopsida; order Polypodiales; family Pteridaceae; genus Ceratopteris; species Ceratopteris richardii. Next base: position 75,231,405 of record CM035425.1, on the reverse strand, counting down.
AAAAAGTTAGTTGTGTCTTTCAAGTAATTTAATTTATTACTTTGTCATCAAATATTTGCCTTGTGTTCACTGATTTTAAGACATATGGACCAGGTTCTCTTTTCTCCAATTTCTTGTCTCTTTTCTTCTTCTAAGAGATCAACATACCACACTTTATTATGTATCTTAACTTTATTTTGTATCTGAAAACTTTATCTAATATATATCTCAAAACTTTTTCAAGTAAAACTTAGTCAAAATAAATCACATAGTTAGTGATGTTAGAATAGATTGTACTTTTTCTTAATCTTCATATCTAAACATAATGATTTGGGCAATCTATCTTCATATCTCTTTGATGTGACACTTTCACTTGATGCTACACTTTTACTATTTAAAAGGGTATCTTATCTTCATTTTTCTTTGAAGTAAGTGAAGATGAGCTCCATCTTTTCAGTAGATGCCTGTGCATCAGGTTACTGTAGTCACCTTGATAGAAGTCCAAATTCATTGTTTTCATTTGATCCTTTCCTCACAAGTGATGTCCATGGCTTAGAATGCCATTCTATGTTTTCAGTTGAGTCATTTAAGTTACATTCTCAATGCAACGTTGCTCAAGTAAATGAACCTCTTGATCTCCCTTTAGATGCACCCATTGATCTCCCTTTTGATTCAAGTGCATGTGGAGCAAAGGATGTAAGTAAATAGAAAGAAAGACAAAGCAAGCTCAATCTAGATTTTAAGAGAAGACCTCGTGAAATAAGTAAAAAAAGATATCAATTTCTTACTTCAGATAGACAATTTGCATTGGATATTGTGAAGCATTGTTGTGGTTTGAAATGTTTGTATAACTTAGGAATGAAGAAACTAAAGCACCCAAGAGATAAATTCCTCCACTTAGATAGTGAGAAGCAAGATATATACCTTGTTTCTCACATGCAAATGATTAAGGATAACATGTAAGTAATGCATATTTCTTTTCAATATTACTTTAGTCAAGGGATGTAGTGTTGTAGGGCTGCATTTAAAGTTGCAATGGGTGTGGGAAAGTTTTGAATACATAAGGTTCAAGAGGGGCGTATGAATGGAGGTCTCATTTTGGGTACATATCATATTGGGACCAAAGGATGTATTGGACTTCATGCAATGAATTGGATGATGACCTATTTTAGCTTGCATTGTGAGGTTATGCCTACAACTGGAAGGTTACACTTGTCAGATAACTTTACTCATCGAGAAGTATTTCAAGTATATAAAGAAGATATGGAAAGTAGAAATGAGAAGTATGTGTCGTATCATCACTTTACTAGATTATGGAAGGAAGAGTTTAGTAATGTGACTATTCCTCATAAAGTTAGAAATGGGTGAGTGTTCAGTTTGGGCCACTTTGAAGAACATGGCAAAGGGGACTACAACACTACAAGAAGCCTTCTTAGGAACCATCGTGAGAGTCAAGCTTTAGAAAGAAAGAAAGCAATTCAACATCGAAGTAAAGCACTCAAAAATCCGGAGTCTTATATGTGTTTGTTGATTGATGGTATGGATTAAAAAAAAAACATGTTTGCCCCATTTTTATCGCATCCTTAAGGACATTGGAGATGAAGTCCTTGTGAAAATGCATTTGGTTGGTGCTTTGGTATACAATGGAACTGTAAAGTGCAAGGTTTTCTTCATATATCTAAATGTGCATAATGATCCAAACCTTATGGTTCCTATCACTCATCGGGTTTTGCAATCATGGAAGGGTCTTTTTCCACCAACTCTATATTTGTAGCTTCATAATACTGCAAGTGAGAATAAAGGCTCTATATTTTTTGGATATTTATGCATGCTTCTTGATAGACAAGTGTTTAAAAAGGTTAAGGTAAATTTCCTTTTGGTTGGGCACACTCATGATCACATTGATCAAATGTTCTGTATGTTCTCTAAGAGGTTGGCACGTAATAATGCTTTTACTCTTCCAATATTATCTAAGTTCATTTCATAAGCATATACTCCAAAACTTGAAGATCAACACCTTGCATAGATTTATGACTTCAAGCAGTTTTGCTCAGTAGGCCTTGATAAGAGCGCTAAGGTTTTGGCTCCATTGCACAATATTAGTTTCAACCACCTATTCTTGATGAGGAGGGTTGCTGACATAACCCTTTTATTTGCAAAGCAGTATTCATGTTCTCCTGGGTGGGAGCCTAAAGATGGATGCAAATTTTTGTTGCAAGTGCCTAATTTTTTTGTGTATGGTGCAAAACAAACACCATATGAAGATAAAAACAATATGCAAAGATGTGGAAATGTGGTTGATCAAATTAAAAGGTGGATGCATGTACTTATTGAAAAGAAGAGAAATATTGAGCGTGCAAACAAATACGCTCGAGATCAAGATGTATCTTGGTAGGATGAATTTTTCAATCATCAAGAAGAGATTATAAAGAATATGATTGCAGGACATTGGCCAATTAATGTTCCATTGACATGGGATTTCTGTACACAAAGGTCAGTGAATGTGGTCCAAGCATGTAATGCAGATGCACTTCAAAGTTTAATCAATCCAAGAGAAAGGAATATTTATGTAGGCCCAAGGATGACAAAACAGGCTGAAGCAAGATGGCAAGGAAGTTTAAAAGAAATAAATGTTGGAACACCTATTGCAGTCCTTGCTGATGGTGATCAGGCCACCAGACCATTTTGTATTGCGATAGTTTTAGAGGTCAATAAAGGTATTGATCAAAGAACAATAGAGGCTTTGATAGTGCATTGTTATAACACTAAAGTAGTAATGCATTCACATGTAAATATAACTTAGAAATGGTATGTGAGACTAAACGAACAGGCTCAAGAAAGAAAAAGAATATTTGAAGCACATCCACTCTTAAAATGGATGATGTAGATATTCTTGTTTATTATTTTTCCTTGACAAAGACAAGACACTTGAGGAAAGAAACCATCAATATGATAAAGCAAAAGCTTCCAAATGTATGTGGTACAACTAATCATAAGCAAACAAGAAGATCTGTGCATGATCCTGTGGAATTTGGTATGTACTTGGATGAAGATAGAGCTCTTGTGGATATAGAAGAAGAAGAAGAGAGCCCTCAAGAGTCTCAAACTGAATCAAGTGCATCAGATGATGGGGGTGTAGACATAGATCAAGAAATTTGTGAATTGAGATGAAAATCCAAACATTTCTTGTGCTTATATAAATTCTCCTAACAATTTTGCTTAACGAAAATATGTTCTGTAGCAATTTTGAATAACTAACTGATATCCACCATTGAAAAGATTTTCAATGTTTAATTTTTGTATAAGCTTTTTTTATCACTTTTGTATTTTTTACGTAGATTTTGAACATGTCAATATTAAACTGAGTGAAATTTTCGCTCACATTTTGAGCTCTTTTTTTTTTGAGGAAATGTCAAAAAATCAAATCTTTTCACTTGATTTTTGAAATATGTGTATACTAGTATAAAGCATTTTCAAACATAAAATGCAATTTGCTTGATTGTCAATGTGGGTGTTCTCTTTTTATGACATAGTTCTCATTTGTTATGACTCCATGTTAAAGTAGTTCCAATTGCAAGTTCTTCGATAAACATTTACATGTTGGATCGAGTCTCATTGACCTTGTGAAAATAATAAATACTCAACCTTTATCGTTAAGGTCTCTAGTACTATCGAAAGCATCTTCACTTAACTGCAAGATTTTCTCAGATCTTCCCCTTATGTCCAAACATACACTAATACGTTTGAGATTCTAAAACTAAGAATTTCATCAATATTGATATACCTCTAGGTTATACCAACCATAAGACTTAAGTACTACTACTCGTCATTTGCGACTTCTTGGAACTACTTGCTATTTAGCTTACTTGAAAGATTCCATTCTCACATCTAGGGATAATTTTTCTTTCAAGAAGTTTAGATTCCCTCCAAGGAATCAAGTAATACTTTCAAGCAAGAAGGAAGTTTATGTGCATAAAACAATCTTTTAAAAGGAGAAATGCACCAATATTTTTTCATTCGCATGTAGTGGTATATAGATGCATGCTTATGCTTAATGAGTGTTTCAATACGTTTATGCTATTTCATTTAGCTTTCATCAGTTTTCATCAATATTATAAAAATGAAGTTTGTGATCATACTTCAATGATAATAAAATGTGTTCTAAATGAAATCATAGAGCAAAAACAAGTATTGAAAACAAACATTAGCTTGGAAAATAATTAGCTCTAACTCAAGCTACATCCTTCTTCCACTATTCCATGAGAAGAGCTATTTTGCATCCTTTGGACCATGAGAAGAACTACGTACTCCTCCTTGAAGACTGTTGCTTCATCATGTCCTCTTCTTGGAAGAAATGAAGCCTTCCTTGGACTATACTAGTCTTAATCCATCCTTTGCCTTCCCATGATATGTGGATTGTGATTCACTTGATCTAGGCTTCAGATGAAGCAAAGAGCTTGAAACAAAAAGCTCTTTAGAGGCCAAATGGATCAAGGATCAATAAACTCCACGTGGCTCAAGTCCGATATAGCAAAGAAGATAGGAACAAAAATGCATGCGATCAGCATCTACACTGAATGCACATTACTGTAGTTGTCGAGGTTCTTAAATCTACAAATAAAGAGCAGAAGTTTAAATTTTGCACATTACTTTACCTAAACATTGAATTTTCATTATTGTAGTGGTTTGGATTCTTGCTTTAATTACATAAGTTGGGAGTTCGAATTATGTAGATTACCCTCTTGCATATTATTGTATATAAAGTTATTTTGTTGTGCCTATCAGAGAACAAGAAGTCCAATAAAGTTGGTGCTTCCATATTTAATGATTTGAGCGATGGCTTTTCATGATGCGATCTTGATCCCCATTGCATGAATTCCAAATAAAACCCAATAAGCTACAAAATCTATGTTTCACTCTCTCCATAGCGAACAAAATGGCAGATAGATAGCGATCTTCAAGGGTAGTAGGTAACTGTGGGAGCTTCTTATGGAGGAGGCAACCGATTAGTTCCTGTACCTAGCAAATTCAACTTATTTACAAAGAATTTTCATTAATCATGATTTGTAAAGAAGTTGATGCGGGTGTATCGATAAGAGCAGCAATCAACACTAAAATGGTTAGGAGTTCGATCCTTGAGCACAACACCATGCATATAGTTTTAGGAAGGACCTTCTTTGCTTCTGTCGATGCCAATTTTGGTTCAATGAAGAAGGGACATATATATTGAATGATCATGTATTCATGCAAATGCATTAGCAGATGGGGGATCTTTGATTGGAGTGTGGAATAGATAACCACGAGGTACCACGTTGAAGTCTTACCTCTAGCTTGATGAGCCTTATATAAAAGTCCTAGCACAATGGAACAACACCAATTTATGAGGCTGAGTTCGTTAGATAAAATCCAAGATGCATGCATAATCAAATTGTGCTCTAGTTCTGGTCGTAAATGTACATAGTAAGGTTATGTGCAAAGAATTCTTATCTACATTCATAGGAGGTCCTATCTTGGCCATAGTGTACGTCTCTTAAGAAGAGTATATGAGCTCAAAATTAAGAGTGTCTACAATCAAGAGTGTCTATAACATTTTGCAAAATGAAGAACTTGACCTCGAATGCTACCTATTCAAACACGTATTATAGGTATTTGAACAAGTGATAATATGGAAATATATGCAGAATGAAGAAATTATATTCAATCTATCAAATAGATAAAATAATATACCATCAAGTTCATGAGATCTTGACAAAGGAGATGATGAGATCAAGGCCTCCATTAAAGCTTGACCAAGCTCTCATGCCAATGCAAGAGATAGACAAATAAGGATCACCACATGGTAGAGAGATGACTCTTCTCCAAACCTTATGCTTGTATATATAGCTACTCGAGTCAATGATGACCACAAATGTGCATGTGCAATCTCCTACACTCCTTTAATATTTCCCACTAGTGCAAGAGACTCACAATTATGACCACCACCATGTGCTAGAGAGGTCACTCTCCTCCCAACCTTACACGTGTATATATAACTTCTCAAATCAACGAGGGCCACAAATGTAACTAGAGTGTGCAAGTGCATGTACAATCTTCTCCACTCCTTTAATATCTTCCACTAGAGTCCACTAGTGGTTGGAGTGATCTCGACCATTGCTTTAGTACCTTCCACTAGAGTCCACTAGTGGTTGGTGTGATCTCGACCATTGCTTTAGTACCTTCCACTAGACTCCACTAGTGGTTGGTGTACTTACCACTCGAGTTAAGTCCCACTGGACTCTTGAGTTAGAAGGCTCTAGAGTTCCTTGTGCAAAACACTCTGCCCATGCTCCCCATGGGGCTCACACCCACGACCTCTTCCTTCACAACCTTGAGACTTAATCACTAGGTTAAGTGGATCACTTGTTTAAGAGCCCACTTGAACTTATGCTTAATTCTAGTCTCTAGATATTTGGCCATACACATGAGTGACCAGATGGTTTCTCTTTTCAATTCTGTCTGAATTCGACGGACCCTTAGATCATAGGTTTACTTTATCATGTAGAACATATTTTCACATCATTGAATGAGAGGATCATATATAAATAAGGTATTCAATAGTGTTCATTTCTGGTTATGTATTATTTTGATACTAATGACATGATGGTTGCTTTAATCAATAAAATTCCTTTTTTAAATTTCATGCATGTTTTTCATACCCTTTCTAGACAAAACCATGGGGCTGAAAAACGTACACTAATTCATGCAATTGTGAGGGGCATTAGAAGAGATTGTAATTCACCACATAGATGCAAAGGTCTCATCAAAATATATGCCTTTTTCTTGGGTGTAATTTTTACCTACAACCCTAGCCTCATAGCAATCATTACCACCATTCGCCTTGCATTTTAGTTCAAAGGCCCTTTTAGTGTCAATGGCCTTCTTGCAAGGAGGCAAGTTACATTAAGAACATGTATGTAACATTCATCAAAAATAGCATTGTATTGAGATTTTATAGCAACCATATAGGTTTCTGGATTTGGGCTTCATCAAAGGACACAAGTTCATTCTAATCACAAAGGCTAAAGACATAATTTACTTACTTAATGAAGCATAGAGATATCATGTATTTACTCCACACTATCTGAACGCAAGAGTTGGATGAGTAGTCATAATAGCTCATCTCGGCCAACCACAACCTAATGGCATCTTCACATTTCAATAGAACAAAATTTCACCAAAAGGTCCTCGAGAGTGTACCAATGCCTCATATTGTAGTCCTCAGATTAGCTCGTCATATTGTAGTCTCAAAATAGTGGTGATGCTTCCACCATCACGCTTGCTTTGTTCTAAGGACATAGGAATCCCGATTCTTCCCATATCCTGTAGCTGGACATGAGTTTTTGGCATCCTTTATATCATCATCATTACCATTACATTGAGGCCCACAATCAAGATTGCATTATACTTCCTCCAGCTATCTATGATAAGAAAACAAGTCATTCTCTAAAGTGCTCACACAAAATATTGTTTCCATTGAGCCACGGAGAATCCATGCTTTTATTTATAAGAGGAAGTTTGGCAGAGGCTTAGTCTCCTTTTTGAAAGAAAAATTGTAACAAGTTAAAAAAGAAATTGTAACAAGTGAAGGCGCTTTCCATGAACCTCCATACCCCACAAAGCAAGGGTAGGACGGCGAGAAGGCGTCATTGAATATATGGTTATATACGTCTTCTTCGATTATATTTAAGGAAACGCAATCATATTAAGTTCGTCAACTTAACTTACATCGATTAGGGAATGAGACTTTAATGCGATAGAGAATTCTAACCACCAATCTTTCAATAGCGAATTACGCCGAAGGATCATCAGCAAACAATAATTATCTTTTCGACATATCTGTGCGAGTGGATGGAAGCATGCGACCTTTGAACACGCTTACCACAAAGAACACTCAGGCAGCCAGTAAAACGTGATTGTGCACCTTGCCCCCTGTTGTTGGCTGTGAAACGAGATTTTTATTTATTAAAATATCAAAACCAGAAGAATACAACAACAACAACATCTTGTTTGTATGTTCTGATCATATATCACATACGCATATAGTGCTTAAGAGTATCTGAATTCATCATCGTGTTCGCCTGGAAATATGAAGAGTCTCTCTCTCTCTCTCTCTCTCTCTCTCTCTCTCTCTCTCTCTCTCTCTCTCTCTCTCAAATTTGAAGAAGCGCTGTAACTGTGCAATCTTCTCTTCTAGAAATTGCTCTAGAGATGGCAAAACATTACGTTTTACATAATGAAGGAGAGAGAGCGCATGTCACTCCACACTCTGTAAGCGCAAGAGTTGGCTGAGTAGTCATACTAGCTGATCTCCGCTAACCACAACCCAAAAACATCTTCAGGATTCACTATAACGGATTTTCACCAAAAGCTTCTCGCGAGTGTACTAGTGTCTCTGTTTTTGGTCCTCAGATTAGCTCGGCTCATTGTACTCCCAGGACAGTGGCGGAGCCTCCACCGTTGCCCCCGCCTCGTTCTATGGACACACGAATCCCGAAGAATACTGGAGTTGTGCATGAGCTATGGCCATCTTTTGTATCATCATCATCACTAAATTAAGGAGCTTAATTAGGATTGCCAGTATACTTCCTCCACCAATCTACAGTAAGAAAACAGGCTCTTCTTTAAAGTGCTCACACGGATATTGTTTCCATGGATCCACGGATAATGTATGCTTTTTTGTTTTACAAGAGGAAGTTCGGCGCAGAGTCGTAGTCTCCTTTTGCATGAATTAATTGAAAGAACAAGAGATGGACCTCCGTGTCCCACAAGAACAACTATAACAAGAGATGGACCTCCGTGTCCACAAAGCAGGGATAGGACGGCCACAAGGCTTCTATGGTTATATGCTTCATCTTCAATTATATTTAAGAAAACGCAATCATATTAAGTTCGTCAACTTAACTTACACGATTAGAGAATGAGACTTTAATGCAACAGAGAATCATAACGCATTACGCCAACGGATCATATGCAAACAATAATTATTTTTGTCAACATATCTTTGCAAGTGGATGTAAGCATGTGATTTTTGAACACGCTTACCACAAAGGACACGCAGGCAGCCAATATAATGTGATTGTGCATCTTGCCCCTTGCCTGTGAAGCGAAATTTCTATTTATGAAAATATCAAAACTACAAGAATACAACACCATCTTGTTTGTATATTCTGATCATCTATCACACAAGCATATAGTGCTTAACAAGTATCTGAATTCATCATCACTTGCTATAAGTATCTGAGATATGAAAAGTCAGTCTCTCTCTCTCTCTCTAAATTTAAAGAAGCAGTCTAATTGTGCAATCTTCTTGTCTAGAAATTGCCGTAGAGATGGAAAAACATTTGGACATTATCAGAAGGACAAATAAACTTGCAAATAAATCTATGGTCCAATCATGTGTGGAAACCTACCTATTCTAGTTCTACTTTGATAACTCTTCTTTTTCGATCGTACAAAACTCTAACCGTGCTCTCAATCTTTTCTTTTTCTCCCCTTGAGGCCAACTCAAAGTCTTTGAAATAATTTCCTTCTCTAGGAATCATGGAATGAGGAAAAATACACATCACCTTGAGCAAAGAGTGGAGACCCTAGTCCATCTAAAAGGTGATTTTAGGTATTACTATGACAATGCAACACGAATTTATTTCGTTCTAGAAACTTCACGTACAAGGTTCTAGATCTTCACAATAATGAACAACATTGGAATTCAATTTAACCCCAAATCAAGATGTGTGTAGAAATTTAAGACATCATATTTTTTTTCAACTGTCACATCATTGGATGACAAAAGCTTCTACTAAAAAAGTTACACCTGATTGCAGATACTCTTTGCATCCATAAGAATGGTGACATTAACTTCTAATAAAATGTTGGACTCTGGGGATTCGAAGAGTGGAGGAATAGGATGAGGAGGATGAGGAAGAAGCTTATAGCACAATGCAGAGTCTAAAACTAAGTGAATGTAAAACGATAAGTAGTCACTTTGTATATTATTCAAATCTATTATTATGGATCTTCCCGTTCTTACATCACATCTTTTCTACTATATCATGTCGAATTTTCCCTTGCCTTATGCAATTTTTTCCTTTTCTCTCTTCTATTATTCTTTAGAGATTCGAAGCTTGTGATTGGGAATGGCCTATGACTGTGTAGGCACTACTAGTGGTATCATAGCACAACCTATCCTTGACAAATTTAAAAGGTTTTACACAAAAGATTCATGACTAAGAGGAGCTTATTCAAAAGACTCTTAGTGAATTACACAAAGAATGAGACAAGAAGAAACTAGAAGGCACCACAAATTTGTTTGTGGACCTGAATGATGAATTCCAAGGTGCATGAACATCTAGAATTCCTAGAGCAAGAAAGAAACACAATTATGAAGATATAGATGGTGGTTAATTTTCTCTCAACCAGGTCTTCAAGATGGAAAAATTTTATGCACTACAACATATCGATGGTATACCGAGGTTTTTACCGAGGGAAATGAACACGGATTTATTTGCTACGATGCCGGTGTAAAGGTCGGTATGCGCGTGGGTACCAAAGCGTCGGTATAAGCGTCGGTATAAGCGTCAGTATATGCATCGGTATAAGCGTCGGTATATGCATCGGTATAAGCATCGGTAATACCGACGCCCATACCGGTGCCTATACCGAGGCCTCTGCTACGTGTACCGTCGCGTATACCATCGCCTGCTGGGTGTATCGACGCTTATTCCGAGGACATTACTGAGAGTACCATCGCGTATACCGAGGACCATACCTGCAAAAATTTTTTTGGGCAGAGTGTGTTGTCTTTTGCTACAACAACATTACCATGATGTTGCTTAACAAAAGACAATACAATCTACCCAAAAAAAACCGAGTACATGTGATGTGTACTCTAATATCAACCGAAATATGATTTCATGAAATAGAGTATTATTGGACACAAAAGAGATAATCAGAATGAACCATGAACCATGTACACAAGAAGTTATATATTTCAATAATGAAGCATGTACAAGAGTGTGGCAAACCACTATCATATATGACGCTTTTACAAAATGTGGCAAAGTAATGCATTGCCATATGAAAATCAAATACAAAATTTTGGTGTTCCACTGCGATACACATGCAAAGAACGTTCCATATCAACAGTCCTGCAACAAAGAACATTAATGAAATGAGATAGATTCACATGAAAATTACAAACAACAAGTAAAAAACAAGTTTATAAATTAATTACCTCATCGCAAATGCTCCCATGAAACGATCGCACCGCGTCCCTCCAAGTCCTCCAATAGTGAAATCAACCCATGACGATATCCGTAAGACTCCTCCATTCGTGTTGGAGGACGACCCATTGCCAGCTCCTGAAATAAATATACAAAAGATTAGAGGAACATACATGAGAACTTTAACACAAATAAATTCAATAAATGAAATGGTACTTACAAACTCATGACACATCATGTCATATCCGCCGCTGCCCAAATGTGACGGTCCAACTGTATCTAAACGTGTGGTTGCGTCATCTCGCTGCTCGCGATATCGGTCAGGAGTCTGCTGCTGCTCGTCATGAATCACGTCCCACTCCTCAACATCTAACCATACAAGCTTTGGTAAGCCTGCTCTGAAAGCATCACGAGCCTTAGATTGTCGATGGGACATAACCTCACGTGCGGTGTGCAGAATCCACTCTGAACTGACAAGAGACTGTCCATCCGCTGGTCGGAGCTGCTGATAAATCGTCTGTGTGATATAATTCTTCCGATCTTTATCCTACTCACTCCATTTTAGCATGATAGAGTGTCCAAACTAGATGGAGCAAAGCTATCATATGCATGCACGCATTGCTTTGCCAGCTGCATCCATCACCGGAGCTCCATCTCGGATACTATACACCTTGGAGTCATCATGGTCATGAGCACCCCAAGGTGTACGTGGTGTTCCACGTGTTGTACTGCGTGGCGTACCTACATCTGAGGTACCCATCCTAGGAGTAGAAGCGGACGACACAACATCCGTCACACTGTGTCGACAACAGCCGCCTTCGATCTACGAGACGGGCCAGAACTTGTATCGTGCTGAGGTGTCAAAGGCACATGTCTACTAGTAGACCCAATAGGAGATGGCTAAGAAGATGGTCGTGGTGGAGTCACAAAGCTAGGAGACATACCTCCTACGGGAGTAGCACCACCCGCAGGAGTGACACCGGCAGGAGTGACACCGACGGGAGTGACACCGGCGGGAGTGAGGCCAGCGCAAGTGAGGCCGGCAGGAGTAAGGCCACCAAGAGTGAGGCCGGGAGGAGTGCTACCATGAGCGATCCAATACTGTGATGCAGCGGCCATATACGCGGGAGGAACCTAAGAGATGAACTCCAAAAACTCCTCCTCTATCATGGAATGTGGAGTGACTGGAGGACTGTCTCCCATTGTGCTCTGTAATAAAAGAACTCAAATAATTAGCATGCGATAATAAAAGTAATATAGAGAATAAACAAAACAAACAAAAATTAGTACGTACAAGTGTTTTATTCAAAAGTCCTCTAGTCTAGCATCCTCTTGAAGATTCGATGCACCGAGAATATCTATCTCTATATTGATGGCTTCTAAATCGCTTGCTATGCTGGTTTCTTCCCGATCATCGTCTATTGCTTCGTCTTCTCGAACAATGACCTCTTCTTCAATGACCTCTTCTTCAATGACCTCTTCTTCTCGAAGAATGATCTCTTCCTCCTCGACTATCAAATGAATCTCTGAGTTAGGGATGGACTTTCTTCTACATCTATGTTCTAAAAAATTTGTCTACTACGTGGAGCGACTTGTAAAACAAATAGCCACTCTGGTTCTTTTGAATCTGGTATAAAAATAACTTTCTCACAGTGTTCAAGAAGTACAAATGTATCCCTTTCATCTGTCCATAATCTTGTGGAGTCGACTTGAAGCAAACCGCTTTTATCCCATCCCACTGTTGCCTTTCTTCTAGAGGTGACTACTTTGAACCATTTCACATCAAAAACAAAGTAATCAAACTTTCTGAAAGATAGTTTCAAGATGTCTTGAATCACACCAGAATATACTAGCTCGCCTTCTAGAGCATTATCGTCTCTTGCACTTGCTCTACTTTTTTGCAAAAAATTCACCATCACTCCACTATCAAAAGTAGACCTATTTTGATCCATTCGTGCGATTCGAAAGTGTCATCCATGAGACTATAGTGCACTGTATTTAATATACTCCCAACCACATCCTTTTGTGAGTTCTTCATCTTCTTCAGAGATATCTTCACCCACTGCCTTTGCTTATGAAACCGCTGTATCTAGCCATCTACTCGTTGGAAAAGGTGGAAGAGGTCGAAGAATTTCTGGAAGAGGAAAAAATCGAGTGGAACGATTTCTTCGAAAGTGAGCTCTTTCCTTTGCGTTAGTTTCCTTGGCAAGCTCATACCTTTCTAACCACTTCTCCATAGGCTCAGAGTTAACTATGCAAAACTTCATTGCATTCTCTCTGAAAGCTCCATCCATTTTTCTTTGCAATCCTTTACCTTGTGGTTCATCGCCTACGAGACGAACATCTTCATTATCGCTCCATAAGCGAGGCATTTCGGGATCTGACATATGTAGAAACTCAGTTATGAATACAAGAGATTCTTGTACAAGCCATCCCTCTACCATGCTACCCTCTGGATGTGCTCTCTATCGAACAAACCCTTTTAATGTCTTATAAAGCGCTCTAAGAAGAACATCCATCGACTATGGACAGTTCTTGCTATTGCAACTTCATCTACCACATGAACTGGTAAATGAAGTTGAATAGTGAGAATACTTGTGGGAAATTATTTCTCTACCATACTAACATCCTCGATAGCATTGAGTTTCGCACTCTCTATGCTATCTCCATTTATCTCTTTAGAAGATATCCACTGTACTAACGAACTAATTTTATAAATGGTTCTTCATACATCCTCCGAAAGACAATCTTTTAGGGCTACAGGGACCACAAACTGTAAAAAGTTGTGCCAATCATGAGACTTGAGTCCTACAAGATCGTCATTTCATGTGAAAGCAGTCTTTAGACACCTCATGCATCCAGTAGGTGTTCGAAACTCTGAAATTGTTTTCTTCACTTGTTGCTCTTCCATCTTGCAAAGCACCCAAGGAGCTCTTGGTAACGATACTGTTCCGTTGGGCTTAGTAATTGCCCACAACTCTCACATACGACCTCGCTCTTCTAAGTTCTCCCTTTGTGCTTTGCTTTCTTTCTTTCCGATCAAAGTTTTCCAAAAAATCTCTCCCACATTCTTAAAAATATGCATCGGGTCCACCAAATGATTGATCAACAATGCACTCCAATAAGGGAGTTCATGAAAAATGGACAACCATTTCATGCCAGCAACTGGATTTTCTGAATCCCACAGTTGTTCCCACTCGCTAGCTTTCATTTGGTGTTGCATTTGTCGACCAATTTGTCCTTCACGTAGAACATGTCCATCAGGCAAATATCTATGATGTCCTTCATAGATAGTTTTACATAATGCTTTGGAATGGCGTGCTTTGAGTCGTGGTCCGCATAAAGAACAAGCATGGTAACCCGAAATCGATAAACTTGAACATTCACCATAACCAGTCCAATCATGCATTGTCCATATAAGTATGCCTTGCACTCGCACGTCTCATCTTCTTATAGGTTGAGACATGTCACGCATAGTAATCCCATCCCATAAAATGTGCAGTTCTTCCACAAGTGGTGCAAGATATACATCCATGTTTTTTACCTTATACTTACCTACTACAATAAGAGCTAATAATAAATGACCTTTCTTTGTGGCCAACCATGGTGGGATATTATAATTGACCAAACATACAGGCCATGTGCTCCATGAAGAACTGTGTAATCCAAATGGATTCACTCCATCCATAGCTAGGCCTAGACGTATGGACCGAAGCTCACTAGCAAACTCTGGCCACTTACTATCTATGTGCTTCCAAGCATCAGAGTCAGTAGGCACTCGCATTACATTATCTGTAGACCTGCTCTTTGTATGCCATGACATTAACTCAACTATAGATTTGCATCTAAACATGTTCTTAATTTGTGGAATGATAGGAAAGTGGCAAAGAACCTTTGCGGGGATTGCTTCACCTACAACGTCTTCTCTAGATCTATTTGCTCCACACTTTGGACATACCTGGAGATGCTCATACTCATTCCGAAAGAGAATGCAATCATTCGGACAAGCATGAATTTTAGTATAATCCATTCCAATGGACTGTAAAAGTTTTTTCACATCTCCACGTGTTGGAGGCATGTCATTTTGCCCTTTGGCAAAAATTGATCTTTAAGAAGCCTACAATAAGCAATTAAAACGATATTAGTAAATAAAGTTAGTGTGATACAACAATGAAAGCCAATTTGTTCTCCACTTACCTGAACAATTCAGTGACACTAGTATCTAACCATCCATAAATGGATTGCAGATTGAGCATCGCGAGTGATGCACGTAGTACAGATATGTTTGCTCCATTATAAAGTGGTAAACGAGCTAGTCTTCGCATGTTTCCATATTCTTCATCGACTTCTGATCGTGGAATTTCTGTTGTGTCCATGAAACTCTCAACACCTTCTCCACCATCATGATCTTTGTCCATGTCATAAAATGCTTCAAGCATCTCTTCCATATGTTCATTCTGTGTAATATTATTAGTACTTGCTTGTACGTCTAAGTCCCTTTTTGCTCTCTTTTGTCCACGAGAGGTTACCGGTGCAATGTCATTTGGGTCCATCTGCTCACGTGGGGGACCATGCGAATGATAGCGTAGGTTTTCCAGTCGACTTCTATCAAAGGATCCATACTCTCTAACATGTGTAGTACAAATCCGTCGTTTCCGATAAATTTGATACTTGCACTGTGTGCAAGGACATGCCATTCTCTCTTCAGGATCCAAAGAAGCCATCTCCTACAACATGGACATTTTAGAATATTTGTTTTTTTATTAAACCTAAAAATCATATTCTTAAAGACTTAAACTTGAAATACTAAACCTAAATACTTAAATACCTAAAAATACTTAAATCAATAATTTTAAAACCCTAATCTATATAACTATCCTATTTTATCTATATATTCGGATTTTTTCTTAATTTATCCTATTTTATATATATATATATATATTTATTTATTTATTCAGATCTTTTTTCTCTTAATTGAGTTATATGTATGCCTAAACTCTAAAACCCTAATTTTAAAGATCTAGACCTAAATTATGTATATTTCTATACACATGTGTATATACATGTATATATGTAGTATATGTGTATGTGTATGTGTGTATATATGCTATGTAGGTGTTAAAACCCTAAAACTCTAATCAAAATGACCTAGACCTAAAACATGTATATATATATGTATGCATATGTATATATATGTGTATATGTATATATATGTGAATATAGATACGTGTATAAGTATGTGTGTTTGTGTATGTGTATATATATTCACTCTATTTAAAATGATGAAAATTAAACCTATTTTTATATATTTAATCATATAGATTTCATTTATTTATTTAAAACACTAGTTCTTATCATATTTTATTATCTATATAATTATCGTACTTTATATATATATATATATATATATATATATATATATATATATATTATTTATATATTCAAATTTTTTTCTTAATTAATCCTATTTTTATATATTTTATTATATATACTTAATTAAATTATTTAAAACACTAGTTCTTTTTATATTTATTTATGTATATAATTATCTTCTTTTATATATATATTTATTTATAAATTCATATTTTTTTCTTACTTAATCCTATTTTTATATATTTAATTATAAATATTTAATTATATATATTTTATTATAAATATTTAATTATATATATTTAATTAAGTTTTTTAAAACACTAGTTCTTTTTATATTTATTTATCTATATAATTATCCTATTATATATATATATTTATTTATATATTCAGATTTTTTCCTTACTTAATCCTATTTTTATATATTTAATTTTATATATTTAATTATATATATTTAATTAAATTATTTAAAACACTAGTTCTTTTTATATTTATTTATGTATATAATTATCTTATATATATATATATATATATATATATATATATATATATATATATATATATATATATATATATATATATATATATATATATATATATATATATATATATATATATATATATATATATATATATATATATATATATATATATATATATATATATATATATTTTAATTTATATATTCAGATTTTCTCCTTATGTAATCCTATTTTTATATATTTAATTTTATATATTTAATTAAAACCCTAATCTTAAAAATCTAGACCTAAAATATGTATATTTTTTTATGCATGTGTATCTACATGTATATATGTATTATATGTGTATGTGTATATTTGTATATATGTTATGTAGGTGTTAAATCCCTAAAACACTAATCTTATCTACATGTATGTATGTATTATATGTGTATGTGTATGTGTGTATATATGTTATGTAGGTGTTAAAACCCTAAAACCCTAATCTTAAAGATTTAGACCTAAAATATGTATATTCCTGTATGCATGTGTATCTACATGTATGTATGTATTATATGTATTTGTGTGTTTGTGTATATATGTTATGTAGGTTTTAAAACCCTAAAACCCTAATCAGAAAGACTTAGATCTAAATCTGAAATACTAAAACCTAAATAATTAAACACCTATAAAAATCTAAACCCATAATCCTAAAACCCTAATCATATTTTATATATATTTTTATTTATATATTCAGATTTTTTTCTTATTTTTCTCTATATTTTTTCTTAATATAAATTTAATTGAGTTATATGTATGCTTAAACCCTAAAGCCCTAATCTTAAATATCTAGACCTAAAATATGTATATTTTTGTATGCATGTGTATCTACATGTATATATGTATTATATGTGTATGTGTATGTGTGTATATATGTTATGTAGGTGTTAAAACCCTAAAACCCTAATCTTAAAGATTTAAACCTAAAATATGTATATTTTTGTATGCATGTGTATCTACATGTATGTATGTATTATATGTATATGTGTGTTTGTGTATATATGTTATGTAGGTATTAAAACCCTAAAAGCCTAATCAGAAAGACTTAGATTTAAATATGAAATACTAAAACCTAAATACTTAAACACCTATAAAAATCTAAACCCCTAATCCTAAAACCCTAATCATATTTTATATATATATTTATTTATATATTCAGATTTTTTTCTTATTTTTCTCTATATTTTTTCTTAATATAAATATAATTGAGTTATATGTATGCATAAACCCTAAAACCCTAATCTTAAATATCTAGACCTAAAATATGTATATTTTTGTATGCATGTGTATCTACATGTATATATGTATTATCTGTGTATGTGTATGTGTGTATATATGTTATGTAGGTGTTAAAACCCTAAAACCCTAATCTTAAAGATTTAAACCTAAAATATGTATATTTTTGTATGCATGTGTATCTACATGTATGTATGTATGTATTATATGTATATGTGTGTTTGTGTATATATGTTATGTAGGTATTAAAACCCTAAAACCCTAATAAAAAAGACTTAGATTTAAATCTGAAATACTAAAACCTAAATACTTAAACACCTATAAAAATCTAAACCCCTAATCTTAAAACCCTAATCATATTTTATATATATATTTATTTATATATTCAGATTTTTTTTTATTTTTCTCTATATTTTTTCTTAATATAAATTAATTGAGTTATATGTATGCCTAAACCCTAAAACCCTAATCTTAAATATCTAGACCTAAAATATGTATATTTCTGTATACATGTGTATATACATGTATATATATATTATGTGTATGTGTATGTATGTGTAAATAGCCTAAAAACCCTAATCCTATTTTTATATATTTGATGTAAAAAAAACTTCAAAATAAAAAATTTATATATCTAATTATATATATTTAATTAAAACACTAGCATGTGTGTATATGTGTGTATATGTGTGTGTATATGTGTGTATGTATGCATGTGTGTATATATGTGTGTGTATGTATGCATGTGTACATGTGTGTGTGTATGTATGCATGTGTGTACATGTGTGTGTGTATGTATACATGCATGTGTGTATATGTGTGTATGTATGCATGTGTGTATATATGTGTGTGTATGTATACATGTGTACATGTGTGTGTATGTATGCATGTGTCTACATGTGTGTGTATGTGTATGTGTGTGTATGTATGCATGCATTTGTGTGTATGTATGTGTGTATGCATGTGTGTGTGTATGTATGTGTGTATGCATGTGTGTGTGTATGTATGCATGTGTGTATGTGTGTATATATGTGTATGCATGCATGTGTGTATATGTGTGTGCATGTATGCATGCATGTGTGTATATGTGTGTGCATGTATGCATGCATGTGTGTATATGTGTGTATATATGTGTGTGTGTGTATGTATGTATTTATATGTGTGTGTGTATGTGTATGTATGCATATGTGTATATATGTGTGTGTATGTATGTGTGTATGCATGTGTTTGAATGTATGCATGTGTGTAAATTTGTATGTATGTGTATGCATGCATGTGTGTATATGTGTGTGTATGTAAGCATGCATGTGTATAGGTGTGTGTATGTAAGCATGCATGTGTGTACGTGTATGTGTGTATGTGTGCATGTGTAAATGTGTGTGTATGTGTGTGTGTATGTGTGTGTATGTATGCTCTATTTTCCTATCTCTATCTTCTTTTCTTTCATTATTCTTTATCTCTCACTTTCTCTCTCTCTCTCTCCCTCTCTCTCTTCTCTCTCTCTCTTTCTCTCTCTCTTTATCTCTCTCTCTCTCTCTCTCTCTCTCTCTCTCTCTCCTTCGCTCTCTATCAATAGAGAATAAAACTATCACTTACAAGTATGTCCCTCTTTTGGATCGTTGTCGTCAAAGCGTAATGTATGTCGCTTATTGTCCAATTCCAAACAATCGACGCCAAAGAACTTCTGCAAAATCAAAGAAAAGAGAAATTATAAAACCTAAAGCATAGAGAAACACAAATGCTAACAGTATGCGCAGCACTTACCAAGATGTGAGATCTAAGCCGAGAGAGAGTGTGTGTGTGTGTAGAGAGAGAGATGTGTGTGTGTGTGTGCACAATACAATGCAGGTTGCAATTCGGTTCGCGCACGCAAGTTTGACAGAAGACCAATAGTACTCAAAGGCATGCAAAAATGTGAAGTTTTGCTCTAGGATTTGCGGTATGTTTAAAACTCGCCCTCGGTATATGCATCAGTATATGCATTGGTATGGGCATCGGTAACTTCTAGTAAATTACCGATGCTTATACCGACGCTTATACCGTCGCATATATCGACGGCTGCGGGCCACACCGACGATCCGTTTAAAATGGTCATACCGACGGTCACTTGACCGTCGGTATGTCTAAGTGGCATTTTCCAATGCTCATACCGATGTCGAGTGTGACCGTGGGTATATGCAGCGTCGGTATGCCCCTCATATGTTGTAGTGATGATATTAATGGTGAGAAGAAGAACGACAAAGATATGGTGGCATCGATTGAAAAGATAGAGGATTTCCTTGATCTTCAACAACTCAATGAGGAACTGAAAGAAAAGGTTTGGATCCTACATGTGCATGGTATTGCAAAGGTATGGTGGAAGTCCTATATGTGGACTCAGATGCATTTTGTTCTAGTTCTATGAAAGGAATTTAGAGAGCAAGCAAAAAAACATTTGCTATTCTCCACACTACCATATGGAGAAGAAGATGGAGTTCTACAATTTTCAATAACACTAGAGTGACAAGTGTAGCTTACTTGTTGATGTGTATAAAGATATGTTTCCATATATCAACAATTATGCATTTGAGGCTAGCAGAGATGCTCTAAAGAGCAAGTTTGCTGAAGGGCTTCGTGAGGAAATTTGTTATCAAGTAAAGGGATCTGGATGTGTCAATTTCTTGGATGTTCTAGGGATGGCCAAAAATTTTAAGGACATGGTGAAGTTCAATATCCAAAAGCTGAGTCAAATCAGATTCATTACAATGGGGCATAACCCATGAGGACTAGCCACAAAAACGTGAACAATTCAAAGAACACCATCTTTAAATAATCAAGGTAAAAATCTTTCTCACGTGGAAACCCAAAGGAGGCATCAACACATCCACTGGCAATAAGACCTTGATTTTATTGAGCAGGCAAAAAGGCTCAGTTTGTGTTTCATTGCATTGAGCAAGGATATCAAACATATGAATGCACAAATAGGGAAATGTTTTGGAGTGCACAAATGAAGGCAATAAACATCATTGAGGAAGATACAATGATTGACAAGGCAAATGATGGAGGAAATTTCCCTTCTTGCATTTTACATTACTTGATTACTAGTTCTTTCCCAAGGGCTTTTGTAATCACCATTTCATGTATGTTTTCTACGCATAAAGTTAGATTTTTGTTCCATTCAAGAGTATAGATTGTTTTCTATATTTCAAATTGGTATAGACTTTATTCATAACCTTAAATATGCAAATATCAAAATCAATGGAGATGGCCAATGGAGGACCACACTATACGAGAGGATACATTCAAATCCTTGCATTTATGTTTTCTGATAGGTGTTTTTGTGGAAGTTTCCATGTGTTTTATATGAAACAAATTGATGCAATTATAGGTACAAATTGGTGAGCTCAAAATTTTGCAACAATTGATTTTGCATAAAGAGCAATTGTTTTTAGGATAGATGTTGAATATATCCACATTCTAGGTGAAGTGCATAATCCAAAGCCTATTCTCATTTCTAGTATGAAGATATTTTGAGGTATATATAATGGTTACAAAATCTTTGTAGTGTATGCGAATAATCTATGTGAAGAAGATAATGATGAGAAGCTTCCAAATTATGTAGAAAATCTTTTGAAAGAATATGGAGATGTATTTCAAGAAAACCTACTTGGTATACCTCAACCTAGGAAGATTCACCATGCCATCAACCTGTAATGATGAAGTGAACCATATTCTAGAGCACACTATAGATATAACATACATGAATTAAATGAGCTTAAGATTGAGTTACATGCTCTTTTGAAGAAAGGCTTAATGAGACCAAGTGTTCACCTTGGGGAGCACCTATCTTATTTCATAAGAAGAAAGACAAATCTTATAGATTATGTATTGACTATAGGGGTTTGAATAAAATAACCATTAAAAATATGTAGCCACTCCCTCACATAATGACTTACTAGAGAAGTTAAGTTGAGTGATTATATTTACTAAGATTGACTTAAGATATGGATATCACAGAATTAGGATCGAATAGATGATATACACAAAATATATTTCTAATCATGTTATGGCCACTACGAGTTTAGAGTTTACCTTTTGGATTAGAAAATGTTATTGACACATTCATGTTCTTGATGAAAAATATTTTTCATGATTATCTAGAGGAATTCATATCTGTTTCTCTTGATGATATATTTGTATACTCTAAAGACGATTGTGGGCATGATGTACATCTTAAGAAAACTTTGCAAACTCTTAGAGAACACAAATTTTATAGAAAGAGTAATAAGTGTTTATTTGCTAAGGAAAAACTTTTGTATCTCAGAAGAGTCACATATTAAGAGAAAATTCATACAGACAAGGATAAAGTGAAAACAACAGTTGATTCTCCAGTTCCTAAAATTGTAAAGGATGTTAGAAGTTCCCTATGATTGGGATATATGAAAGAGTACATATTAAGGATTTCTTTAAGATAACTAGAAAGAATGTCGGATGTGTGTGGATTGATGCATGTCAAACATTGTTTGAATCATTGAAATAAAAATTCATCGAAATATGTGTGGAAAGATTTCTTAAAAATAGATCTAGTAGAGATTTTGGTAAAATGGCACACATATATTGTTGAAGATTTGAATTGGGTCAACCTAGATAATTTTTTGGCACATCATTCTTCTTTCCAAATTTGAGGACAACGTTCTTAAAAGGGGTGAAGAATTGTAATAGGCCTTTGGATAGTGTTACACTTATGTGTTCCTTGAGTAGCTTTGATGTGAACCTTTTCCCTATACATGGGCACTTTTTACTCTAGTGCTGGCTAGAGGTTTTTTCCCAATGTTACCACATACATGATTCACTCATATGTGGTGGTACTTTGTACTTAGGGATATTATTCAACTCTTACTTCAGTTCACTTCATCGTCAATAGAGAGAGCTATTCCAGCCATCATCTTCTCCGTGTGTCTTCCTGCATTTGTGCTCCTTGTGTGTGCTTCTCGTGTGTCTCTTGCACTTCTACACACACCCAATAGTGATATCAGAGTAGGTTCAGCTTCTTCTCAAGTTTCAGTTTTTCGTGTCACGGCGCGCGTGCACTTTTAACAGTGCAAATCGACTTCGCAGCATAGAAGAGTGAATTTCAGCAGCAAAGAAACATTTCCCCTAGGTGCACTAGGGTTTTACCCCCATTTTGAAGCCATTAGTGCAGTTAGAATCGCCATCAAAGTGACGGTTTGTGAGCTTAAATTTCAGCATTCATTTCAGCTTTCGTCCAAGTGAATATTTTGTCACATTCTTGCTCTTTAGTGAAATGGCGGGCAGCAATGACTTGTTTGGCATGCTTCAAGCTGAAGATAAGCTTGATGGGACCAACTATCCTATGTGGTCTTACATGATGAAGCATGTTCTTGTTGCTAAAAAACTTTCGAACATAGTGGCAGATGTGGATCAAAGACCTGCAGGTTCTTCTACTTCATAGTCTACTATCACAGATGGAGCTTCTTCTTCGAGTACACTGGTTTCTCCTTCTCCACCTACATAGGAGGAGCTTAGATGGGATGGAAAAGATGCTCAGCTCATGCTTTGATTGCACTTTTTGTGAAGCATCATATAGTTCCACACATTCCGTCATGTTCTACATCACAACAGGCATGGGACACTCTTGCTTCTTTGTATGCCGTGTGTAATGAAGCACGTGTTGCATACTTGAGGAAGCAACTTGAGGATGTATGTATGGCTGAAAATGAGTCAGTGGATGTGTATGTGACATGCATCAAGGACTTGAAAGAGCAATTGGCAAACATAGAGCACATCATTCCTAATGCATCACTGATTTCTTCATTTTTGAAAGGATTACCAGAAGCTTTTCAAAGCTTTGCTACTACACTCTGTTTGGTTGCAAAAGGGAATCCTAATATGTATGCATTTGATGAGGTTGTGTCGCTTCGTTTGCAAGAAGAGCAATCTAGAGTGAATAGAAGTGGTTTGATTGAGGGAACGCAAGCACTTGGTATCTCACAAAAGGGGAAAAGCAAGTATGGTTGAGCTTTGGGATCATCAAAACCAAAGCCTCAAGCTTCCTCTTCCACTCATTCCTCTAATGATGGTGATTTGCAAAAGAAGAAGAGATGCAAGTATTGTCGAAAAGCTGTTCATACTACTGATGAGTGTAGAAAGCTTGCGAAACACAATGAAAAGAAGAAGGAATCCGGCATGTCTATTGCTGAAAATTCAGCAAATGCAAAGAATTATAACGCTAACATGGCTCAAGGTTTTTGGGCATGCGTTGTTACATGTCATTATGATGCTTCTTTGCATTCAAATGTATGATTGTGAGTGAGGCTGATTCCGATTGGTTCTTTGATAGTGGTGCTTCAAAGCACATAACATCATGCAAAAGACTTTATGCCTCTTTGAAAGATGCACCCAAAGGAGGACATGTGGTATGTGCAAACAATGCCTCTAATCCTATCATTGGAGTAGGAGAAATTGAGCTTACGGCTGCAAATGGAGGTGTGATTCTCTTGAAAAGTGCATTGTATGTGCCCGGTATAAAGAAGAACATAATTTCAGTTCCGTGGATTGCCAAAGTTGGAATTCATGTACACTTTGTTGATGATAAGTGTATGGTTCATGATTTTAGCAATGGTGACATTATCGTGATGTCTGGTACATTATGTAAGGGTTTGTATCGCATGGATACATACAAGAGAGCTGCCTCAAATGCCTTAGTTGCTCATACTTCTTCCATGGCTGAAATGGAGCTTTGGCATGCTCGTTTTGGTCACTTGAACTTCAATAGTTTGCTTTACTTGCAAAAGAAGGACATGGTTATTGGCTTGCCTACACTTGATTCCATTTAAAAGCATGCATGTGAAGGTTGCATTCTTGGATAAATGCATCGTGCTTCTTTTCCAAAAGATAGTCATACACACACTACAAGAAAATTGCAGCTTGTTCATAGTGATGTATGTGGTCCCGTCAAGACTCCATCTGTTAGGAAGCATGTATATTTTGTTACCTTCATTGATGATGCTACTCACCATACATGGGTGTATCCTATGAAAGCAAAGAATGAGGTATTTTCTTGCTTCAAAGCATTTTTAGCTATGGCTGAAATTTTTTCTTCACAAAAGCTTTTGACTCTATGCACGGATCGTGGTGATGAATACATGTCACATGAGTTTAATGCTTTTCTTTGTCAAAGGGGTATTTCACACCAATGTACGGTGCCATAAACCTCAGCAAAATGGTGTTGCCAAGCGTAAAAATAGAACTCTACTTGAAATGGCATGATGTATGCTTAAAGGAAAGCATCTTCTTGATAAGTTTTGGATGGAAGCGGTCATGTGTGCAAATTATGTGTTGAATCGCTACCCTACAAAAGCATTGAGAGTCATCACTCCTTATGAGGCTTGGAATGGTCATAAGCCTATGGTTAGTCATATGTGTGTGTTTGGTTGTTTGGCATATGCTCTTGTGCCATCACAACAATGTCACAAACTTGATAACAAGGCAAAGAAATGTATATTTGTTGGTTATAGTGCTGAAAGTAAAGGATATCATTTGTACCATCCATTGACGAACACAATTATTGTGAGTCAAGATGTGGTATTTGCTAAAAATTTAGTTTTCCCTCTACTTGAATGCAAAAAACAGCCCACAGTTAGCTCACAAGATGTGTTCGATACACTCATGCATTTGTTCCAAAATGATGCACTTGATTATGGCCATGTAGACCAGCCAACTAAGGCTCAAAGTGCTGAAAAATTCCAGCAAAATAGTGTTGAAAATGCAAAGAATTTCCATCCAAACATGGCTGAAATTTTTTAACCAAAATTTGTCAAAACTGCTGGAAATTTCCAGCCACATATGGCTGAACATTTGCATCAAAATATGGCTGAAAATGAGCATGAAATTCAGCTCATGCATGATGTACCTATTGAAGATGTTTTACATAATGAAAGCTTGTCTATCAAGAGTGCACAAACTATGCCAAAGTGGCTGAAACAAACTTTGCAGGACAGCAAATTGAGTGCACCTTTACTTGGTAGAACAAGATCAAGCTCTCACCATGCATCAAGTAATTTTGTGGATTATTCTCTTATTGCTACGACATGTAATGAAGAACCACTTTCTTTTGAAGATGCATGTGAGGATCCACAATGGATGAGTGCTATGCAATCAGAAATGGATTCCATACATAGGAATGGTACTTGGGAGTTATGTGAATTGCCGAAAGGAAAGAATGACATTGGTACAAAGTGGGTTTATAAGATTAAGAGAAAATCTGATGGTAGAGTTGATCGCTACAAAGCTAGATTGGTTGCCAAAGGATATGCTCAACAATATTGCATTGACTATGAGTAAACGTTTGCACCTACGTCACGCATGACCACCATATGTAGCGTGGTTGCATTGGCTGCCCATCGAGGTTGGAAAGTGCATCAGTTGGACATAAAAACAGCCTTCTTGAATGGTGATTTGCAAGAAGAGGTTTATGTGAAGCAACCTCCTGGATTTCCTATGAAAGGGAAAGAGCATATGGTTTGTCGCTTGCATAAAGCCTTGTATGGTCTCAAGCAAGCTCCACGTGCATGGTATCACAAAATCCATAAGCACTTGATTGCTCTTGGCTTCACATGTAGTCGGATTGAAAGCACACTCTATGTACACAAAAATGGGGTTGATCTTATAGTGCTTGTTCTTTATGTGGATGACATACTGTTGACTGGGTCATGTGATGCAAAGCTTGACATTCTCATGGCTGATTTGCAGCATACTTTTGATGTCACTTATCTTGGTCTTTTGAGCTACTATCTTGGCATCCAGTTTGTATCCGTTGAGGGGGGAATTGTTATGCATCAAGCAAAGTATGTTGAAAAACTACTTCAGCGTTTTGACTTTGAGTATTGCAAGCCAATTTCCACACCAGTTGAGATAGGATACAGGTTCTCAATTGAGGATTCCAGTGATGCATTTGACACTTCTCTTTATCAGCAAGCTGTGGGATGTCTTATATATGCATGCAACACAAGGCCGGACATACAGTATGCAGTTTCCTAGTTGAGTCAATTCATGCATAGCCCTGGCACTAAGCATTGGCAAGCGATGAAACGTGTGTTTAGATATCTTCGAGGCACTTTGAGCTTAGGTCTCTTTTATGGTAGAGATATTCAGCCATGCTTGCATGCTTTTACAGATAGTGATTGGGCTGGTTGTTATGATACTCGTGTGTCCACTAGTGGTAATTGCTTTTTCCTTGGAGACTCATGCATATCTTGGTTGAGTAAGAAGCAACCTACACTAGTGACATCGAGTTGTGAAGCTGAGTACAGGGCAATTTTCACAGCTACAATGGAGTGTATATGGTTGAGAGGCCTATTGATGGATCTTTGCATGGAGATTGCTGCTTCTACGCATATTCTCACTGATAGTTAGAGTGTTTTGGTTGTTGCACGAAACCCAGTGTTTCATGCACGGACCAAACACATTGAGGTGCATTATCACTATGTGAGAGAGTGCCTTCATGCAGGAGATATTGATTTGGTATATGTGCCTACACAAGATAATGTGACAGACATATTCACCAAAGCTCTTCCATGGGAAAATTTTGAAGCTTTTCGCAAAGCTTTAGGCTTACTACCTTGTGGGGGCTGATCTGTCACTCCCTCTATGTGTTCACATCATTCACGCCTGGGGTGTTTGTTACACTTATGTGTTCCTCGAGTAGCTTTGATGTGAACCTTTTCCCTATACATGGGCACTTTTTACTCTAGTGCTGGCTAGAGGTTTTTTCCCCATGTTACCACATACATGATTCACTCATATGTGGTGGTACTTTGTACTTAGGGATATTATTCAGCTCTTACTTCAGTTTAGTTCATCGTCAATAGAGAGAGCTATTCCAACCATCATCTTCTGTGTGTGTCTTGTTGCATTTGTGCTCCTTGTGTGTGCTTCTTGTGTGTCTCTCACACTTCTACACACACCCAACAGATAGTAACATAATGAATTTTGAACTTTCTATTATACTTGGTGTGGATAATCTTTATAATGGATACTTAGGTCGTTTTATGCATACAGACAAAATCTAGGGATAATAAGTTTTATATACTCTCTACACACCAATTGCATGATGTTTTCTAGTTGAAAATTGAACATGAAGATGAAAGAACTAAGAACAGTGTTGTATGACAAAAAGGTAGATTAGGCTCTAGAGTTACTTGAGTGTAAGTTAATGCCTTAATTTATTCTCCCTATACAATTTCTAAACTTGCAAGGGTCAAAATTGATACTTGGATGTTGATCTAATCTTAGAACATCTCTAAAACTATTGTGGAGATCAATGAGATGCATACTTTTGCCTCTCACAAGCATTTTGAAATGTTGCACTATTTTTCAATTTCATGCCCTAGAAAAGTATGCATTTTTTCAACATTTAAAAAAACTGATGTTTTTTGTATTATTATTGGAGTTTGTGATTTTACTGCTTTTTGTTGCCATGCATATCATGGATGTCAATGGATGTGTCTTTTAATTGTTTGTTCTTCTACTTTTGATAGCTATCATAACGGAGTTTTGTGGACCACTAAAACAAATGCTTTCTAGGAAAGTTCTACTTGCAACATGGGGAGGTGTGGCTTTTACTAAATTTGGTAGATCAAGTATCTCCTTGAGGAAGAATAATGAACACTGTTTTGGAGGCGATCATTGCAGCATGGAAGAACAAGCAAAAAATTAGAAATTATCTTGTGATTGTGATTCAGATTGAGAGTGAGATTTTGAGTGAGACAGAGAGAGAGAGAGAGAGACGGAGACACATAAAGAGAGAGAGAGCGAGAGAGATTGAGAGCTTGAGGGTGAATGAGACTGTGACTGCTTGATGGTGGTTAGGAGGTCATGCTTCAACAAGAAGTTATTTTGTTAAATCTATTGAATATGATTCAAATATATAATAACAAATCTTCTCCTTCTCTACATCACATCCTCTCTACTTTGTCACATCAGATTTTCTCTTGTCTTGTGCACATTAGGAGAAAAGGTGAACCCTGGATGGGCCTTTTAGCTTAAGGAGTTATTAGTGATGGACCAATCAGAAGAGGGTGGTGGCCACAGTCTATACCCTATAAAATACTAGGTTGAAGGGGGAAGAGGAGACAAAGTTCCTCTATGTTCAGGGTTGTCTTCTAGAGAGAGAAGAAATCTTGTAATCAGGCTGGGCCCAAAAATTCAAAATTTTTAAAAGTTGTAAAACTCATCATAATACCATTAAATGACCTCCATATCACTTTTCAGGGTCAAAAGTGCTATTTTTTACTTCTAATTCAAAATCCGTGCATGTTTTTGAACTAAAAAAGTGACTTTTTTCAGAATAACTCAAAAAACTCTATTTTCCCTCTTCAAACTCCCATTTTCATACCCAAAACCCAAAAAGTCATATTTTTCACCTCTATTCCCTCCATACCATACAACAGAAGCGTTGTTTCTCCTCCTACCATTCTCCCAACTTCTGCAGCAATGACAACAACTCTTACTCCCATGGAAAGCTCCAGAGCTCATAGGAGACCAAAAGACGAAGTTCACATGTCAATGACGTGCCACAACATCAAAACAATGGAAGGAAGTGTGCTACCACAAGAGTTTTGCAAAGGTGCATGGGTGTACATGCCACCATCTGGACTTGGTCCTCATCGTGTTCGAGATCGTGGAAATTTGGATCTTCATTGGAAAGGTAAGCTCTTAGGCTTCAAGCAGCAAACACATGGTGGGATGGTTGCTATTGTACAACATGTCTTCATAGTTTCAACCATGAAGTTAGAAAACTCCAATAGAATTAGATATCCAATCCATTGTGAGTATTTCTATTTTTTCAATGCTTCATGGTGTTAAATGTCTTAATTACTCATCTCATATGTTTTTCATTGCTACAGTCATATTTCCTTCTAGTTTAGTGGAAGAGCAACCACTTCATAGTCTTACAGGAACTTTCAAAGCATTACATGCAGATTTTGGGGCATTAGTGTTTCCTGATGTACCTCCTGCTAAACTTAGTCGTGAAAGGATCTCTTCTTTTACACTCACAAGTACATTGTTCCTTCCACAGATGGTGAATATGGAAGGTTGGAGATTATCAAAGTTGACTCTCTTCTTAGTTTAGAGTGGCCAAAACCTGATTTTTGGTCCGTATCATCTTTCAAGCGTAAGATGGTGATGGACATACATAACTCTTTGAAATTCACACGAGTGTCGAGATCAATAGGTCTTCATTGGACTGTACCAATCCAATGCTTTGTTTTCATATTTCAAGGCATTCCTTTTGTAGAAACTCCTACAATGTTCCTATGTAAAGATATTTAATACGAAGCAGTAGAAGGATTGTTAGGGGAAAACTGGGGTTATGTAGAAGGATTTTCAAAAGGGGATAGATATCGTTGTAGAATTGGTGACACAGGTATAGGGTTTCTCTATTTAAAACATCGCACCTCATTGTACATCAGATTTTATTATGATCGTTGGATGTGTAAACTAGGAGAGTGGATACCTTTGCAAAGCTTGAAGGGATCTTTAGATTAATTTGAAATTAATGTGAAGTTACCAAACGATGATATGGAGGTGGTTTTAGTTAATCAACATTGGAACTTGGCCAACTTGAGAGAGCACTTACTTATCATGGGATATGATGATCTTCATGATTTCAAATTTCGAATACGAGGGAACAAGGTAAGAGTTGTATTCCATATATACATATAGATATATATATATCTTATTCTATCACTATTGTTCATGATTTGAAAATGTTTTACTCTTTTATGAATTGTCCACAGATTGGAAAGAGATTGAAAGACAAAATCAAGCTTCTTGCAGATTGGAGCATGGATGGAACTGAAATTTCATTGTCATAACTCTTTTTTGTAAAGATATTGTGTAAACAAACCTATTTTTGCAATGAAAAATTTTTCACATTTGCTTCAAGAATATTTTGGCCACATTCTACTTGTATCTGTACATTCTCAAGGTTTTCCTTGAAAGAGCATTCTTATTGTTTATTTTCTTTGATGTGATCTTAAATTTCAAAGTTTTCCTTTCCAAGACTCTTATGTTTTAATTTAAGGAAAAGTCACTTCTATGAAAAAGTGGGACCCATCACTTAAAAATTCTAGAAAAGTTATAAATAGGAGTCCTCTCTCCTCATTTCTCACTTTTGCAACTACGTTGAGTGTTAGAGCAGTCTGCATTTGCAAGCTATGGCTTCCACCTCTGTACCTACTAAGAGTGCACGCCACAAGTTTCTAGAATTTTTGGAGGATTCAGATTATAAAGGTCAACATGACCTATATGATCTTCTCTCCAAGGTTCTTGACCTCCATGGAACCGTGCAAATGAATGCCGATGCTTTGGAGGAGCTACTTCAATATATGCAAGTTCATATATTGCGTTTCTCCATCGAAATACCACCATATGATGGAACTTGGGTTCCATGTGACCTTCTCACCTACATTCACAAAGCTGATGAGGCATTTGCAAAATGATTGAAACGGTTCCAAGTAATTGCAGAGGAAGCAGGGCACCTTCTTGATGAAACTGTGCCACTTATAAGGAAATTGAATAGGAAACACAAGATGGGTGCAAATTATCTTTCATTCATTGCTGCCACAATTTTCTTTGTGAATGAGGAACCAGAACCAGTTCCTCATGAGATCCCTCATCTTTTGACAAGTGGTTTTGTCGAGGATAAAAAGGAACCACCTCAAGAACCCTTGAATCTCCTATTAGAGAGAGAAGCTATTGAGAAAACGTATCCTCTTGGTGTGGATGATAAGTTGAAAGAAGTGCCTAAGCCATCCACCTCTTCGGAGCCAGAAGCAACTATTCCACAGGTGGAGATTGAAACGTTTTCAGTGGTTCTTGTCGAGGGACAAGAATATGTGTTTTTACATGATGTAGAGAAGGCATTTGGGCTACGGCTGGATGAATGCCTAAGTTTGTTTTGTACTTTTTCAGAGTGTCCTTTGGATAGTACCTCTGACTTGTTGGAGAAAAAGTGTTTGCCATTTGGTGACTCAGTGGCCGACACAATAAAATTGGTTTGCAATGACATACTCACAAGTGAACATCAACATATCACGGAAGAACAATTTAGTAATGCACAAGAAAAGATATTGGAATCAAAAGTTCCCGCCTCACCAGTAATCGAGCAGAGTGGGATGTCCCACTCTAGCATTAATTTACAACTTCAAGAGAGAGGAGAAGAAGAAGATAGAGTTCAAGATGTAAGTATCTTCAATTCATGTCATTCATTCTTACAAACACATGCAGCTACTAATCATAAAACTTTGTGCAAGAGGTGATTGAAGTCGACAAGTTTGCAGCAAGGAGTGGAGGTGATCGAGTGGCTCGTGGAGGTGGCTCATCCCTTGCAAAATACATTGGGAAACTTCCCAAAGAACATTTTGTAATTATCCATAAAGAGTTCAGTCCTCAGGGCCACTTCATGACATGGTGTCTAAAGGCCTTAAGTAAATTTCTTTGTTTATCAACCATTACACAGGGGAGTAATTGTATCTTTTTAGTTAAGAAATCCCTTGTAACTACAACCTTAGGTTCCAACTTCCGTGGAAAGGTCTTCGGTCAAATAGGTATATCTCTAGGTCTAGGAGTTAGAAATGTTGATGAAATAACAAACTCAATTTTGACTTACACCCTACCCATGGCTTTGGAGCGTCGAAAGAGAGTCATTGAGAAACTCAAAGCTAATTGATGTAAACAATTGAATTAATATCAAATTTTCACTTTGCTTTATTTACAATTGTCTCAAGTATTTCTTTTTTAGTATATTATCTAAAATTCTTTTGGACCTGCATGTGATGTATTGAGGTCATGTAGGGCATTGGGAGGATCTTTAGTTTCATTCTTTTGGACCATCTTTCTCTCATTTAAGGTCTTGTAGGGCATTCGGAGGCCAAATAAAGCCCTGCCACAGAAACGCGGGAGAAGGCCTTGCAAAACGTTTGCAGGGCCTTCTCCCGCGTTTCTGTGGCAGGGCTTTATTTGGCCTCCCAAAGCCCTACATGGCCTTTAATGAGAGAAATTTCACTAGATGGATATTATCAAGAATGCAAATGCCCTAGGTGACCTTACATGACTGAAACTTCACTAGATGGATATTTTCAAGAATGAAAATGTTCTAAGTTTCAAAATGCTTTGCTCATATGTTTCAAAGGTATAGGGAGGTCAAAATTTCTTCATATTAACTACTCATGAACTAGCTTTACTACTCATGATCCTTCTTTCATATTTCAAAGGTCTTGTAGGGCATTGGGAGGCCAAATAAATCCCTGCCACACAAACGCGGAAGAAGGCCCTGCAAACGTTTTGCAGGGCCTTCTCCCGCATTTCTGTGGCAGGGCTTTATTTGGCCTCCCAATGCCCTACATGCCGTACATGACCTTAAATTATAAAGAAATTTCACTAGATGGATATTATCACTAGATCAAAATGACAAGATAAGAAAACAATCACTAATATATGAGAGATTATCACAAGAAAACACATGGAAATGTAAAATGACTGCTCATGTTTCATTCTAAATAATGAGATTATAAAGGGAATAGAGGAGAAGTGCTAATGTTTCATTGAAAATGGCAATATTTACAAAAAATCTCTTGTCTGTAGAGATCAGTTACAAAACTTAGCTACGATCACCCCTAACTCTCCTAGCTAACTGTATGTCCTTCGGTTGTATAGTGACTTGCTTAGCATGGACGGTGCGCAGGTTGGAATCCTCTAGCATTGATATAAAAAATGCTTCAGCTGCCTCTTGTAAAGCTTCTAAAGCTAGAGCTTGGATCCTTAACCCTGCACAATACCTTTGTAACTCTTCTTTGACCACCCTTGCAAAGGGTCTTCTAGGTATGAGAAGCTCAGCTGTCTTTTGATAGTGCCTTATCTCTGCAAATGCCTTTGTATATCTTCTTCTTTGTTGTGGTGCTCTAGCTCTGGTGGTGGTGGTCTTCGTTGGACATTTTCTTGTGGTCTTGGTTGGGGTGGTCTACGACGAGGTTGAAAGACTTTCTTCTTCCGTTGCACGCGTCTTGAGCTTTCTCCTTGTTCAGGATATTGTTGCTGGCTTTGCTCCCTCTCTTGATCATTGGGTATGGCCCCTTGATTTGATGGTAGTGTCTTTCCTGCTACAGTAACCCTATGATTTGTAGGTATTTCTTCGTTACCCCATGGTGGCAATGTTTGACTCTCATCACTTGATTGTGAACGTTGTTGAGACACATCCTCATGCGATTCATCAAAATCATCATCAGAAACTACCTGTCTATGAGCACGCTCCTTCACCCTTGTCTTTGTTGGTCTCTTTGGTGAAGGAGGCTCATCATATGATGATGGTGGTGATTGGGGTTGATTTACGGCCTCTTCCCTGGATTGCCCATGTTCCACTTGTTCATGCAAATGTTCACTCCCAGAGGTATGGCCACCACCTGTTTCGCGATGGGATGCAGAGCGCGAGACACTACGTCGCCATTTGTGGTGATTCATCCATGGTGGCTTCTGAGTGCCTTGCACATAGGTAGGAAAGTTAATGGGATCCTTCCTTGCAGTTTGCTTTGTTCGTGCCATCCTCTATAGTGCTAGAATGTTGAAATGAGACAATGAGTCTCCTTTTATAATGTTTCACTTAAAAAGGTTCTGTTCACATCTGAATGGACAAAAAAAAGTTTAAAAATTAGAAATTACCTAAAAAAATAGCAAACAAGAGATTAGTGTGTAGCAAACCTTATGAATTATTCAGAAAATGCCATGAATGTATTAAATGACTTCACTTCCATGATGAACCCTATCGTGTTCTTGTAGCCCGCCATTGAGCATGACGTAAAGGTCCCAATGATGACTTCCATTTTTCACTAGCTAAGTTGTGTTGATTAAATCTTGCAAGTTTTGCAACTTTCGACTCCTTGGCTCGTTCCATTGCATATGTCCTTGAAAATGCAGTACGATAAAACCAATTAAACATCTCTTCCATATAGTTTGATTGCATTGCACCACCACCATGTCGTGTGTTCTTGAAGTAAACACCTCTAGCCTTGTAATGTGACTTCTCCATTCCTTGTGTACTAAAAATCTCCAATGAACCATATCGATGCATAAAAAATGCTCCATGTGCAAATAAAATATGCTGAGATGATATAAGTACGTATAACACAATCTTATCAAC
Organism: Ceratopteris richardii; assembly: GCA_020310875.1. Classification (NCBI taxonomy): domain Eukaryota; kingdom Viridiplantae; phylum Streptophyta; class Polypodiopsida; order Polypodiales; family Pteridaceae; genus Ceratopteris; species Ceratopteris richardii. The sequence continues at coordinate 75,195,844 of CM035425.1, read as the reverse complement.
AAGAAAATTGAAAGAATAAGAAAACTTACAATGTAATGTGTAATATTGCTCTCTCCCCAAGATAGGATGAAACACTTTGCAAACTCCATTAATGTATCTTGAAACAACTGACGGTCATTTTTGTTGGAGCTATTAAGACTCATTAAGCCTACCAACTTATCTAAGCATGACCAAACCTTCTTTCGCCTATTACTAAGGTCAATTTGAGAATCATTATCAGTGGTGATCATGCACAAGTCTTTCCATAGCTCCCTCCATTCATTTTTCTTAGGGCTTACACCTCTTCTGAAAAATTTTCTTGCCTTCTTCCCTATCATTGACACTTTTTGCAAACTATTTTGCGATTCACCAGGTTTTTTGACAACTAGAGTTACATTACCACCATGACAACCAATCGAATTAAGAAACTCTTCCAATTTTTTGATTGCTTGTACAGATTTATCAATTGGCTTCATGGAAAATGCATATTCTATGTGGAGCTTCAATAATCTATCAAATTTTCTCATGAAAGCATTCAATGTGCAAAAGTGAACATTAACTAATGGAAATGGAATAATGGGATTCCAATCTTTATCTAATGTGTCACGGTTAGGTATTTCTAACAGTGGACACCTTAACAAAGGTCTATCCCATTCCGTGGAAGTAGGTGCATCTATGTATTCATCTAAGCTAGATAGTACTTTTTGTTGTCCCTTTGTTACTTTGTAGCCTCGAGTACAAAATGGACATGGATAACGAGCAGATGCACCTTGCTTGCAACCTAACATGCATTTGATAGTTTTTAAATCCCCACCCAAGTGCCAATCTATCTCAAAATCACCAAAGTTTTCTATGTGGAGCTTTGCACCATGAATTTGAGAAACTATAACTTTAGTGATCCATGGGGTCCTACTAAAAATCCATGAAAGAACATCATTGGATTCTTTCGGTACTTCGATAGCACCTAACCACCATATTTCTTTCTCGGATTGAACACTATATGTAGACTTAGAGCTAGAGTTACTACTTTCATGAGATATGGCATTTCTCATAGCTTCATTCATGAGTGTCAAACTCAATCTCTCCATTCGTCGTCCCTTTATGATCTGGCATTCATCTAACTTCAATATAAACTGTATTTTGGTATTACAATCTGCATAAATTAGCAAAATGTTTATAACATCAAAATACAATGTATATCAAGGTAACAATAGTGCACATACCTGGTATAGTAGATTTGTAAAATCGAACCATTGCCTTTTGAAGCCTCTCCAAATCCATGAATATGTTGTTGTACTTTGTGTAAGGAAATCCATTTCCAATTGCGCTTTTCAACTCTTTTTTGGATGTAGATAAATGATAAATAGACATAGGCGTAATATCCTCTATGTATAAGTAGTTTCCAAGAATACTAGTTATATCTTCATTGGAAATTGACTTCTTTAGCGATACCTTGTAAGGAGATGGAAACATATTCTGCAAAATACCTTCTCTTTCTAATGAATGCTTCAAAAGGTTGTACAATGCACTGTATCCTTTAGTACTAATTCCTGCTTCATCACATACCATCTGCACATCTCTAGGAGTGATAATATCTTGTAACTTTTTTGTGAAATCTTTAATCACTTGCTTCTTGATAAGGTTTCCTATCCGTGACTCCAAAATACTAACCACTTGCTTGTTGGTCAAACAAGAATTTAATAACTTGAATTGATCCTCTGTTGTTGATGACGCACTAACATCTTCAATGAATGACCTACATAACAAGAATATATATATATATATATATATATATATATATATATATATATATATATATATATATATATATATATATATATATATATATATATATATATATATATATATATATATATATATATATATATATAAGTCTTCCAAAAAGAGAAACAAATACAAGCCAAACCTTATCGCAAAAACTCGTGGTTTGCGTGCTCCACCACCAATTGAAAGAGAGTCAAAGGATGTTAATGATCGTCTCCTACGTCACATCCCAAGTGGAGTCTCTCTCAAGTGTTGGACAGTGTTTTTTAATTTCTCAATTGTTCTCTCCTTTTCTTCCATATGCTTTTCAAGCTCTGCAAGCTTTTCTTGTAAAGATATGATTGTGCTTTCAAAAGTGACCAACCTTGTATGATTTAGTTGATATTGTTGAATCCAATACTTAGTAATGACAGTTGAATGTGTAGATAATCGTTGACAATAACCTAGGAGCCCAACTTTACCGACACCGATGAACTGAAGTAAGGTTGAGAGGTTATGGAATGTTGGATGGTAAGAAGACATTGGATCAGGAGGTTATAATGAACCATGAGTCCAAAGATCAATATTCTTTTCTCCAGCTTCACGACGCTCATTTTGAGAGTTCACATCATTGTTGCACTGTGTATTTGGAGCAAACTCTTTGGCCACACGAACATGGATACTTGTTGATGCTGGGGCATGAGGACGTCCGAATGTGAGGTTTGTAATAGGTGTCAACACCATCTTTTCCAACAATTAAACAATACTGAGAAAGAGACCAGAAATTTGTTTGGAAGAGATGCTAGAGCATGATTTTCTCAGGAAAAGTTTGTTTTCTTGGATGTGGATGGGTCATAGTGTGTTTTTCCACTGAGAATAGCCAAAAATGTTGAAATTTTGAAAACATCATTTTTTGGGTGAAAAGTAGTTACAGATTTGATGATGTGGCACTCTACTTTTGGAGGGATTTTAAAAATATTACTTTTTCAAAAGGAAAATTAAAAACTAAACTAAAAAAAAGTCACTTCTGGCATATATATTAAAAAATGAGCCCTTTCAAGTAAATAAACACTGAAATTGAGACTTTTAAAAAAAATCATTTTTTTATTCGCATACATGCTCGAGTTTGATGATGTGGAAAGTAGATTCCCTTTCTCTCTCTCTAATAGAAGAGAGAGAGGAGCGTAGTAAGCCTTAAAAAAAGCCTACTCCAGCCTACTAAAAAGTGCCCTATTAAATGCACTTTGTCCCCTTAGACAACAGTAGAATTAGGCTTAATCCCTAAAAATTAGGAATCCTTACAAGGCCCATGCAGGGTTCACCTTTTTTCCTAATGAAGTTGTTCCTTTCCTCTCTTCTAATATTTTTGAGTGATTGGAATCATATGATTGGGGATAGCTTGTGATTGTGGAAATGGTAAAGTGGTTTCAAAGCACAATCAATCCTCAAAAAATATGAAAGTTTTACATAGAAGATCCATGAGCAAGAGGAGCTCATTCAAAAGCTTCTTGGTGAATTATGCAAAGAACAAAGCGAAAAGCAACCAAAAATTTGTTTGTGGTGTTTAATGATGAACTACGGGAAGGCCCAAGAACATCTAGCATGGTTAGAGTATGGAAAAAAATGCAATTATGAAGATATCAAGTCTAGGGAGTTTGCTCTCAACTACGTCATCAAGAAGGGGAAACTCAATAATTTTGATGGCAAGAGGAAGAGCAAAGAAGATGTGGAGGCATGGATTGAAGAGATAATGGATTTCTTTTATATTCAACAATCCAATGATAAGTCTAAGGTGTAGGATGGGATCCTACATCCGCATGTTATCATAGAGGTTTGGTTGAGGTTAGTCATCTATGTGAGGGAGTGGATACGTTTTTCTAATTGTTCTTTTATTCAAGCCCCTATACTCAATGTATAATCTATAAGAGCCTCTTTCTTCCTCTTTAATAAGACACGTGATCCCCAAGGTGAAACACTCTATGTTATCAATCATTTTAATCAAAGATTCATGTAAATGAATCTTAAGCTCCTTTAATTCATCTACGTTAAATCTTTAGGGTGCCCTAGAATATGGCTAACTCCTTAGGTATAGGTCGATGGTGGGGTCCATCTACCTAGGGGAGGTATACTAGGTAGGCCTTCTTGAACTACATCTACATATTCTTTCAAAAGATTTTCTATATAATGTGGAAGCTTCTCATCATTGTGTTCCTCATGTAGATTATTTGCATGCATTACAAATTTTTTCTAGCTATCAACCTCTAATTATCTACATAGTAGGAATGAGAATATGCTTAGGATTATGCACCTCACCTAGAATGTGGATAGATTCACCATCTAGCCTTAAAGTGGTTATCCTTTGTTCATGATCAATCATTGAAGATTTTTAAACTAAACAATGTGCACCTATATTTGCATCATTCTATTGCATCTTGGTCACATCAAAACTCCTAGAACAACACTTATCAAAGAAATTAAGTAAAAGGTTTTCAATGTATCCTTTCAAATAGTGTAGTATTCCATCGGTCATCTCCACAAGTCTTGATATCTGCATATTTAATGGGATCCCTAATGGCTTTACTATTTTGAAAGATATAAAATAGTTTTAGTTGAATTGATAAAAAATATAATTTTGGTGCCTAGAAATCATAGAGAAATAGTAATTATAGAAGAACTTAGGAAAGAACTAGTCACCATGCAACTTACCTTGATAATCTGCTTTGTCAATTGTTGCAGTTTCCTAAATAATTTTCATTGCTTTCACTTGTGCAAGACAAACTATTGCCTTGTTTGTTCATTCATATTTCTGATGTCCTTGCCCATCACAATGAAAACACAAACTGAATTGATAGGGCCATTTCCAATTCATGGAGAAATTGGTGTAGCTACTTTTGAGTTAGCAACTTTAAGTGGAAAAAATTTACAAATTCCAGTCAATGGGTCATGTAGTGTTATCATATTTATTGTATTATAGTAAATACATTTTTCTTTTCTTACTAAGTGGAAACATCATGAATACATATTAGCTCATCATTTTCCATGATTACTAGAATATTAATGTTGAAATGTTGAGATCATATTATGGTAGACTTGTAATCATTGAACACGAGGATGCAGTGTTCAATGACATGCATGCTATTGAAGCACATGCAAAAATGCAATGGTTTTACTACTTTACTTAAGGTGATGGGGGAACAAACTCATATCGTTTGCTTGTTATTGTAATGTGAAGCTCTCTACATTTCACGCCTGCATAGTGTGCCTTCATGCAACCATGACAAGCATAGTGCTACCGAACACCCTGAAACTAACTTACATGAGCCTAGTGGTGATTCTTGATCACCTTATGAAGACCCATGTCAATTTGTTTCAACAGTCAGGTTTATTGGAATATGCATCATGATTATTGATCCACCCTTCATTGCAATGTGACTAAATTTTAGTAACCACATATCATAGCTACGACAATGTTGGTTTTGATAGCAGAGATTGAGTGCATGTTTGGCAAAGCATGTTCTAGTGAGTACAAGTATGCATGACTCCTAGATACTAAACCATGGAAGTTCAGGTTGCGACTTGTTATGTTGGCTATGTTTCTCCAAAGTCAGCATTATGGGGTCTTGCAAACCATGTAGTCTTTGATGGTGGATGTTGGGCTACTAATGGTCAACTTACCTGGGTGGAGATTATTTTTTGACAGTTGAAAAAGGAAGTATGAAGATTGTGTTGTTCCGACCAAAAAGGTAGAGCAGTTCGACAAAAAGATAGGAGTTTTATTATCTTCATTCATTCCAATAGCGTCTCTTCCCATGCCACATATATTTGAAGTCGTAGATGACTGAGTTTTTCTATGAGATCAAAAACGACTAGGCTAATGGAAATTTAGGATAATTCTAATCAAGTGAACACTAAAAAGAGATCTCAAGTGCATATTGTGCTCGAAGCACTCCATCATGCCGAGGAAAAGAGAGTTCCCGAAATACAAGAATAGATTGAGGCGAAAGTACAACGGAAACACCAAGAGGATGTGGCTATCATTGTTGAGGTAGAACCAATGTCAGAGAGCTACCAAAGATGAAGTTGACCAAAGAAGGTGGGAGGAGTAGCACCAAGAGCAACAATATCAACAAACAAAACAACCTCTAATGTCTCAACCAACAACTTCTCACATGAAAAAAATAGATCAATTCTTGCAAACTAGTCAATCTGCAAGAGCTATTAATTTTTCCACCTTTAGCAGGCGATGTCTAGACCCATGGAAAATGTAGTTAGCATGAGTTCAACTATCAATGATTGGAGGTTCATCCATCATCTATCCTTGGTTCCTCAAGGATTTTCATATTCAATCAAGTACAATTGCAGATGTGGCATCTTTGTTAACAATCTGCTCATTATAGAGGGGAAAGGATGAGCAAGCTCAAAATACTATCCAGGTGTAGATGGAACAAATGCATGCATTGTTGTTATCTTGAAGCAATAGAATGCAGATTTTGAAGATGCTTTGTCTAGTCGTGACAATATTCTAAAAGAAGAAGTGCAAGCTTTGAAGTTGAGAGTAAATGACTTTGAGATTCATGTCAAGGAGATTTCAGAAGATTGTTAAGAAGTCACTAAACAATCTCAAGCTGTGCACAATGAGTTGAGGCAAGTACAAGTTGATAATGATGATTTTTAGATCCAAGCCGCTTCTCTACTCATCCAGAAGAATTTTTTCTTAGACCAGGTAGTTTCACTCACAAAAAAATTGCAAGTCGCATTAGCCATAATTGAGGGAATCAAAAATCTAGAGAATCAATTGCATGAAACTACACATCTTATCACAAAAAAATACTCAGTTTTAGCGAATAAGGAAGTTCAATTAGTCAAGCTTAAATAGAATCAAGTAGATTTGTGAAAGACTCTAGAAGGTAAAGAGGCTCAAGTAGAACAAAATAATACAAAAATTCAATAATACAGACACAAACTAAAGAAGCTAAAGCTACTACCTGCCTAAGGAGGAGCTTTAACAAGAAATAATAGATTTCAAAGAAGCTCAACTCCATGAAATGTTTTATGAAGATTTGTATGATTTAGTTAGAATACAAAATCCTCCTTTGGATAGAGGTGAAATCTAGTTTAGTGGGTTCAAGTCCACCATGCATGCCAGTGTTAGGCTCGCCTCAGTACCGCTACCCAAATTTTGTAATTATCCAAATTTTTTAATGTCCCATGAATGTTAACTATCATTCACTATTGTAACTGAGCAAGGGAGGTTAAAGTGATACAATCTCATATTCTATGAAAGAAAGGAGAAAGTGTTAGAAACCAAAGATAGCCAGAGAGTGTAGAAGCTAGAAATAAACTCTATATCTATTGTATTCTTCCAATCATTGAAATGCAAAACATTGTTTCTTTGATATGTCTCTATCATACTATATTCTCTCTTCTGTGTATTCAAAATTTGTTTATGTTCAGTCAATGCTTTTGAGGTAATATTCGGGGAATAGAAACACACTACAATTTATTTCTAGTAATCCCCATTCCCTGAACCCTAAATTGTTGTAAAGTGAATAATCACAAACAACATGTCTTCTAAATGGCGATCTATATGAAGATGTCTACATTTATCAACCAAATGGTTTTGAAAAGTCATGTTAAGAATGCTCAATATGCAAACTAATGAAAGTACCTTACCATTGGCTTTGGAAACTTAGATGCAACTCCAACCCTCTATATTAAGTTAAAGTCAAATTTCTTTATTATAATCAATATCTATGTGGATTATATGATCATGACAGGTCCCAAGGATTTAGAACGTCACTTCTTTAAGTTATAACTCAAGCATACATTTGATATCAATGACCTTGGGATACTACATTACTACTTTGGCATTGAGTTCAACTTCAAGAATGATAGTATCTATATGACACAACACCAGTACATTTAGAAACGTTTAGATAGATTTGAGATAACAAATGATAAACCTATGTAGACACCTATGGATATTATTGAGTTATTATAGGCAAATGTAGAAACAAAACCTTTTGATGCCACCCTAGATATTCAAGTAGTTGGATGCTTGATCTATCTATGTAATACATGACAAGATATTCAATTTGCAGTTTCTCAAGAATCAAGGTCCATGTACATGTAACTTAAGATGCACTAGAAAGTAGTGAAGATGCATATTAACCAAATTGAGATATAGACATCATAAGTTATGCAAACATTTAGTCCTTATGCCATTATGATACTGAGAGGGATATTGTTGAAAAACAATGTTAGAATGTCCAAAATTCCAACGTTCCAACAATCCTTATTTTAGAAAGTCAAAATTTGGTAGATAATGGGAAATAATTTTATTGCCATTGAGAAGTAATCATCAGGAGCTTTCCAACAATATATAACATTGTACCATTTGGTTTGAGATTTGTGCTCAAAATGCAAAGCTTATATTTGCTTTTCATATGTTCTTTTCATCAATAGTTGAAAAGTGAAATGAGGGCACCTCCATCAATGGACAGGTCATGAGCTTTTCTCTAGGATTTTTTACTTAGAATGATTAGGAGAAACGTGGTTGTGAGTAGTAGTTGGGATCTATGCGGCTAAGAAGAGATAGGAAACCTACTTTGATGTTCATGTCAAGGATAAGGGTTTGAAAGTAGGAAACTTAGTCTTGGTGTATACTCTGAAGAAACATGCAAGGAAACTAGAGAAGCATGGCTATGGGTGAATGATAATTAACATAATATCAATGAGTGGAGCAATCCAGCTAGCCACTCTTGAAGGTAATGTAATACCAAGCTATATTACAGGGTGTAGAGTGAAATTCTATCAAGAACCTCTCATGGAAGAAATTTTTAGTTGAATCACCACTACAAAGAAAGTTAAGGAAGACTGACTTTTGGAGTGATGCCTGTTGTGGTGTTGTCTACTGGGGGAAGTGTACGGGTGTTGGATTCTATTGAGAATTTTCAGGTAATGAGTTCCTCAATCACTTTGTCATGTTCTTCGAGAAGCATAGTGTAATATTCAAATAAGGTATTAATGGACTTTGGTGGTATAGCTTGAAAGCTAGACGGATTGATAGGATCAACAATTCTCATGTCCAAAGTTGTCTTGAGGTTTCTAGTGTTCTTCCATCAGAGTCACCTATCTTCATCTCATGGTACAACAAAATGGCTACAAAATAGACCCATGTTTTTGCTGATTTTTTTGTTTCTTTCCATCTGTGTGCATATGTGATTCTCTAACTCTTGAATGGTTTCACTATTATGATCTTCCAACTCTATCTCTAAAGTATTCTATACCTCTTTTAATGTTGTGTATTCGGCATTGAGGGAAGAATTTTCAACCATTAGTAGATTGACTTATTTTTGGAGTTATGTGGCATGTGCTTGAAGATTCTCATTTAGTTGGCTGAGTAGTGAGGCATCTTCCTTTGTAATTTGATTCATGCATGCAAACATTTGTGCAAGTTCATTTTCTATTTCGATGGTAAAAAGAGAAGATTGGTGCAAACTTATGTAGGGTTTGGAATTTGGAATGCAAGGGGGATTAAGAGGGGGGTTAAGGAAGTGGGTATGCTTGTGTTGGAAGTGGAGGGGGGATGGGGGATAGGGGAGGTGGAGTAGTAGGTAGAGGGGATGGGTGGATCATGTGAGGTGGTGAAATGTCCACTGATCCAATGTTTTAATTGTGCACATAGCATTTTTGGAGCCCATATCATCACTATGTAAAGAAGACCTCCGTTTTGAATCAATCATCTATCAAGATCAATCAATAAGCTAGTTTACCTAAGCTCTTGGGTGATGATCTTGGAGGACTCAAGGAGAACTGACGGAGGAATCAAGGATTTTGGAGATAAACAACCTTCTTCTTCTTCAGACATACATTGTGTGCATCTTGATTTTGGAGTGTTGTAGCTTCTACCTTAGGGTTTGTACTTGTGATACTACTATATTAGGGCCTTGCCTATTACCTTAGCACTAGGAGGAACTATTTCTACTATTCTACAGTAGAGAAGACGTGATTCAATTATGGGTTTGCTATCTTGAATATTTGGAATAGTCTTTATCCTTAAGTCTTCATATATTCACTCACATTTTACACGTGTTAGGCACATTTTCACTAAAGTTTGTAACTTCCACCCTTGGATTCAGCCTACATTCTATTTTAGGATCATATACACATATTGTAGTTGACATTTTCATTAGTAGTGTCTGTAGTAGCATCAAGTTGTTGCGCTTTCATAATTGTCTTCTTATCTCCTTCTATTATCATTTATCTCTCTCGATCAAGTTAAGGTGTGTATTTCACTAAGGTTAAGTGTTGGAAAATCCTCGATTTAACCTCTAATTGATTTATTGGCCCTACCACAGTTCCAACAAAATTGTAAGAAGTTTGATACATCTCACAATCATAAGGCTTGATCTAAGCTACATTGTGGTACTTGAGAGTAAATTCATGCAAGTTCTCATCAAACCACATGTGGATGCTTTGACACACAATCTATGTTATGTGAGTGCTACTTTGGATTATGCATTGTTTCCTTTTGTGAAGGTGGTGTAGACTACACGTTCATTGGCTTGAAAGTGAGCACTAGAATTGTCGAGCATAAGTTAACCATTGATGTTCACCTTGTAAATGTGCATGATGGGAGTAGATGTCACTAGGAACTATGCAAAAAGCTTTTCAAGTACTTAATTTGTCATACAAGATGAAATTTGATAAGTCTTATTGAAGTATCTAGTTTCAGATGACTCTTTATGCCATTGAAGAGTCTTCTTCAAAAGGAACCCACGATATTAATAGTACTATTGTCCTTGGACACTTTAGTGTCATGAAAAAGAGACATTATTTGATGAATTTTCTACATTACTAGACACAAGCATTTATAAATATAACTATGGAACATGTTAGCACAAGGGTTGAATAATTTTGGAAAAATATAGTTTTAAAACATTAACATTTTCTTACTAATTTTATGATGGTAATTTCAGTATTGGTGCAAACATTACTGTGATGTGAGTTAGTGTTGATTTTTCTAAAGAATTGTGATTTCCCCATTTTTGTTGTTGTAAATGCAATAAAATCTCTTTATATATATATATATATATATATATATATATATATATATATATATATATATATATATATATATATATATATATATATATATATATATATATATATATATATATATATATATATATATTATCACTTTTATATCTATAAATAGAGATTTGTAACTGTTTTTACTAGGTTTTTGGGCATAAAACTAATCTCATATCTACAATGATACTGTTATCCTTTATGAACTATTTTGCAAAGTGTGGGTATGAATATGGCTCACTTTTTATTATCAAAATATTATTTCAGATTGCTAAAGCTATAAATATTTCCTTGACAACCTTAGGAAAAAAATTTCTATCTTTACATGAAGTTAAACAATAATTATGTTTTCTTATAATTCTAAAAAAAGGTCATTTGATGAGAATATATAGCATATGCTATATGATTAAAGTTAATATGCTAATTTTTTTATATATAAAGTAGTTTATAGTTTTACAAAATTATTTTGATTGATATTATGTACCTTATGTAATTGAAAAAGCTAAATTTTTAGGATGAAATTTTATTCTTGATAGATTAGAATAAGGTGATTCAATGAAATGTTGAGATGGTTAGTTGTATATGAGATAAGTACACAAATTAATTGGTTCAAAGACATCTACATATTTATGAAACTCAATGATGGATTTTGAAACAAAACACTAGCAATTTTAATGTTTTTAAGCATCAACACTATATAAGAGGATCCTAGAGAGTAACTATATAATGAGAGCTCTATATGATAGTAAATTTCTTATTATAAAAATGATTTTTCTGATTCCCAAGACATGTTAGATGATTATATGAATTTAAATTAACATTAGAAAAATTATTCCAATATGATGAATACTTTTTTCTATATAGATATTTCTTTCTTTTGATATATCTATAAATAACGTTTTTAACGATATTCAATCATTTATAAATTTTGAGTTATCAAAAAAACGTTACTAAAAATATATATATATTTCCAAAAAGGAAGTTCGGCAATAGCCCTCTCTTCCAAACTTTAATTAATAGAAAGATCAACTATACAAGTGAATGGGCCTAGCACTCATGGGACCCCCTAAATCCCACAAAGCAGGGGTTGCTTAAATCTTCTTAGAAGACATTACCAAGAAGGTTGATAACCCATTTGTCCTCATCATGGGGTCCCACTTGCTTTTAATCTTGTTGCTTTCAAGGAAAAACACTCCATGATGTCTCAAAGTCAGTGGCTTCTTACAATTGAGAATTATTTTTTCTAAAAGGATAAAGATTTTTCGATCAACTGTTCTTTAGATGTGCTATGAAATTTGGTGGCACACCTCTCTTTCTAGATCTTCCATAGGTTTGCATCACTTATAGCATTCCATAGTGCCGAGGAACAACCAATCCCTTCACCGAATAATGCTTGCTTCCTGCTCATTTGTCCCTATTACAACGTAATTCTCCCAAGGGACCACCGGATGGACATCGACTTGGGGTGCAAGAAGAAGAGGCGCCCCAAGTCCTTATTGCCATGAAGGCATCCTTTACACCATGGAGGGTCTCCAAAAAAAAAATTAGTGTTTTATATTGGTCCAAATTCCTTGCTGGAGGATTTTCCACATAAGAATCAATTTTTTAACCTCGATGAGGGGATGCCAAAGGGATTGTAACTTAAAATCCTACCTAAGACTAGACCAATCCAAACACCATCTCCTATTACGTGTGACATGAAAGTCCATGTTCTTCTTGAATCTCATAATTTTTTCAAGATTTTTTTCCTTCTGCCATCTAAGACCGACAAGGTGAAGGGAGTCATGTCCAAAAAGGAGGCGAGTTCTTGAGCCCTCCCAACCATTGAACCTACTTTGCAATAGGCACCATTCTTCATAGTCCAATGTTCTATCCACATCCATGTCCTCAAACCTAATCCATTTTTCAATCTTGATTGCTAGGTTGTGCCCAAATGGAAACCTTTTTTACATAGATTCCTAGCTTTTTGAAGGTTCCAAGGTTCAAGACCTTTGTTGCCCTTAATAGGGAACTAGGTGGAATCATTTTGTCTAATACCCCCATAACATTTGGGAAAAATGTCCAAAAATAAATGATATCGTGATTTCACAATGTTTGGGAAAAACAATCCCAACAATATCGACAAACTGTTTCCCATTGTTCCATCTCTTCCATAGGAAGCAAACTAAGCTTGAGCCTGGGGAATCACCTAAAAGGGGGAGAAGAAAAGAGTGAGAAGATCCAAACCCTTCCATCCTAGAAGGCCCACAAGTCTAAGAGCACTCTTGTTTCGTAAAGTTAGTTTTTCCCAAGAGGCATCCCTGTTGATCCAAGATTTGATTAACCATTTAGCTGTGTGTTTATTGGCCATTCCTTTGATGTCTAGAATCCCCAACCACCTTAATCATTTTGGCTTATCAAAGGAGCCTATTTAATTTTAGGGATGCCCCTTCTGTTAGGGTCTCCCATTAAGTTGTTTCCCATTATTCCATCTCTTCATAGGAAGCAAACTAAGCTCGAGCATGTGGAAGTCACCTAAAAGGGGGAGAAGAAAAAAAGTGAGAAGATCCAAACCCTTCCATCCTAGAAGGCCCACAAGTCTAAGAGCGCTCTTGCTTCTTAAAGTCACTTTTTCCCAAGAGGCATCCCTATCGTTCCAAGCTTTGATTAACCATTTAGCTATGTGTTTATTGGCCATTCCCTTGATTTCTAGAATCCCCAAACCACCTTGATCTTTTTGGCTTATGAAAGTAGCCTATTTAATTTTAGGGATGCCCCTTCTGTTAGGGTCTCCCAATAAAGAATTTTTTGCAAATTCTTTCCAGTTCGATAATCTCCTGGTCCTTAGTCCCAACAAGAGAGAAAGTAAATAATGGAAGAAAAAAGGATTGTGTAAAACACCATAGCACTCCCTGCCAGGTTGATCTGCATACCTTTCTAGTATGCCAATTTTTTATTGATCTTAGAAAGAGCCCAATTCGATCACTAAACCATCAAAACATCAAATCCTATCCAAATACCTAATAAGCAGAAGCTTGTTCCCATGGGAATCAACTAACAACCATGGTCAACCAAAATTTGAGGTGGATGTCCAATAACAAACTTGAAAGTGATTTTAGAGTGGTTAATTTTGGAACCAAATTCCTCACAAAATGTTTTTAGTCAACATCAAAAGGTATCAATGCTAGCTGGATTGTTATGCACAAAAGCATTTGTGTCATTATCAAAGAGTCTCATGATCATCTAGTCTTGATTGAGGGGAAGAAAAATGCCTTAAATAAGACCTAGATGTGCATGATTTTAAACAAGTCAACTAAGACCATCGATAGCTATTGCAAATAGGAGAGCGGCCAAGGGGCATCCTTGTGTGATAGAATGTTTTAATCAAATAGCTTGAGAAAGATGCCCATTGATGTTTATCTATGCATCACACTTCCAAAAAATGTAGAGATCATCTCAATGAGTTTCCAAATATAGCCCAAGTCTTTCAAAGATTGGAGAATGAAGTCTCACTTGAGTCTATCATAAGCTTTTTTGAAGCCAATCTTAAGGAAGAGAACGTCTTGAGTAGACTCTTCAACAAAAACTAGACCTTCCCAAACATCAATGATAGGATCAAGGATAGACCTCCCCTTGATGAACCCTTTCTTATCCTCACTCATCTAGTTTTGTAAGAAAAGGTGATTAGGCACATACAAGATGCCAAGACTGCAAAAGAGGCTTTGAATATTTTGATCACATTGTATGAGACTGTTGGCAGTAGCCAGAGGCATAGAAGACGCAGAAGCATGTAAAGATAGAGCATAATGAAGAAGCAGGGAGCCAGTTGAATCAGGTTTTCAAAGATTTATGTTTTATAAATACTTTTCAAAACATCCAATAGTGATTTTCATCACTTTTGTACCATATGTAACATAGAATAAACCCTTTTTGTAATTTATAGCTCCATTTTGTGCAAGCCGAGGAGTCATTGAGCTTAAAGAGCTTAGGTAGATGAGCGTACCAATTTTGGTTATTTTTAGACACCGTTTACCCTTTCAAATAGCATCTAAGACCTATTTTTTAAGTATGCCGGTCACTAGATGTGAAACCGATCAAAACTAGTCTAGAATCTATAAAAAGAGCTAGAGAACTCATTTTTGAGGTTAGCTTGTTTGAGTAGAGAAGAGCTTAGAGCTATTTTGAGCTTGTAAGAGTGTTCTTGAGTAATAGAGTTGATTTCTCACCTTCCATGGTGTCTTGCTTGTCTTTTCGTTGTGTGTGTGTATGTGTGTGTGCATCTCTATGCTTCTCACCTTCACTCTCACTTCATCTCACATTCACGATCTTCATATCACTCATATCTCTTTTGTGGATTGACATTAAGGAGGTGGAGCTTCTTAACGTGGTTCTCACCATTGTGCCAGAGCAACACCAAATTTGGCGTCGTTGTTGGGGATTGAGTCTAGGACGAATGTGTGATGGTAAGAGTATAGCAAGAAGTGGCGTTGGAAGGTAAAAATTTCAGTTTTTGTTGTTATTTTTAGTAAGTTTTTAGTGTTTTTCACCTCCCCCACACTCCATCTTCATCACCGCATCATCATCTTCATCTCCAAAAAATCAAAAAATTCACCATATCCACCCATTCTCCTCATTTTCCCTCATTTGTGCATGCGAGAGAGTGAGAGAGAGCTTTTGTGCTTGCATGTGCTATTGTGTTTTTGAGTTTTCTTGCAGGTACAATGCTCCAGAGCATGAGGAAAGCTTGCAAAAGGTAAAATTTCACTTTCTGGCAGAAATCTGCCGTGTGTGTCAGACCATCGCGATGGTCTGCCAAGTTCGGCATTTCTGATAAGCGACCACACCACGAGGTAGGCGACACTAGCACTTGCATGGATCCACAAACGCATTTGCAAAATCATCAATTTGGTGGACCATCGCGATTGGCTCATGCCATCGCGATTGTGTCACACCGTCGCGATTGGCTCACGCCATCGCGACGGTCTCATGCCATCGTGACGGTTCACTTGAATCATCGCGACGGTCCTTGACCATCGCGATGATCCCGTCGACCCCATGCCATCGCGATTGGCTCATGCCATCACGCTGACGTTGCCATGTGGCAAGCTAGACCATCATGACAGTTCGCTCCTTCGGACCATCACGACGATACTTTTAGACCATCGTGATTGTTCGCTAGTCACGCCATCGCAACTGTCCCAGGTACGCCATCGGGATGACTCAAAATCAGACCATCGCGATTGGCTCACGCCATCGCGCCCGTAACCATCGCGAGGGTTCACCCGGACCATCGTGACAGTTCGCTTTGACCGTTGACTGATGCCATCACGATTGTTCGTCGATCGGGCCATCGCGACGGTTCATTTTTGGACCATCACGATCATTCATTTTAGACCATCGCGACAGCTCGCACCTTCGGACCATGGCGATTGTGCCATGCCATCGCAACGGTTTACCTGGACCATCGCGACAGTCCCAGACCATCGCAATTATCTCAAACCATCACGATTGTCCACCCTAAACGCAATTTTTAGGGCTTCAATTTTTGGTCAATTTTGGGGCTATTTTTGGCAAATTTTTGGGTGATTAGACTCATAGGAGACCCCTTAGCTCATATTTGGAGAAAAACCTGTTAGTCAGTTTTTACCCCCGAGGGCCTGAACGGTCATATCTTTTTCATCCGAAGTCCGCTTTTTGAGCTTTATAGATCGTTAGAAAGCTCTTTACGAGTACTACGTGACCTCAACTATTTTTTTTCTCATAAAGAATACGTTAATTTTTAGATAAGATAATTTGAGGTTGACCTAGTGTGGGACTAGAAAGCCAGGGGGCATAGAACTTGTGGGCAAAGGACAAGGACCTAAAAAGTGTATATACTCAAGTGCTTGATCATGCATTTAAGAAGTGGTCTAAATATTGAATTTTTACAGGTCTAGCAAGGGCAATCAAGGGCAAACAAAGCAAAGCAGTGCAGAACACAGGGCTTGGGAAGCGCGGCTTCTTGGGTATCAGAGCAACCAACAAAGCTGACTTGAGGTTGGAAGATTACTCAACCCCCTCAGTCAATTCTTAGCTTAAGCTAAACGTTAGCATTGTGGATTAGATTAAGGACGATAGGGACAATCAATTTCAAAAGATTAAATTTTTCCACGTCCAAGACGAAAGTAAAAGTGTGTGATACGAAAACCTAAAGGAAAGAACTTAAGTCTGACGGAACGAGAACTCAAAAGTACCACAGAAAGTCAAATTCCTGATGCATACATCTAGAAAAGAATCTAAAGGGATTTAAAAAGAATCAAGAAAGTAAGAAAAAGAATCATTGACGATCAAAGAAACGCAACGAAGTAAATTCATGAAGCTTAGATCGGGCAAACATATAGGTAACTCGGACAGACGAAGCTTGAGATCATCAGAAGCAAGTGTAGGAACCACTGCACGATCGTCGACACAACAGTTAAATAGTTATCCCTACGAGTTCAGTTTAGATATGAGTGAATCAAAAATGGCTTATAGCACGGAAAGATGAGAAGGAGGGTCAAACGTAGCATATTTAGAAAGACCTGAAGGACCCTATAGAACTCAATTAGAAGTTCTCCGAACCAACCGCTTAGGTTCTCGCATCTATGAGAATGGTTTGAGAAGACAAGTGGTGCAGATGCACAACCCTGATCAACCCATTGGATTGGAACATCTAGTGGTGAAATTTGAGAGAGACGCGTACATAGACAAAGAAACGATGTACATCTTAAGTACGCAGCCAAACAATACCAACGAGTTTGGCATAATTCAGTTAGAGATGGAAGCGAGACCCCAAGGAAAAGAACCATTAGAAGAACCTAGGACACCTAGAGGGAAATCTGTATTGACATGAGTAGGATCCCTTAGGACAACAGAAGCATAGAGTTGTTTGTAAATAAAGAAACTGACAAAGCATTTGGAGGTACGAAACGGAACAACCCAGTGAGGTAGGCTCCATCATAATCAATGAGTTCAAGGACCCGGATACACCTAGAAAGGTTGTATACCTGGATGAATCTTCAGAAAGAGTATTTGTGGTACTTGACCATGCAAGAAACGCATACACATGGAGAGGTGATTTAGTCTTCCCTCCATCTCGAACAAATGTAAAAGCAAGCCAACAAGGGGCAGGAACATCCTCAGCCCATGGTAATCAAAGAGACAAGAACAAAGAAAGACTTGAAGTAAGTTTCACTCACCCCATAGGGAGAGATAGAACCACCATAGACACGGATAGAGTGGAAAGACAAAGAATGCCAGGTGGTAGAGATGATTTTCCTCTACCTAGACCACCTGAACACGCAAGAATATTAAGACCCACTCAATTAGTAAAATCCATGAAAATTTACTTTGATGGGACAGGAGATCCCTATGATCATGTCGCGGAGTTTAAGCAAGTGCTAAGAGCAGAACAAGTAGAAGATATGTTCACACAATATAATGCTTTTGGACTAACGTTAAAGAATACAGCTTTAACTTGGTTCCAACCATTGCAACAAAGGCAATTTAGAGACATCCATCACTTCTTAGAGTCATTCATCACTGAATTCTCAAAAAGTGGGATCAGACATGACACGTCTTCATTGATTCATAGTTTCAAACAGACCCCTCAGGAAACAGTTAGACTGGTAGGATGTAGGTTTAGACAATATGTAGAAAGATGTCCAATGCCAGAATTACCTTCACAGGCCAAGTGTCATTGTTTTTAGATGGCCTCTTGAGCTCTAAGCTATGCTCCTATGTATACTTGAAGGAACCCAGAACGCTAGAGCAATGTGTAAGAATTTGTATAGACATTGAGGACAACCTCGGAGATGAGTTGGATCTCTCAAAAGTCTACAAGGACTCGGATTCTTCATCTCTAGCGTCCACAAAATTGTCTAGTTTGATAGAGGACCTAGCAAAAAAAGTGGCCTAGAAACTAGGAGTTTCTAGCAAACAGATGCCTAGGTTAACAACAAACAAGCGTTGTTATACCTGTGGTGGTGATCATATGGCAAATGTGTGTCCCAATGCAACACAACCACAAGCCAACCCTAGTGGCAAATATTGTACAATTGAGAGACGATACACGAATCATACGGCTCAAGACTGCCCTTATAACAAACAAACAGTGAGACAGAACTACCCGCAAGCATATGCACAACCAGGTAGGTATCAAGGCCAGTATAGTACTCAACCTCATTACTATAGGCCACCTCAAAACTACCCTTATCAAGCTCAATAGAGACCTCAACCTGTTTTGGCTCAACAGCCATCCCCACCAGCTAATGTCATCTAAGTGAAATACGCTGTTGCAAAAGAGAACCTCAATAGAGCTTTAGTTCCCGTTTCACCCTTAATTATTGACAGTGATGTGAACTCAAACAACTCTACTCATGTAGATAGTCCACCCGCATACTATTCAGAGTCACCAGAACACGTGGAAACATATCACTACGATAGTCCACCATTGGAACCGAGTTGGGAGCCTGAGTACGCTAATGTGATGTACACAAACCCGAATCCACGGCCCCAATTGAGACAACAAAGACCATAGGGCCCTAGAGGACCATGCTTTAGGTGCCAAGGAGATCATTTCATAAAGGATTGTCCACATCCTCCTATAGCAGGACAGTCTCAATATTATAACATACAAGGCTTTTGTGCCGAATGTGGTAAAGAGCATTTCATCAAAGATTGTCCTAAAAACCCTGCTAATGCTTCAAATGTGACACCCATCAATGTGATAGGTATTGTGCACAATGCAGATGGATCCAACCCTACATATGTGCCTATCCAAGCTATAACAAGAGCCCAGGTGCTCTTATAGAATCAATAGCTTAATGCTAAGAAAGTAGCCGTAACTAGTGAAGTTGGAGAGTCTAGTAGTAAAAAGACAAAATCTTGGAAAGATTCACGAGAAAAGATCAAGAGAAAGTGGAGTAAAAAGATAACTGAATTGGAAGGAAGTCTCAAGGAATGGAGAGCCAAAATCCTAGAATTGATTTCACAAGAACCGAATCAAGAGAACCTAGCACAGAGATCAGGATCAGTTCTACCGGAACCAATACCAGAAAACTTAGACATGATGTTTCGTGCGTATCAAGCAAGATTAAAAGGACCCTAGATAGCTGAAATGAGTAAAAACTACCCTCGAGCAGACCTAGAAATTGAGAGGACAAAAGTGTGCATGAAGATGGTAGAATTAGCACAAGCTATGTTTGAAGTCTCTAGATATCTTAATTGGAATAACATGGCAAAACCGGAATTACACTTTCAAGGACTGATGGAGAGGCTAGAATACTTGATAGAAAGTAAGGAGAAAAAGAATCAGCATAGGAATCCTACTATCTCAGAGACACAGGAAAGGGATGCACCATCCCTGTCTCAAGTACCAAATACAGAAAGTCAAGACAAACTGTCTTCCATACATAGGTACTCACATGCGTTTATAAGAGAAATCCAAGAAGAGAAGTGGAGAAAAGAACAAGGAACCCATCCTCCTATTCAAGAAATAGACGACTTGCAAGAGCAATTTCCCGAAGACATTCCCTCTATTTACGATGATGTAGAGGAAGAACAACTGAGTGAACACACAGGTTTTGAATCCAATTCTTTGCAAGAATAACCTCAGTTTATAGGACCTTGGGAAGACAAGTCTATTAGTATGAGAGCACCCACAATAATAGTGAGGAATGAAGAATCAGTAATCCCTAGAAAGACGGAAGTGATAAAGAACACCAAAGTTCAATGTAATCTCACTCTAGAGGAGTTGTTAAAGGTAAAACCAAAACTGTGGAAACATGTAGCAAATCAATTCCCTGAGCTTGCTACTACTCCCTCACAGATAGGAACACACAAGAAGGTACCAGAGATACCCATAGAAAAGATCGGAGATGTCAACGAAGGAGAGGAAGGTAACACTTATCTTCCAATAACCCATCAGGACTACACCACAAAAGCCATCTTAGATTCAGGAGCCGGAGTAGCCATCACTACCACCGCTTTATGGAAACGTTGGGGTAAGCCAGCATTAAGACTCACCAGGATGAAGCTACAAATGGCTGATGGACACATAGAAAAACCATTAGGCTTACTAGAAGGCATATCTCTCACCACTTGTGGTGTGGAGTTTGAGCATACTTTTGCCATTTGCGACTTTGCAAAAGACCATGCTTATGAGATGATTTTAGGACGACCCTTCATGCATCAATTGCAAATTGTACAAGATTGGGGAACTAATTCTTTGTACTTGCAACATTTAGGAGTGACTACCAAAGTCAATCTTAAAGACTATTCTCATTGAGACGTACCCCCAATACAATGGAATACCATCCATAAGACACAAGAAGAAACAGAATCAGTACACTCATTAGAATCAAACCCCTCATGGTTGCACGAGGATACTCATCAAGAACAATGGACACCCCACTGTGACGAGGATGGCTATGATATATCAGTTTTCACGATAGATCCAATCATGTGTGATTCAATTCTAGTAGAATGTGAACCTAAACACTGATGCATTCGAGGACGTAAGTGATTTCGATTTAGAGTCAATCATTATGGACCCCCCCTTTGCATCAGAAGAAGAATATTTCTATGAACTAGAAACTCACCCCCAGAGACACGAAGAACTTATGAATGGGGTGAGATTAACCACACAAGTGACCACTAAAAGTGAAGACAAGAAAAGAAAGAAGAAAGAAACCACGTCAGAAGAAGAAGAATCTTTGTTTGAGGTTCCTGAGAACTTCAAGAAGTATGAGATAGAAGACATACAAATCTTGGTACGAATGCCTAACAGAAAAGCTGGTGTTGGAGAAGTATATGATAACCGAGAAAAAAGCAAAAAAATCATAGTGGCCATAGAAGGAGAAGAAGAAAAATGTGCCTACATAGGGCATGATTTGACGACTGAAGAAGAAGAAGAGCTAATTGCCCGATTGCGCGAATATAGAGATGTTTTTGCGTCGAGTTACAAAGACTTGAAAGGAGTAGACCCGGATATATGCTCTCATAGAATCCCTATGACTCCAGATGCAAAACCTACGAAACAGAAACCCTACACATACAATGATAACTACGCTGCAAAGATTAAAGAAGAAATAGACCGTTTGATAGAAGCATGATTCATTTATGAAATTGAGCATACCGAATGGGTATCCCCCATTGTGGTTGTGCCCAAGAAGAATGGAAAATTGCGTGTGTGTATTAACCTTAAAAAAGTTAATGCCACCACAATTAGAGACAGTTATCCTCTTCCTATCACAGAACACCTATTGGAAAGAGTTGTGGGCAAGGAAGTTTATAGCTTTCTTGATGGTTTTTCAGGCTATAATCAAGTAGCCATTGCTCTAGAAGATCAACACAAGACGGCTTTTGCCACAAAATGGGGCATATTTGCATTTCGTGTGATTCCATTTGGGCTCACAAATGCACCCGCTACTTTCCAGCGACTCATGTGTCACGTTTTCAAGGAATTCTTACGTAAGAATTTGGAAGTTTATGTCGATGACATATGCGCACACTCGAATGTAAGACAAACACATATCCCAGAGTTAAGGCAAGTATTTGACAAATGTCGAGAATATCAGGTTTGTTTGAACCCAAAAAAGTGCATTCTCATGGTCAAACAAGGCAAAATTCTAGGACACATTGTGTCAAAGAATGGAATTTCGATAGATGAAGAAAAAGTGAAGGTAATTGCAGATCTACCTAGACCAACTAACGTAAAAGAAGTACAGGCATTTATGGGACATTGCGCTTATTATAGACGATTCATACATATGTATGCAATCATAGCCAAGCCTTTGTACTCTCTTTTGACTAATTTTTGAATGGACAGACGAGTGTGAGAATTCATTCAATGAATTTAAACGAGGTTTGTGCTCAGCACCTATATTGACAACACCGGATTGGACTAATCCATTCCATGTACATGTGGATGCATCCAATTACGCCATAGGATGTGTGTTAGCACAACCCACGAATGAAGGTAACATAGATCTCCCCATAGCTTATGCGAGCAGATAGTTGAACGCAGCAGAAAGAAATTACACCACTACGGAACGAGAAGGATTAGGAATGATCTACGTAGTAAAGAAATTCAGACATTATTTGTTGGCAAATAAGTTCAAGTTCTTTACAGATCATCAAGCCTTACTGTATTTAGTCAACAAGCCATGTAACACAGGACGATTGATACGTTGGTTTCTATTACTCATGGAGTATGACTTTGAAGTAGTTGTGAGGAAAGGAAAGACACATCTTAGAGCTGACCACGTTTCAAGATTAACCTCAGGAGAAGCTCCTCAAGGAATAGTGGATGAATTACCAGATGCATATATTGTTTAACCTTGAGATAGCACTAGAATGGGCTAAGCCTATTGTCCCTATTCTCACATATGGACCCAAAAATACTAGGATAAGGATCAAGGAAGGAGAGATTATCAAGTCTTAGAGATATCAAATAATAGCAGGAAGTATATATAAATAGGATAATCAAAAGATTTTTGCTTGTTGTGTAGATGAATCAAAACATGCGAATTGGTTGCAATTAACACATGTAGGTGCATTAACGCAACATCCCTCGAAACATCATACATTGCAGACTCTGCATAGATTAGGTGTATATTGGCCTTCTATGGAAGCAGATGTCTACAAGTTGTGTAAAGAATGCCATGTTTGTTGTGAAAGACCACTAGTAGAACATGCTACGCTATATCACGTGTCTCTCACACCAGAATGGAGTGAACCTTTAGTGACGTACTTGAGGATGAAAAAATTCCCTCAAGGGATGACCTTAGCACGACAACACAGTCTAGAGCAGGAAGCTCAAGACTATTCACTTATTGGCGACAATCTATACAAACGAGGACGAGATGGATATTTAAGACAATGTGTTCATGAAAACGATTATTTGAGCGTACCAGAGACTGCACACCAAGGTGTTGCAGGAGGTCATTTTGGACCAGATCGGATAATCAAAGCCATCCTCTTTGCAGGATTATGGTGGCCCACTCTTCACATGGATGCATATACCTATGTAAAGAGATGTGATGTGTGCCAAAGAACTCAATTTCCTACTCGTAGAGATGAAATGCCATTGAAACCCATGATGGGAGGACGTGCATTCTCTAAGTGGGGTATAGACTTTGTAGGACCCATTAACCCCTTGCAAAAGGTACACCTGTCGAGTACATTATTGTTGCGACAGATTATCTTACCAAATGGGTAGAGGCAAAAGCCACAAAAAAGAATGATGCACACACGACTGCAAAATTCTTATTTGAAAATGTCTTTACAAGATATGGATTGTCTATAGAGTTAGTGAGCGATCGAGGAACTCACTTTCTAAACCAAGTGATTGAATATTTGTTACAGGGTTTTATGGTGATTCACAAGAAATCTGCACCATATCATCCTCAGGCCAATGGTCAGGCTGAAAGCACTAACAAGATCCTTTGTAACGTACTGACAAAACTCATGAACAACAAACCTTCAGATTGGAACAAACAGTTACATCACGCTATTTGGGCATATCGAGTGGCCTATAAGACCGTACTCAATGCAACTCCCTTTCAGATGGTTTTTGGTCAGAATGCGGTGCTTCCTTTGGACTTCCTAATACTGACCCTTAAGATTGCACAAGTGGACCAACCATGAATTATCAGCAAGGATAATGGACTTGGAACGATTAGGAGAAACCAGGCTGAAAGCAACAGTAGGAATATACGCAGCAAAGAAGCGACAGAAAGCATATCTTGATGTGCATGTGAAAGATAAAGGCTTAAAAGAAGGAGATTTAGTCCTAGTATATATGCTGAAACAACACGCACGGAAGTTAAAAAAGCGAGGTTATGGACCTATGATCATTAACAGACTCTCAACAAGTGGAGCAGTACAATTAGCCACCTTAGAAGGAGACATAATGGCTAATTACATTAGTGGCTGTAGAGTTAGGCTATATTAAGAACCTCTTACTAAGGATATGCTTAGACGACTCACATTGGCAAAGAAGCGTAAGAAGGAAGAAAATAGAATACGAGCTGAAGCTCACGCAGAAGCTATAGAACGCATTAAGCGCATGAAGTTAAGAAGACAAGGACTAGGGAGAGAACATTATAACCATCTGGAAACAACACACAGATATCCCATGGCCATGTGTCAAATAAAGTCAACCACTCATCCTAGCATAGTGGATAGGAGACCATTACTACAGTTAGGCTAGAGCACGGCAACCCTTGCCAAGAGCTCAGGGCTTTAATTGACTCAGGTGATGTGACTAGTGCGATTAGATGGTCCCACTATAAGGACTCAGGAATAGAAATGCGGCCAATTGAGGCATACCTCATAGGGCTAGGAGGCATGGAAACCCCTTGCATGGGTGAGGTGGACCTTCCTATCCTCATACATGATGTGACTATGACAGCAAAGCTACTAGTGTGCCATGATGACGACTTGATAGAACCCCTAATCCTTGGCCAAGATTGGCTATACGATCACTCAGCAGACCTAAATCTTAGACAAGGCTCCTTACAAATTGGAACCTTAGCTTAGAAGCGAGTGATACCGCTTGACTTTCCTAACGGCTGTTCGCCTGAATTACGCCCCTAGACCCTATGAAATGCATGCGACGGAAGATTTTTGGGCATATAAGTCACGTTAAGTTCACACCAACCCACCTAGGCTTGGCGATGGACGATTGTCAATCAGAAGGACGGTAGGAGATTTTCCCTTGGGCTTCCTGCAAATTAGAAGGGTCATCACCCAGCAGATGAGTCAGGTGGGTTACATCAGCAGACAAATGGGGACAATTGCAGGTCAGGTGGGTTACATCAGCGGCCAAATGCACACTATCAACTGCGGTGCCCATCCTTCCACACTTACTGCGGACTGGCCTAGATTTGTGGTACAGAATGCCTCACCTCCTAATGGGCAGGTTTCGCAAGTGTTGGACCTCCCTTCTTTTCCAAAGCAGAGTGTCCATCGGACCTCTCAACCTCAACCACAAAGGGGTCAACCACATCAGAGGAACCCAGACCCATGACACTATCAGATGACAAAAGGAAGAAAGCAGCAGTATCAGCACCACAAAGCAAGAGGCAGGAGACAAATATGGGTGCCAAAAGGACAGAAACCACAGACAGATTTCACCAATGCAAACAATGATAAGCAGAAGTTAAAGCAGAATCAGAAGCAATATCCAAAGTCTCCTCGACTTTCTTCTACAAGTACGAACATTCAACAAATTTGGATCGCCAAGAAGTATCTTACAAATCAACCCACACCCACGCAGATTTGGGTACCCAAACAATGTATTATAGCTCAACCCTCAAGCCATGTAATATATAACCCTCAGAAATATCTTCACCCTTTAACCCCACCACATCCGATATCAACTTTTGCCCCTCAGAAGAAACATTCCACCCGCTCAGAAACTCTTAGGAAGAGGATACCAAAACGTATCCAGACGACTTCTCAGACCCCCTTATCTAACATCACTCCCACCCCGACTAATCTACAACCTTGTAATAATTTACCCACACCTAAACCTTGTACAAATCCACACACACTATAACCCAACATCACTTGTAATAACATCTCACCAAGAAATGTATGCATCATCTGAAGCATGTAGGTGTCTAGAGACCTGCATTAGTTTTGCAACATCATTCCATAATTTACGTCACAACACTCGGCTACACGGGTTACACATCGGTTATGGAAAGGGATTGCGGTCTCACTTTAATGGGATCATGATTAATTTCCATACTAATGTGTTAATCTTTTGTAGCAAATCCGCTACACCCTCGCATCATTCATCATGCAGGCAGAAGGACCATCTGAGGCTGGCACTAGTGTACCCATGGCAAATATTGGCGAATTACTAACTGAACCACATACGACGGCTCCACCACTAGAATTTCAGGGATTTCCAGGACCCATGCCGATTGACGATCCCCCTAGGGGATATACTGAAAAGATTCATCGCAATTCTCATTGGTTCCAAGGATTACCAGGACCATTGATAGACGCAGATTTCATTTTTGAGGCCAATTCGGCTTTTGATCACCGTACATGGGCCAAATACCAATTTTTCTCCAGAGAGTTCGAAGGACTACAGAACACAGAAGACTTAACACATGTTTGGGCAAGAGCAGGCTTCACAGAATATTTCAGTGATCCTTTGCCTAAATCGGATTTCTACAGATGCTTCTACTTGATAACAACATTGACAGCTTCGGAGAACAAAGATTTGCCAAGAACATTCATTTTTTTGTCTTTGGTAAATGATCCGCCATATAAGAAGTTTTATCTGTCTAAAGATTTGATTAGAGCTGCTATTAAGATACATGGAACGCACACTCCAATAGAGCGCGAAAGGCTAATTCTAGAGCCTATGAAACATGGTGATGTTACTAGATGGGAAGATATTTCTGCTATCACACCCGAGCTCTCTAAACCATTAAGGATATGCATGCAACACTTGGCTTTCCCCGCTCAGGATAGATTCACCATGCCCCACAAGCGTATCTGGTTTGGCTTATATTTAGCATGTACTAGACCTCAAACGGTAGATCTAGCAAGCCGGATTTTTGATCAGTTGTATCTAGCACAACATAGATGGGAAAGAAAGAAAATAATCAATGGATGCTGCACTCTTACGAGAATTGTATACATGCGTTTGGCCTATGACTTGCCGATAGAACGTGCATTGACAAGTGAGGAGTTGAAAGCATAAAAGGGGAAAGCAAAGAAAGCTAGGAAAGCTAGCAAAGCACGAGCAGGAAAGCGCATGAGAGGAACCTTTCCCTGCCTACAGGTTCCAGCATCACCCTCACCGCAACCCTCCCCAGAACAGTCTCCTACAGAAGCCCCTACTCCTGTACATCCCATCACATACGGTTATCACGACCTATCATTATAGAAGGCACTGCCAGTGCAGTTACCTCACAGGCAACATCAGTCCAGGAACCTACCACCACTGCAGCAGAAGCTCCCACCACTATTGGTGCGGAAGCATTTTCTTTTCCGATACCTAACCTGGAAGCGGAACCCATAGATACAACGTTTGACTTTGAAATGCCCGATGCTTTCTCAAATGAATTTCAGTTTTCAGAAGGACAAATCTTCTCTCAAGAATACGAACGTCCAAGCTACCCGACCACTCCACCGGACCAACCACAAGGACAAGTAGTATCTAGCTCAGAAGGCGAAAGAACAGAGACAGATGATGATGAAGGCATCGATGAAGCCCGCCAGGGCACTCATGAATCCCAAGAAAACATGCAGACTGATGAGCAAGGACAACAAACCGACACCCAAGGTGACACCAGCACACATGAAGATGAGACCTTCGAAGCAGCAGCATACACCTTGGCCATCAAGAAATTATATCGTACTATGGAAAAAGTTTGGGCACGTAAGAAGTTGACTGAGGAAGAGAGCCAAGCGATGATAGAACAAGAACTTGTCACAGGAGGTTTTGAAGAAGTATACATCAAAGGCTTCAGGGAACTTATCAAATCAGTGGGATCTAACGAAGCATTAAGATACTTGCAGAGAAAACTGTTACCGCAATATGACCCCCGACGAGTTCGCTTACTAACCAAACAAGGAGAATACATTCGTGTGCCGACAAGTGCTCAGTCATCCCAACAGGCCAGGGAAGCGTGCCTAATTCCTGAAAGATCTATGGCCGAAGAAACGATCCTCATCGACTCCCCGCCCCACCCTACTACTGTACATACTACCATTGTAACCGAAGTACCAACCACCCCAACCGCTCCTCTTTCACCTCCCATCTCTCTAATATCCCCTGTACATCGGATTTCTCCTAGAACATCCACCTCCTTCCACGGCAAAGTAGCAGAAACCCTCCTCACCTCCATTCCTCCCACAATTCCCGCACCCACTCAACCTAGTCTTCCACCTAGGACATCCACCCTACTATCTAGTCCAATTTTCCCTCCATCCTTCCCATCCCTCCCCACACCTCCACGACACCTTTTCCCATTCCCACCTCCATTAACCTTCTCCCCAGTTTCACCTCCCCGACCCACCGTAATTCCTCTTTCCCCCTTCCACAGAGCAGTCCAAGAGAACCCCTTTGTAAATTACTCTTCAACTTTTGTAAACCTTGTATTTACACCCACGCACACACCTACAATCACTCCATTATTCACAGTTACCACATTGGAAACCACATCTAGCGACATGGATATCTCACCACCCACTACACCACCACAAATATAGGCGCATCATAATTTTCCACAATCACCAATGCATCCACATTCCCATCCCCATTTCCCTTTCCCTTTGCATCGACACCCACACACACCGCAACTGCATTCACTCCGTCACTAATATTATCATCCACCATAGACACTGCATTTAGATAGATGTTCACCTGCATGACTCAAGTAAGAGATGAGTTCACATCTCTCGGAACTAATTATCAAACGCTGTAGAGGACAACCAATGATTTACAGTTGCAACTCAATTCACTGACCATCGAGAATGCCTCACTAAATACCCGCTACCAAGAGCTACGAGAGGCTTATCATAAACTTGAACTAGAAAGTGAAGAAAAGACGAAAGAGGCTGTCACAGATATCGATAATTTGTTACGAGCCCAGACTATTCGGAACGCAACATTAACCAGGAACATGGGCTTACTAAGATGTCACTCGGCAACAACGAAAGAAAAAAACCAGCGCTTACAAGAACATAATAGAGAAAAATCAGAAGCTGCCCTCGATCATCCAGACCAACCATTAAGTCCTAGCCAGTTCAAGGATGTGCCTTCAGAATCGATGAGAATGTTACTAGATGATCATGTCAGATTGTTAGAAGAATTCGACAACATGAACGAGGAATATCAAAAGTTGAAAGAAGATCATAAATTATTTCAATTACGAGCGCTAGTACAACAAGGACTACCAGCTCCTGCAGACCCTTCTCCTGAGATCTTAGAGGAACTCAATGCATTACGGGCCCAGGTATCAACTCTTCAATCACAGATAGCAGTATATGAAGTGCCCCCAGGCCAGACTCCCCACCGGAACTACCAGCAGAGGAAGAAACAGTCACTATTCCGGTGGAGGAAACTTTTGAAGAAGCGTATGAACCCCAACCCATCCCAGGCGGACGAGTCACGGCCGAAGGCCAGATGAATTTTGAGCTTCCAACTTCCGCATGGATGAAGACGATCGAAGAACTTGGAACAACCCACTTCGCAAGGGTAGAGGCATAGTTGCACGCAATGGCAATGATTGAAGAACGCATTTTACAGTCACCCTACTTTGCTCATTTGGCCCCTCGCAGATACATATCAGGGCATGAGCTACAATACAAGCCTTATTCATGTTAATGGCAGAATATCAGTTAGCCATAGAGAAAGAAACCGACAAGAAGCCCTCCCATGCAACTCAATTTGAGCCGGAAGATTTGCCACTAGATGAGTAGCAAGGAGAGATCTATAAACCAGATTGGCGCAAAGATTTATTACAGAAATATCTAGAGATGATGAGTTGTCACATGGAGTATCCTATATGAATAGTATTTAGAGGTATGACCCTTCTCTCATTCATATAGAGTATGATGCTCACATGAGTGCCAAGTGGCACTCATGAGAGGAACCTTGACCATTGACCCATTTTGGGTGTAGAGAGAGAGAGGGTAGTGATTGAGACCCCACGCGGCTGGGCGGAACAATCTTCAAGAGGAATCTCCGTGTGCGCTCGAGAATGGAGCCGATCATCGTCATCGATTAGTGTGCAGAGAAGTACTGTCTTTATTCTAAAAGTGGAGGGTGTCCTCAGGAGCATTCAACAGATGGTATCGGAGCAGGTACGCACACGGATCGAGGTATAACTGCCGACAGGACCGCCCACGAAGGAGCACAGAGGCTGCCGCTGCGCGCACCCACATAGTGGACCAAAGGAACCCAAGCTCTCCCTCTACCCTCCCTCCAAGATATGTGAAGAATGGAAGGAGCCCAATATATATAGACTGATTTGAGCGCGTGTTTGTGCATCTGTGGGATAAACCTCCCCTTCATCGACAGCCCAAGAACCTTTCCTTTTTGATGGCGAGTTCGAATTGAGCAGGGAGGTAACATTTGAAATTTTTATGGAATTTTGGAATGGAAAAGTGATGCTATGAGCCAAGTTTTTTGGGAAATCATGATGCACATATGTAATACGGGCTGTGGAGAAGGGTTTTGGGTCTTGGGTTTTTATTGAAAAGCTTCAATCCATCAGTTTGGAGCTCTTCAAAGTCTCTATTTCAAGAGGATTACCCTTTCACCTCCCACCGGTGACATACCTCACTTCTCCGGACCATTTCTTCTTCATACCATATCGGATTTTCAAAATCTTGGTCAGGTTTCGAAGCTACGCTTTCAAGCTTCGCTCAGAGACCATCGGTGTTGGATTTGGAAGAGATTTGCCCTACCAAAATCTCTCTGCAGCACTTCAGCAGGAACTAGGTGGCCACTCCCGGGCCTAGTTTTTCTTCATCCGGACTCCAAATCCAATTTTTTCACTTGGGATTGTCTCAAATTTTTGAAGTGCAGGTGCTGGGCAACACTTTGTGGACTGGCGAGGATTGGAAAATTTCTGAAATTGTTCAGTTGCATTCAGTTTGCCCGTTTGAGGCTTTTCCTACGCACTTTTGGTGTTATTTTGGATGGTTTATGGTGTCTAGAACCTCCCCGGACCAAGCGGACATTTCCAATTTTCTTTTGGGACTGGCGAGGAATCAAAATCAGCGGCTTGAAGCATCAAGGACCACCTGGATTTAGCTTCCGCAACTCTACTTTGTATCAGGGAAGTGCTCTTGTGTTATATCTCTCTTCTTCTTGCATAGTTAAACTCTACTTCCATTCATTTTCATACTCTCTAGTTAGCAAACGGGGGAAGGGTACTTAAACATGGAAACTAAAGGTAAACAAGTAGTTGAGACCACTTCTCCACCTAGAGAGCAACTAGAGGATCAAGATGCTAGGATGGAAGAAGTAGAGTTAGGACAAGAAATAGAAGAGAATTTAGAAGAAAAAGAGCCTTCACAACAAGAGTATACTTATGAAGAACTTATAGATGAATTTGTCACTCGTGACCAATTCATTGACTTGAAAGAGCAAACCCTTAAGTTAGAGAAAGATTTGGGTAGCATTACATCTCTTATACAGCAACTTAAGTCTCAAATGATCTCTCTTGAGACTAGTGTCACCTCTTTCCTAGCTAGGAAGGAAAGAGAGACTCCTACCATTCCTCTAGAGATTACTAGGAAAGAGACGTCTCTTCCTAGTAAATATAAAGGAGAGAGCTCTAGGGAAGCTCCCCTCCTGAAAGACTTAAAGCCACCAACCTTCACGGGGGATGACCGAGACAGGAATAAGGATGCAATCTACACTTTTTTACAAAAGTGGCAAGATTTGCATCAATTGAAGGGCACCCCACCTGAGTATCGTGTGCTAGAGGCGAGTCTCTCCCTCGGCCCGCGTGCTTATAAGTGGTGGATGAGTCTTAAGGAGGCGAACTCTATCCCTAGTGACTGGACTCAGTTTGAAACTCTTTTCCTAAAAGAGTTTCTTCCTGAAAATGCAGAGGAGAGGAACTGGGATGAGTGGGATAGGATTACTCAAAGAGGCAGGCCTCTTTCAGTCTATCTATCCCACTATAGAGAGATCACTTTGAAGCTTAAGGGTCTAGATGATTTTCAGAAGACCAGAGGGTTTGTTAGGGGCTTGGATAAAGCCATAAAGAGGGAAGTCAGGAGGAATGCGCCTAAGACGTTTGAGGAGGCGATCAAATATGCACAGATATATGAGGACCATAACCGTCCTCAGTATACTCCTATGGAGACGGATCAGCCCCTTAAACCTCTTAGCACCACTAAATTTAAGAAAAAGTTGCCTTTTGGGAAAAACAAGGTTTTTATTAAAAAACAAAGATCACAAGGGCCTAAGCTATCCACAGACCAGTTTGAGAAGGCCAAAAGAGAGAACCTGTGTTTTAGGTGCCTATCCCCTAGCCATTCACAGTGGAACTGTCCACTCAAGAAGGGGGAAGAAAAGAAGAAAGGACCAGAGTCTAGTACGGCTCCTGAAAGGGGCAAAAAGGCGGTCCACCTAGTGCAGACCTTTCCCATTCATGGCAGCTCTAGCTGCAAGGGAGTGGAGGTGATGCACGAGGATATAGAGCACACGTGTTGTTTGACTCAGTCATTGTGGTCACCGCAGTTTGGACCACATGACTTGGTCAAGCTACATGGTAGTGTATACGGGACCAGGGTGCGAGTCATGATAGATGACTCTGCCACTCATAACTTCATAAACTATGCTTTGGTCAAGAAATTGAAGATTCCCCAACAGCCTAGTGCACATAAATACATTGTATCTATGATGCAAGGGCAAGATAAAAGAATATGGGATACTATGGTATCCAATTTGGAAGTCAAGATGCAGGATTATACAGATCATATGGACTTCCAAATTATGAATATGGAGAGGACAGATCTAGTCTTAGGAAGAGAGTGGCTATGGGGGTTGGGAGATACACTTAAACGCAGCTATCAAAATAACACACTCGAGTTTGAAAAGAATGGAAGTAGAGTTTATATTCAGGGAGAGAGAGATGTACCTAGTGCACCTCTCATCTCCTCATTAGAGTTGTATAGTCTCTGTTGTTCACAGCATGTACAGGATATGTTTTTATTGTATAGTCATGATATGGAGCATTGTACAGACAGCTCATCTGATGTATATTTTCATCCTTTGAATGTAAATATGAACAGGACTTTCTACTATTCTTTTTTGCAAGAGTGTGTAGTTAAAAATTTTAAGGATCTTATGTTTGAATACAGAGATGTTTTTCCCACTGACTTACCTAGAGGGCTACCACCTGAGAGAGGGGACATTGACCATGCCATAGAGGTTGTTACTAACACTAACCCTATTTGTAGACCTCCTTATAGGCTTAGTGTTTCTCGGCATGAGGAGGTTGAGAAGCAATTGCAGGATTATTTAGATAAAGGCTTCATCAAACCTAGTAACTCACCATGGGCATCACCAATGCTCCTAGTTAAAAAGAAAGATGGCTCTATGAGACTATGTATAGATTATAGAGCACTTAATAAGGTAACTATTAAAAATAGATTTCCAATGCCTAGGTTGGAAGATCTATTTGATCAGTTACATCAAGCTCGGTATTTTACCAAGCTTGACCTTAGATCAGGATATCATCAGATTAGAATTAGGCCAGAGGATGTCCCTAAAACTGCATTTAGGACTAGATATGGGCACTATGAGTTTTTGGTGATGCCTTTTGGTCTCACCAATGCTCCTGCCACTTTCATGAAACTCATGAATAGTGTTTTACGGCCTTATCTAGGACACTTTGTAGTAGA
The DNA here is from genome assembly GCA_020310875.1 of Ceratopteris richardii. Lineage (NCBI taxonomy): Eukaryota > Viridiplantae > Streptophyta > Polypodiopsida > Polypodiales > Pteridaceae > Ceratopteris > Ceratopteris richardii. The sequence continues at coordinate 75,161,611 of CM035425.1, read as the reverse complement.
TTTTTTAGATGACATTCTGATCTATAGTGCATCAGAACAGGAGCACTTGGAACACTTGAGAAAAGTATTTCAAGTGCTAAGGGAAAATTCGCTCTTTGCTAAGGAGTCAAAGTGTGAATTTTTCAAGACAGAGGTTAAGTACCTTGGGCATATAGTCTCCCAAGATGGAATCCAGATGGATCCTGAAAAAGTAAGGGCTATTATGGAATGGCCACATCCACGGAACCTGGAGGAGCTGCAGATCTTCCTAGGTTTATCAGGTTTCTATCGAAGATTCATTAAGAACTATGCCAAAATTGCTGTCCCGATGACGGAACAGCTTAAAGGGAAAGGGAAAGCCTTTCATTGGGGAGACGAACAGAAGCAAAGTATGGAAAAGTTGAAGGTAGCAATTGCTACAGCTCCACTTTTACATATAGCAGATCCCAATAAACCATTTGTGGTTGAGACTGACGCGAGTGATTTTGCTATAGGAGCGGTTTTAGTTCAGGATGGGCGACCATTAGCTTTTGAGAGCAAAAAACTAGAACCGGCTCAAAAGAATTACTCCGTCTATGAGAAGGAGTTGTATGCAATAGTCCATGCTTTGAAGAAGTGGCGTCATTATTTATATGGTGCCAAAGTTACGATAGTGTTTGATCAAGAGAGCATTAAGTGGCTCTCTAATCAAACAGACCTTAAAGGTCGGAAGGCCCGATGGGCAGAGACCCTTCAAGAGTTTGACTATGAGCTTAGGTATAGGAAGGGAAAGTTTAATGTAGTGGCTGATTCACTTAGCCGCATGCCTATGCTCAATGGACTGAGTTTTACTCAGATCACTAGTGAGCTACTTGAGTCTATTAAAGGGAAATGTAGGCTTGATCCTACATATTCCGAGATTTGGGAAGCCATAGAGAATGGGGATCGTGATATACGGGTTTCCAATAAGGATGGAGTATCGACGGGTACTCAAGGAGGATTCAAGTGGAAGAATTACAGTGTCCAAGATGGATATCTGTTATATAAAGGTAAGGTGTGTGTCCCTAGAGATACTGAGATGAGACGGCATATTTTATATGAGTGTCATGACACACCTAGTGCGGGACACCCAGGAGTTAACAAGACTTATGATCTTGTTAAGAGGCAGTTTTATTGGCCTGGACTCCATAAGGACGTCCTAGAGTATGTGCTTAAGTGCAATAAATGCCAGGTCAACAAAGCTGAGAGATTAAGGATTGGAGGGCTACTCCACCCATTGGATATTCCCAATGGGAAGTGGGAGAGTATCTCCATGGACTTTATAGTCGGATTACCTAAGACACAGAGAGGGCACGACTCGGTCTGGGTAATTGTGGATAGGTTAACCAAAATGGCTAGATTTATTCCAACACATACTACAGTGAAGACACCTGAGTTGGCTAGACTCTTTGTAGAGAACCTATACCGGTTGTATGGTCTTCCTTTAGACATAGTTTCTGATCGGGATAGGAAGTTTACTAGCCACTTTTGGAGAGCGGTCTTCAAAAGGTTGGATACAAAGCTTAGCATGAGTACGGCCGAGCATCCACAGTCGGATGGGCAAACAGAAAGGGTTAACCAAATCCTAGAGGATATGCTTCGAGCATATGTGAATGAAAGGCAAACTAATTGGGAAGAGTACTTACCTATAGTAGAGTTTGCATATAATAGTGCCAAGCACTCTTCCACTGGGCATAGTCCATTTATGCTTATGTATGGGTTTCAGCCAAGGGCTCCTTATGCAGTTGGCTTGCAGAATGAAAAAGTTCAAGCTGCAAAGGACTTCTTGGAAGAAATGAATGATATGCTTAGACTTGCTAAGGACAGCATTAGGAAAGCTCAGGATAGGGCTAGAGCCTATGTTGACCCTCAAAGAAGAGATATCAACTTTGAGGTAGGAGAGCAAGTCTATCTTAGAGTTCCATCTAGGTCTGAAACCATGAAGACGGGACCTTGTCCAAAATTATCTCCTAGGTATTGTGGACCTTTCCAAATACTTAAGAGAATAGGAAAGATGGCTTACCAGCTCCAACTTCCAGAGAATAGTCAAATCCATCCAGTTTTTCATGTTAGCCGGCTTAAGAAAAGGCTGGGTGAATCTGACAACCTCATTCCAGATAGTGAGGTAGTAGAGCCTATTTCTGTTCAATCTATTCCACATGAGCCAGAGAGCATACTACGCACTCGAGAGAAACGGACGAGGAGTCACTTGTATAAAGAGTGTCTAGTAAAGTGGAAAGATAGTTCAGAAGATAGTGCCACATGGGAGCGGGTTAGCACCCTTCAGAGACGGTTTCCCAGTTTCAGTTTACCTTCCCAAGAGTTTTCTTAAGGGGAAGGATATGGGGAAACAACACGGAGACAGGACCATGTATTTCTATACATGGGGATATAGTGGGAGTGGTGGTTCTATTATTTCTCTCTTTCTTTTAGACCTTCCAATACCATTTTGAGGACAAAATGGAAGTAAGGGGAAGGAAATGTCACATGGAGTATCCTATATGAATAGTATTTAGAGGTATGACCCTTCTCTCATTCATATAGAGTATGATGCTCACATGAGTGCCAAGTGGCACTCATGAGAGGAACCTTGACCATTGACCCATTTTGGGTGTAGAGAGAGAGAGGGTAGTGATTGAGACCCCACGCGGCTGGGCGGAACAATCTTCAAGAGGAATCTCCGTGTGCGCTCGAGAATGGAGCCGATCATCGTCATCGATTAGTGTGCAGAGAAGTACTGTCTTTATTCTAAAAGTGGAGGGTGTCCTCAGGAGCATTCAACATGAGTACTTGGGTTAAGGCACCTTTAGACTTAAAGTATAACCCATATTGGGGACCAGTGCCACATCACCGCTCCTGGAAGGCATTTGCTATTAAGTTTCAAAATAACAAGCAATGCCAGGATTGGTTGAATTACCCGTACTTCACTGCACCCACAGGACCACCAACTGTTGGATACATGATGGCCATGATTTGCCACTGGCTCCCTCGATTAAAACATGTGGATGATGTAGCAGCACACATGACTGTCAAGATCTTTGACATGATGCAGATGGTTTTCAAAGTCTTCCGTCGCATTAAGGCACCTCATGTAAACACCCCAAGTTTCGAGCATGGCAATCTAGATCTTGCATATGATATGAGTAAAACACCATCACTACGAGTGTGTTACGCCTGGCACTGCAGAATTAAATACTTACCGGCGTGCTACAAGTAGACCTTCGAAGAAATGTTCACAACCAGTTTCTGGGAATACCATTCGGAAGTGTTCATCAGCAGGCCTACACACCTCTTGCAATTATTTGCGTGTGAACAGATGGTATATTCCACGCATAATCGACTCCCACCACCCGATGAACCGCAACCCATTGATTGGGAGAAACTCGAGCTAGATCTCGCCCCAAGCATTCGAATATCAGAGCACACCTCGCTAGAGACCTCCTACAGAATTACATCTGACAGACCGCACAACAAGGTTCTGTCCAGGACGACAGAAGCGAGAGGGAGGGGGGTGTTGGCAGCAGCCAGAGGCATAGAAGACGCGGAAGCATGTAAAGATAGAGCAAAACGAAGAAGTAGGGAGTCAATCGAATCATGTTCTCAAAGATTTATGTTTTATAAATACTTTTCAAAACATCCAACAGTGATTTTCATCACCTTTGTACCATATGTAACATAGAATAAACCCTTTTTGTAATTTATAGCTCCATTTTGTGCAAGCCGAGGAGTCCTCGAGCTTGAGCAGCTTAGGTAGAATGAGCGTACCAATTTTGATTATTTTTAGACACCGTTTACCCTTTCAAATAGCATCTAGGACCTATTTTTTAACTATGCCTGTCACTAGATGTGAAACCGGTCAAAACTACTCTAGAATCTATAAAAAGAGCTAGAGAGCTCATTTTTGAGGTTAGCTTCTTTGAGTAGAGAAGAGCTTAGAGCTATTTTGAGCTTGTAAGAGTGTTCTTGAGTAATAGAGTTGATTTCTCACCTTCCATGGTGTCTTGCTTGTCTCTTCGTTGTGTGTGTATATGTGTGTGTGCATCTCTATGCTTCTCACCTTCACTCTCACTTCATCTCACATTCACGATCTTCATATCACTCCTATCTCTTCCGCGGATTGACATTAAGGAGGTGGAGCTTCTTAACGTGGTTCTCACCATTGTGCTAGAGCAACAGAGACCAATACAAAGGCAGCGAAATTGCAACTCAAGAATGAGCTTCATACATTAGAGAAAAAGGGCATGTTGATGACTATACCCTAAAAATTAAAAGAATATCTGAGTCACTTGCATCTATTGGTATGAATGGTTTAGGAGCTGCATATAAGCAGTTCAGAACTTCTATTCAGACCAGGGAAAATATTTTAAATTTTGTTGATTTACTCTCCATGCTGATTATTGAAGAAAATACTTCTCATGAAGACTCAAACTCCTAAGGAAAACCTGGTTCTGAGCAAGTATTCTACTCTAGCAGAGGAAGAGGTAGAGGTAGAGGCTTCAACAGTGGAAGTAGAAATAGTAACCAAGACAAAGGTGAGCAACAGAATCATGTAGGAGATAGAGGATAATTTTGAGGCAAGGGGGATTCAAAGAGGTCAAAAAATATCCCAAACAAATGATTCACGTAATGAGATTAAATGATGCTAGAATTGTGGTAAACCTAGAAACTTTGGTTGTGATTGCTCATTAAAGAATCAAAATAACAAAAGGCAACAAAACAATTATGCATCGAGAAGTGTAGATGATTCTAAGAAGTTATTCATGGTCCAATATCATATGATGAATATGATGTCTGTTGTTGTCTCCAGATTGAATGGTAATGTTTGGTATATTGATTTAGGTGTCTGAAATCACATGATCTGCCATGAAGAATGGTTTAGTAGTTTGCAAAAATTTCCATTTCTTGCATGTATTGAGACAAGCAATTACACATCATATTCTATCAAGAATACAGTAAACAAAGCACTATCTATGGAGGAAGTGAGGTAAAACGTCTTGCTAATGTGATCCATGTTCTGAATATAACAAAGAATTTGGTTTTTGTTAGACAAATGGTTGACCAGGGATTATAAGTGAGGTTCAATGTTGATGGGTTATATGTGGAAGAGTACAAAAAGGATGGAAGATTCATCACAAAAGGAAATAAAGTGGGTATCATGTTCAACTTAAATATGAAAATTTCTGAAAGAAATGCAACCATGTTTGTAAAAGGTACAGGTGATATTGTTGATATGGACATTTGGCACAAGTGAATTGGACATCAAAATTTGTAGAGGCTAAAATTGATGCAGTCAAAGGAGCTTGTCAAAGGACTACCAAATTTCAAGGTTGCAGAAATGCAAAAGGTATATGTAGAATGTCAATTTGGTAAACATTCAAGGGCATCATTTCTACATGACAAGCATGTTCGTGAGAATGTGTTGGAAATAGAACATAGAGATGTTTAGGGTCCTGCAAAGACCACATCTATGGGAGGATGTGGGTTTTGTGTCACTTTCATTGATGAACATACATGAAAAGTATGGGTTTACTTCATGAAAGAGAAGAGCGAAGTTTTTACTCACTTAAAAAATGTCAAGGCTATGTTGGAAAAGTAGAAAGAAAAGTATATTTAGAAATTAAGATCTCATGGAGGAGGTGAAGACATGTCAAATGAGGTAAGTAGCTTTCTAAAAAGTCATGAAATTTGATGTTATTTTTCAGGTAGATACATACCACAATAGAATGGCATTACTGAATGTGAAAATAGACACATTAAAAAAAATAGCAAGAACCTTGATGGTTGAGAATACTATGCCTCATTATTATTGGGCAGAAGTTGTGTACACCTTGATACATCATGAATTGAACATCATGTGCTCTTGTACATCAAGGTACACTTGAAGAGAAGTTTATAGGTAAAAAGCCAAACTTATAACATATGAAAGCTTTTGGTTGTGTTGCATCTGTACACTTTTTTTATAAGTTGAGGAGGAAGTTTGATCTAAAAGCAAAAAAATGTATCTTTATTGGGTACTCCATTGAGAAAAAGGGATATAAATGCTACAAGCCCCTCACATGACAAGTGAAGGTACGTAGAGATATGGTGTTTGAAATTTCAACCTTCTATGTAGATTCCAAAGAAGGAATTAACCTTGAATCAATTGAAATAGGAAATGTTGAAATATCAGGTGTAGAATCTCAAGTTTTTAGTGTAACTGATGCATCACCAAAAAATAGTTCCAACTCAAATCCATGGATTGGTAGATTGCGTGAGAATTTAAGTCTTGAAAATCCATCCACTACATCCAAGAAAGGTCAAGAAAAGCTATCTAGTGGTAGTAAAACATCTAAATGTTTTGAAGTCATTGATGGAGATTCAAGCATTTCAGAAAAAAGCTTGATCAGGAACTTGCATTGCCCTCTATGAAGACTCTAGGAGTAAGAAAGCCACATGGAGATGATATAAGGAGAAGTGGCCCAAGACCAAGAAGATCTTGGAGGATGCCGAATTCAATGCAACGATTTATGTATGATAGTGGCATGACTTGTCATTGTGCCTACATGACCAAGGTTATACAAGATGTTGAACCTTCTTGCTTTGAAGATGCAATTGGAAATGCATATTGGGAGAAATCTATGGATGAGGAGATGGCTGCACTCTATGGAGATGAAACATGGAATCTAGTTTCATTTTCGTAATGAAAGAAACCCATAGGCTGGAAGTGGGATTACAAGGTGAAGCATGATGCTGATGGTAGCATAAGTAGGTATAAAGCAACATTGGTAGAAAAAGGATATGCACAGATATATGGCATTACTTATGAGGAGATGTTCAGCCATGTAGTTTAAATGTCTATTGTCAAAACACTTATTGCATTAGCTACAACAAAAAGATGGACTTTGCATCAGATGGATGTGAAGAATGCTATCTTACATGATGAGTTGCAAGAAGAAGTATACATGGACCAACCACAAGGAGGATTCAAAAGCACCTAGAATATGTTTGCAAGTTGCAAAAGGCTTTGTATGGGCTTAAACGAGCCCCTCGTGCTTGGCTTGCAACGATTGTTGATTACTTGACCGCCATTGGATTTTCTATGTGTGATGAAGATCATTCATTATATGCAAGGAAGGGTGATGATGGCATCACGATTGTGGCTATTTATGTTGATGACTTGATTTTAGGTGGTGATAATGAAGAAAGAATTAAAGAGGTAAAGAAATTCTATATGAAGCAATTGAACATCAAAGAGCTTAGTGTACTACACTATTTTTGGGCCAATAACTTTTTACATACAGAAATAGGTATATGGATGTGGCAAAGGCAATATTCCTTGAGAATGTTGCAAAAGTATGGTATGGATGATTGTAATCCAATTTCTATGTCATTAGATGAGAATCTAAAGTTGAATACTACATCGAGTGAAGCATTGGAAAATGCTACTATGTACAAAAAAAAGTGTGGCAAGCTTGATATATCTCACAATTACAAGGGTTTATCTAAGCTATAATATTGGACTTGAAAGTCAATTTATGCAAGCTTCTAGGAAACCACATTTAGAGGCTTTGAGAGGCACTCTACATTATGTGAGTACTACTTTGGATTATGCATTGTTTTATGATGCGATTATAGAATGGGGGGTTCATGGATACACTGATGTAGATTGGGCTAGTAGTATTCTATATAGAAGATCTACTATTGGCTTTCTATTCTCACTTGGGAGTGAACCTATTACCTGGAACAACAAGAAGCAACCCACTTTTGCTTTGTCAAATACAGAGGCTGAGTATAGAGGTACTACAATGGTAGCATGTGAAGCAACATGTCTAAAGGTGCTACTTGCGTATTTTGATAATCCTTGTAACATATAGTTAGCATGAAACCATGTTTTTCATGCTCAAACAAAGCACATCGAGGTACATTATCATTTCATCAGGGAAAAGGTATTAGTAGGTAATACTCACCTTGTTTATGTGAGGACAGATGACTACGTTGTTGTTATTTTCACTAAAGCACTTGGATCTGAGAACTTGAAGAAGTTTCTAAAGATGCTTGGATTAGAGGACATGACACTCAGCTTTAGGGGGAAGGTTGAGATATCAAGCTCAGCATGTGATGATCTAGGATGACACATGTCACTTTTTCATTTCAGTGACATGTATATTGTTCACATCAGTATATGTCAAGGATAATTCACTGAGCTTTACTAGATTTATCTACCGAGAGTGATGGCACATTTGTTTCTTGCCAGCTCACTCATTCACAAACATTAGGATTTTCTTTATGTAATGTTCTTTATATGTTTCACTAGTTCTATTTTTGTACAAGGTCATTCTTGTATGTTATCTTTATATAATAGAAGAAGAAGAAGAAGAAGAAGAAGAAGAAGAAGAAGAAGAGGAAGAAGAAGAAGAGGAAGAAGAAGAAGAAGAAGAAGAAGAAGACGAAGAAGAAGAAGAGGAAGAGGAAGAGGAAGAAGAAGAAGAAGAAAAAGAAGAAGAAGGAGAAGAAGAAGAAGAAGAAGAAGAAGAAGAAGAAGATTATTCTTCCTTGCCTCAAACTATGTGTGCTCCTCTTGTGAGAGTGTGTGAGTCAGCTCTCTTCCTTATCTCCTTTCTCTTGATAGTCTTGACATAGGAGTTTACCCTTTAGCATGTTTTCCATGGGATCTAAACATGTTTTTTACCTTTGTGAGGAGTCTTCTTTCGAGACGAGTTCCATACCCTTTTGGAAATTGTGGATGCAATGATCAATCCTTCGATATCCTGGTTATCTTCATTGTTGGTGGTTAATTTCTCCTCTTTCCTAGTGGTGTATCCTTCTTCCGTGTCTTCCTTGCAAGTGGAAGATCCTTTCAAGTTTTCCTATCATTCAACTGTCATAGTGGTTCATTGCACCTAGGTAATCCAAGTCATTGACCTCCTTGTCCAAGTTGCAAAACATATTTGTTTTTGGAGTCGTGTGATATGGGTTCCTCTCAATAATCCCCTTCCGCTTCTTCTCCTTCTTTGTCTCACTTCTGTGAAGCCTCCTGTGTTCATCTCCATGACTTGTGTTTCCTTCCCTTTCTCAGCATCTAAATGATGATCTTCAGACTTGCTCTGGCCCACAATCTTCTATTGGATGGGCCTACAATCCATAGTGAAAGTAGGAATTTGGTAAGTTCTTGTATATAATCTCCTCCCATAAGGTTTTCTCTTCTCCAATTTCTTTCCCCCGGCTTGTATATACGCCTATTGCCCTAATAGGCTACTTATCTTTGTACATTCTCAAGTAATACATTCAGTATTGTGTGTTGTGCTCCAAGCTTCTTCTTCTTCCTTGTGATGTTCGTGTGCTTCCGCGGATGTCTAACTCCAACACAATCTAGGGAAAACAGACCTTCTAAAGAGGAAAAAAAGTTCCCCAATGGTCCTAGTGTCTTCACGCACATCACTGCCTAAATATATGAACAGATCCGCCTAGGAGTGATGCGGTGAGCAAGGAGCTAGCATTCATGTATAAGGAAGTGCCAAGCTATGTGGAATGAATCCACAAAAGGAAGTAAGCCCAAAGCTTTGCAAAAAGCTTCAAACTTCTCCCTAGGCAGAGCCTTTGTGAAAAGGTCTACAATGTTCTTCTACATGGACACATATGCCAAGCTCATCTCTCCAGTAGAATACCTCTCCTTGACATAATGATATTGCACCTCAATGTGAATTGTGCAAGCATGGAACACAAGCATGTCAGACATAGGCTGATCTCTACCTTGTCTTCTCAATTTCATTCATCGGATGCGTTCTAAAGCTTCTGCCTATGCTTCTTCTTGAATTTTCTTTTCCTCTTCTTTACGTTTCTTAGCAATATTGAGTTGATTTAACATCTCCTCCGTGAGGGGTTCTTGATATATCTTGACTCTGCATCCACTGATGTAGACTAATGCACTCTCACTATCAATGAAGATGGTGGTGGCAGAGGGCTGACCAACACCCAAATCAGTGATAATGCATCTGAGCCACACACACTCAATAGTCGCTATGAAAGCCTCCCTATAATGAACCTCACAACTAAAAGTGGCCACAGTGAAGAGATTTGATCTCGGCCGGCTATAATGGGAGAGCTCAAAACTAGCAAAGAATACTTCGAATGCTTTGTGATCATAAAGCATTTGACGGCAAGAAAAGTGTACAACAACAAATCTTTTTTGTCCTCTTAGGTGAAATCGCACTCAAGTGCTTATTGGAGCTCTTCCTTGAATGTGGACCCATACAATTTGTCATTAAACTCAAACTGACCTTGAAACCCCATCCAAAGTCGACCTTGAACCAAAACTAGCCTTGAAACTTACCCAGAATCCCTCCAAAATTGTTTTACTTTCTCCTTCGTTTTCCTTACTACACTTGAGGCCTCAAGTTTGTAATTCGTTCTCAACCCAAAATCCTTCTACTTTTTTGAGAGAAAACTCAAGCACGACATCAAACTCGTCTTACTGCATTAGACTTTGTCTACTTATCATCCTCATTTGTCTATAGTCAAATTTTTCTATAGCATCCTTAAATTCGCCCCCTGCTTTACCCATAAGTTCGCCTTGCTCAACCCCCCACTCGCCCCCCCCCCCAAAAAAAAACAAATCTCAAAATAGCCTCTTCAAAATTTATCCCCTCCCATCATTTTTGTCCCCCTTCCATCCCATACATTTGTCAAAGCTTCACAAAGATAAATATAAATAGTACATCAAATTTGTCATAGAATTGCCCAATAAATTCACATTTTCCCCAAAGCTCTAATTTTCCCACTTGATGGCTCCTGATAGTCAACTTCCTCCTCTTCCATTTATCCTCAAAACCTCTATATAATTTGTTTCTACTTCTTCCCTTTGTGTTGCAAGGTTCAGATTCAAGGCAGCAAACTAATTCAAGAAGATAATCAAAATTCAAAGAAGAGTGTCGATTTATGATGAAGTAACTGCTCCCATTCAAAGCTATATTCGAAAGTCTACAAGTTGTCTTAAGTTACTCGGTTCTCAGTACCAAATTTAGACCACTCGTCCAAAAGTAGCCCACACTTCCACCACACTGGTGAGGATTGGAACGCTTGGAGCAATAACTAGTGAAGGTTCAGTGAATGCTTAGATTCGATGGAGGTCTCTTTCTTGGCCTTGAGGTTTATATAAGAAGTGGCTTGGCATTTGTTTTAACAATCAACATAATCAACTCCATCATCTTGTCATTTCACTCATCTTGTATTACTATGGCTCCTGTCGAAGGTATTTCTATCATGCTACTTCTTGATCACTCTCTACTCAGTGGTGCAACTTTTTACACTATGAATAGAGGCCTCTCTATGGTGGGTATAAAGAGTCAGGGCATCTAAGTTACATGGGAGTTGTCATCGCAATGAGATTGAGTATTCTTAGAGAGCTCTTCTAGATTGGATTTTGTCATATTTCTTGTAGAGGTTACATATCGCTTCAAATATTTAACTGTTTTATGTACTTAAGAATCGGTCTCTAGAGTGACTAGAACACTTTATTATTATCTCAAGTGCATTTATTGACTTATTGATACTATCTTTGATTTCTACAAACTGAGCTTTTCCTCATCTCCATACTTGTAATTTGTCCATCTTTGTATTCTTTCTGTGAATTGATACAAGTACATAGTCATGCAATAGGGTATACTTCCCTAAGGAAGGACTCCTCTTGAGTAGAAGTCATAGTCCCGGTTCCCCCCTTATCAATTCACAGAACCATTAATTTGATTGAGCACAAGTATCCATGTGTGTACTTATGAGGCCAGCTATGGTTCAAGGATGCATAACGAAATTGTACATTCTTCCATTAACTTGCACATATATGTAAACAAAATACATATTTCAAAGGACATAACTACTATTGTGTGCGTAGATGGATGTTGGACGCAAATTTTTCACCACTAAATTTAATGTTAATAAGACCACATTAGTAGTTTTCATAAGCAATATAGTGTAACATGTTAGCACTAAGCACATAGAGCATCATGATCATAATGTGAGAGATTGACACTTTGCTACAGAGATCAATTTGGAATATGTGCACACACATGGTAATGTTATTGATCTTTTCAAAAAGGTTATGCCTCATGACAAGTTGGAAGCTTTTTACATAGATTTGGGCTTACTTCATTTTTTGGGTTTATCATATTCCACATTGGTTGACACTTGCTTATACCTAAGTAGTAGCCGCTCATTCACAACATCATTCTTGGGGGTTCTTTACTATATAGGGAGGTTTCTTTGTATATTTTGGTAAGTCATTTGGGTGAGCACACTTAGGATTCTTGTGGTTCCTTCTTCTCCCTTTAGAAGGTGTTTTTTCACTTGACTAGTATTTTGGCCAACACGCAAAAGATTACTTTTCTTTTTACATTCACTTAGTACACTTTCCATTGTGCTCTAAAGTTCTCCTTCTTCCTCGTGTTGTTTCTATGATTTTTGGATCCCCAAACTCTGAGATTTTATTGAAATGAACGTTACCATTCTTAAAGAAGCATAATGTATCCTCATCTATAGTGTAACTTTTCCATTAGAAGCCCATTTCATTCAATGATTTGACAATTGAGAAACAAGCTTAAACAAGCTTAAACCCAAGTGGGCCCCACATGAGGGTGATGAGAGGGTAATTAACCTTCTTTGTAATGTCTTCTAAGCTCTATAAAAGCTTCCCCTGCTTTGTGGGATTTGGGGGGTCCCGTGGGCACTAGTCCCCTTCTCTTGTACTTTTCTTTATTTAATTCAAGTTCGGGAGAGTAGGCTAATGCCGAACTTCCTTTATATTAAAAAAAAAAAACATATGGTCTTTAATTTCTAGCCCACATCTCGATTCGGTCTTAAATTGAATTCCAATCTTGTTCATTCAATCAAGGGTTCAATTCTGTTCTTTCTGCACAAATCCTTCGAAAATCTAAAACCTTTCATATGAAGTTTGATAGTGGGATTAATAGCGACAATCACCTCTAAGATGGACCCTCCCTGTATTGTAACTATCATAGTCTCCACGCTTCGCTCAAGGTGAATGTGTCCATCAAAGTCTCTCAATCTCAGCTCAAGGATCACGGTTCGACCATTCGAGATATCCTGAAAAGAACAATCATATTGAAAGTAAGTCTTCATAAGAAGGAAGTAGAATTCATTCTTCATCAAGCGTGCTTTGAGTCATATATTTATTTCCAAGCTTTTTGGCCTGTAATGTCCAAATTTTTTCGGCCATCTCTATTGATTTCATTGAATCTGAAGAGATGTTTATGGAGGATATGATTGCATAATTGCAGTACATCTTTAAATTTCAGGTGATAATAAATTTGAGAACTCATGCACACATTCACTGCGCCATGAACACAGGTTGAACGTCCAGCCGCGCCACATAACCAGATTCATGGTCGAGGAGACGTCCACCCGAGCAACACAAACCGGTTCAAGGTCGACACACAGGCGGGATTAGTTAGAAATACCGTATCCTGGAAGAACGGGTAACAAATTACAATTATAGCATTAGCTTGTTCGACGGAAGATATCCAAACACAAATCGAGGCGAGGCGCTAAGCACCGAGTTATTCTTCCATCAAGAATTTCGTAGAAAAGATGTTGGCGGAAAGATCTTCAAAGTCATAATTGATCGTTTGGAAAATAATGTGGTTTGTGATTACTACGAAAGGAATGCTTCATTTTTCTATAAATATCAGCGAAGAGAGAGAGAGAGAGAGAGATTCTTCATATCTCCACGCTAACATGTGTAGTGAGACGATGGATATCACAGACACGTATAGGACGCGATGATGAATTCAGGTTCTTGGTACGCACTTTGTGCGTATGTGATGGATGATAAGAATATACAAACGAGATGCTCTTGTACTCCTCTACTTTTAACATTTCTAATAATAAAATTCTCGTTTCCACAGACAATCACGTTTATGGGCTGCTTGCGTGCCCCTTGTGGTAAGAGTGCTCCATCCACTTGCAGAGATATGTCAACAAGATAATTATTGGTTGCTGATCATCCGTGGCCATAATGCGAGATTGACGGTTATAATTCTCTACCGCATTAAAGTCATAGAAGGAAGTTCAGTTTGATGAACTTAAACATCATTGCGTTCTCTTAGAGGTAATCAAAGAAGAAGCATATAAGCATACATTCTCTTTGATTCAATGGAAACGATATCCGTGCAAGCGCTTTGAAGAAGAGTGTGTTTTGCAACTGTAGATAGATATCTGAAGGAGGCATAATGGCGATCTTATCGGTTCCTTACTTGACTGTGCTCTTGAATTTCGTGATAATGACGATGATGCAGAGGATGCCAACAGCTCATGCGCAACTCCAGCATTCGGAAGAATCGGGATTCCTGTCTCCCCAGAACGAGGCGAGGACGATGGTGGGGGTTCCGCCTCTATCCTGGGACTACAATCTGACGAGCTACGCCGCAAGCTATGCCGCTAGTCAAGCAGACCAGTGTGAGGCGCTGGTACACTCGCGAGGTCCTTTCGGTGAAAATCTGTTCTGGGGAGGTTTCGGACGGGCATGGAAACCTGAAGATGCCGTTGGGTTCTGGGTGGAGGAGAGCAGCTATTACGACTACTCATCCAACTCCTGCGCTCCTGGCCGCATGTGCGGCCACTACACTCAGATAGTATGGAGAGACACCACCCACGTTGGCTGTGCGTCCCAAATCTGTAGCAGCGGCTCGGTTCTAATGATCTGCAACTACAACCCACCCGGAAACTACATTGGTGAATGGCCGTACTAACAAAAATACCTCCGCCCATTCTCACGATGCTCTGCTTCAACACAGTTATCATTTAAGTAATGTCGGAAATATGTATGTTGCGGTTCTACACGTTACAGCCGTACTGTGAGGCTATAGCTTTCTGTATCATGTAGAAGAGTGTGCTTTGTTACTGTACATAGACAGCTGAAGGAGGTTTAATGGCGATCTTATCGGTTCCTAACGTGATTGTGCTCTTGACTTAAGTCATAATGACGATGATACAGAGGATGTCATGTCATGCAATCGTAAGAAAAAGACACCTTTATTTCCTGTTATTGCGCTACTATAATACAACTCAAATTTCGTTTCATCGTGCATCATCATTTTCTGTGAGTCAATCATTTTCCTCGCACTTGTTTGTTTGCCGAAAGGCGTGTGCGCTTGCTATTCTTAGGCCACCATATTTCAATAAAGAGAAGCCTTTCCATGACTAGATATTATATTCCAAGCATCTCAGAGGGATTCAAACCAAAGATCAAGGGCAAGAGGAAGCAGCAAAGGTCCTGAAAGAGGAGGCATAGGTCAAGGAATAGACCAATAAAGTGATGAGTGCTACGTATGTGGAAACTTAGACCAGTGTACAACACATCCAAGAATGAGATTCTACTTGCAATAGTGCATGATAGTAGCACAAAAGCAAGGATAGATGCAATATGGTACATAGATAGTGGTCATAGAAACCCCGTGAGTTGCAAAAGATAATAGTGCATGATAATAGCACAAAAGCAAGGATAGATGCAATATGGTACATAGATAGTGGTCATAGAAACCCCGTGAGTTGCAAAAGATAAGGGTCTTTCAACGTTTCCACTCCAAAGACACAAGGGCATGTAGAAACATGAGCTGATATAGAACAAAGGATTACACACACAAGAGTTTTGTCATTCAATGGTTACCAAAGGAAAAAGGATCTCAAATATTTCTTTTGATGTACCTAAAATCATAACTTACTTTCTATCTATGGGAAATGGTTGAAGGACGTTCTGAATTAGGGTTCATTGATAAAGAATATTTTCTTAAAAAACCTAAACCAAGGTCATGAACCCATTGTTTGAGGTAAATGTGAATTGAAGTGTGCATGAAGGAGAGGATGTTGAGGATTTCACAATTTATACATCAATTGTGAAGTTAGTATAAATGAAACTATTAGAAGACATGATCTCCCACATTCAGTTGGAGTATTATCTCTCTATATGCACACCAATTCTCCACATCTAGTTGCAACATGGAGAATGTTGAAAACCTTGAAGCATAGTTATTGAAGGCCTCTTGTATCCATATGAAAATGATTTGCGAATCAAAATGTATAGTGATGTTGATTGGGATGGATCCAAAGATGATAGAATGAGCACAAGTGCATACACAATTTTGTTTTGGAGCATGAAAATTTATTGGCGCTCTAAGAAACAAACCATATTTTCCCTTTTATCCACTAAAGAAGGGTATATAGAATTAGGCCAATTAAATTGTAATTTTATATGTGCCTCAAAAAACGATTTCTTGACTTCAATTTTTATGTATATCGAAATAAATTCTATGTAATAACTTGAGCAGTGTATACTTGACACAAGTCCATGTATTCCACACAAGGGAAAAGCACATTGAGGTGCACTTTCATTCATCAAAGAAAAAGTAATTTGAGGTGACATATGTGTGGACCATTTGAGATTAAAAAAAACTATTATGTAGATATGTTATGCATGGCTCTTGATGGAACAAAAATTACCAAGTTCAAGAGGTGCATTGCCATTAGGCATCTAGTTTGATGCTTAAGGGGGAATGTTAGAAATAAAGCTCCAACCTTAGGGATCTACAAAGAAAACTAAATCCTAGCATGGACCAATCACAAGAGGAGTACCAATTTAGGAGCTTCAAGGATTTCCAATTGTATCTAAGAACTATAAATTAAAGCTCATAAAAAAGTGCACTAATTGATTACTAGTTGGGATCCTGGTATGTAGGAGCTAACTGGCCATTCTTTTATGTCGAATCTAAAATCATATTCAGATCTTCATGGCTCATATTCACTAGAACTATCATTTCTTGACCACTTAGTGAAGTGTAGAAGAAAGCATGTAGATAAGCAAGACCCCACTTGCTTGCTAATGGAGATGAAGATCATGATAGCTCATTGCATAGTGCATGTATTTAGAAACCTAGTGGTTCCACTTTGAATAGAAGATTCATCCTTATTCATGTATCGATTTCACGTAATTTAGTTCATATTGTATTGATTTATGAGTCTTATTGATTTCTATAATTCTTGGACCAATTCTTTTTATATACCATGAGAAACTATCAAATGGTGCACCTTGTTTTTGTGGGATTGTACATGTGTACAAAATCAAGTATTAATTTTGTCTTTCAACATCTCGTTTTGTCCATGCTTGATAGTAAAATTGGAGTAGATCCACTCATGTTACATAGTTTTTTTAACTCTACTTGTTTTTCATCCAATTTTGAAGAGATTCTCCTACTACATTTTTAGCATTGTTCATTGGAGTTAACTTGAGTAAGAAGAAGATAACTTGTGTGAGTCTATGACCTTCCAAGTCTAACTTCATATATTTTTTTACAACCCTTCATTAGTGATCTAGTTTTACTCTTTATATGTCCGTTACAACCTTCTTCTCCATTAGAAACATTTCCAAGATGGGGATCATATTGTATTGGCCATGTTAGCCCTATACAATTATTTCTAGAAAAGGCATATATTTTGACATGCACACCATACAAACCTAGTGGTTATAATTTTAATAGAGTACTTGTCCTTATTGTTGTATCCATTTCAAGTAATTGAAATCATATTGTAATGATTTTGAGTCTTATTGATTTGTATTAAGTCTATGATCAATTATTTGCATATTCTATGAGGAAACTTTCAAATGGTGCACCTTGTTCTTGTAGGATTATATGTGTGTACAAAATCAATAAGTGTGTCTTTCAACATCTATTTCTCCATGCTTGATAGTAAAATTGGAAGTGCTCCACACATATACCATAGTTTTTTAACTCTACTTGTTGTTTATCAAAGTTTGAAGAGATTCTTTGACTATCCCATGAGAATTGTTCGTTCAATGTTTAAGCTTTCTCAAAGTTAAGCGCAATTAAAAGCTCATTATTGTGTTCACACATGTTTTTTAATTAAATTATTCTCTCCCTATTCAATGTCTTTTGATTCTTACCTAACTTTTCGGGCAACAACAACTACTCTATAAAAATCTAATATCAAAAGGACCACCATGCGCTAGAAAGATGTCTCTCCTTCCAACCATTTGACTTTATATATAGCTAATTGAATCAATGAGGGCCACAAAAGCAACTAGAGTCATTAGGAAAAAAAGTGAACCTTGCATGGGCCTTGTAAGGATTCCTAATTTTTAGGGATTAAGCTTAATCTTGTACTTTGTTAAGGGGACAAAGTGCATTTAATAGAGCCTTTTTGGTAGGCTGAAGTAGGCTTTTTTTTAGGCTGAGCTAGGACCTTCTCTCTCTTCTGCACATAGAGAGAGGGAAAAACCACTTTCCACCTCATCAAATCCGTCCATCTTTATGAATAAAAAAATGAGTTTTCTCAAAAAGTCTCTTTTTCAGCTATTCTTTATTCAAAATGGCCCATACTTTTATGTATATGTCAAAACTTAATTTTTTTAGTCTTATTTTTATAAAAAATACTTAAAAAACATACTTTTCAAAATCCCTCCAAAAGTTAAGTGCCACTCATCAAACTCGTAACTTTGGTTGCCCCAAAACGCAAATTTTTGAAAAAAAAACTCATTTTCCCTCTAGCATACTGAAAAAAGTCATTTTGACCTATCCACATACCAAAACACACTTTTTTTCTTGCACACAGCTACTGTACTAGCCATTCCAGCCATCTCTGTGCTTCTTTCCATTCGGTGCTGGAGTTTTGGAACATCATGGTGCTCACATGTATTACGAACATGACACCAGCACCAGCGCGTGCTCCTCACTCAAAGAGTGTACATGTTCGTGTTCCTACAGAATTTGCACCAACAACTAGAGGTACCAATGACATAGATTCTCAAAATGCACGACGTGCAGCTGGAGAGAAGAATATTGATCTTTGGGTCCATGGTGCTTTGTATCCCTTGGATCCAATGGCTAATGTTCATCCTAGATTCCATACTATCTCCACCTTTCTACAATTCCTTGGTTGCGGTGAAGATGGACTACTAGGCTATTGTAAGCGATTGTCTAACCATTCCACATCTATAGCAAATTATTGGATGCAACAATGTCATCACAACCATTTCAAGATACACAGTTTAGAGAGTGCTATACACACTTTAGAAAGTGCTATCAAATCTTTGGATGAGCACAATAATAGACTCCAACCAGATGATGAAGAAAAGGAGAGCACAATTACAAAGTTAAAAGCCAATCTTACACAACTAAAAGAGACTCCACTTGGGATGAGATTTAGGAAACGACCATTATCATCCTTTCAAGCTCTTTCAACTAGTGGTGGAGCACGGAAGCGACATGTTTATGCACTTAGGTATGTATTTCCTTTGTTTAGTTATGTTAAACGACTTTTGGATTGAGATTCTTATTGTGCAGGTCATTTGTTGAAGATGCGAGTGCTTCCTCAACAATGGAGGATCAATT
The DNA here is from genome assembly GCA_020310875.1 of Ceratopteris richardii. NCBI lineage: Eukaryota > Viridiplantae > Streptophyta > Polypodiopsida > Polypodiales > Pteridaceae > Ceratopteris > Ceratopteris richardii. The sequence continues at coordinate 75,142,223 of CM035425.1, read as the reverse complement.
GAAGTTTCTGAATTCTTGTCTTAGCAACAAACATGTGCTTATGATTTTGGATTCACCAATAGGAAATCACATCAAAACCCAAGTGATTAAAGATTTTGCAGGCAACTTAGAAGATATTATTAGTCCTAGTGAGGTACAGATAGTATGTGATGAAGAAGGTGTTAGTACTAGAGCGTACACTGCATTGTACAATCTTTTGAAGCAGGCTCTACAAAACAAAGGTATTTTCCAGAGCATTTTTCCATGCCCTTACAAGGTATCTCTGAAGAAGAAGATGACCAATGAGGATGTAGCCAATACTCTTGGCAATTACGTGCATATAGAAGATGTTATGCCTGCATCCATTTATCATTCATCTACATCAAAGAAAGAGTTGAAAAACACATCTAGAAAGGGATTCATCTACACAAAGTACAACAACATATTTGTCAATTTGGAGAGGCTTCAAAAGGAGATGGTTAAATTTTACAAATCCACACTTCAAGGTATATCCATTGTTTTGATAATGACATTCGTAGTATTTTTAATAATATAATGTTTGTTATTTGATGTAGATTGTGGTTCCAAACTCAAGTTTGTATTGAAGCTAGACGAATGTCAAATCATAAAGGGACGCCGTATGGAGAGACTTAGTGTGACACTCATGAACGAAGCTATGGCCCATGCTATTATTGATGGTAGTGGAGAATCTACCCATCACTTTACATATAGTGTCCAATCCGAGAAAGATATATGGTGGTTAGGTGCTATTGAAGTACCTAAAGAATCCAACGATGTTCTTACATGGATTTTAAATAGGATCCCATGGATCACAGAGGTGATAACTTCTCAAATTCATGGTGCCAAAATCAATGTAGAAAGCCTTGGTGATTTTGAAGTAGAGTGGCACTTAGGTGGAGACTTAAAGACTATCAAATGCATGTTAGGGTGCAAACAAGGTGCATCTACTCTCTATCCTTGTCCATATTGCACACGAGGTTATAAACGAACAAAGAGAAAACAAAACAACATAGATGATTTAGTTGATGACACAGATGAAACTCCATTTGCTGAATGGGATACACCTTTAATGAGGTGTCCCATGTTAGGTACACCTAATCGTGACATGTCAGATAAGGATTGGAATCCCATTATTCCATTCCCTTTAGTCAATGTCCACTTTTGCACCTTGCATGCCTTCATGAGAATTTTTGATAGCCTATTGAAGCTCCATATAGAATACGCATTTGCCATGAAGCCAGTTGATAAATCTATTCAAGCTATAAAGAAATTGGAGGAACTTCTTAATTCAATTGGTTGTCATGGTGGAAATGTAACCCTAGTTGTTAAGAAAGTTGGAGAATCTCAAGATAGCTTGCAACAAGTGTCAATGACAGGGAATAAAGCAAGACATTTTTTTAGAAGAGGTACTAGCACTCAAAATAATGAACGTTATGAGCTGTGGAAAGACCTATGCATGATCACAATAGACAATGACTCTCAAGTTGATCTTTGTAATAAGAGAAAGAAAGTTTGGTCGAGCTTTGATAAGTTGGTAGGCTTAATGGGTCTGACTAGGTCTAGTGCTATTCAATGTCAAATGTTTCAAGAAACATTAGTGGAGTTCACCAAGTGTTTCATTCAATGTTGGGGAGAGAGCAATATAACACACTACATTGTAAGTGTAATCTTCTTCTACAAGTGTTCATTGCACTTAACTTTTTCCAATGTACTTAACAATTTTTAGCATATTTTGTTTGCACATGGAGCTTTTTTCATGCATCGATATGGGTCATTAGAGATTTTCAGTACCCAAGGAATAGAAAAGTCACACTACAAAGCGAGGGGTGTCTACTTCAAAAACACCCGACATGGTGGTGGCCCAATGCAATCAAACTACATGGAGGAGATGTTTAATTGGTTTTACCGCACTACATTCTCGAGAAAGGTTTTTGTGGAACGACTTACGGATTCAAAATTGGCAAAACTTGCAAGAACGATGCAACACAACATTGCCAGTGAGAAATGGAAGTCATCGTTAGGTCCTCTTCATCATGCTCAGTGGCGTGCAAGGAGACAACGAGAAGGCTCAGCTTGGAAGTAAGTGAATTCGTTATTTCCCATTATGTGGTAATACCTATGATTATTGTAATCTTGGTTTCAATGTGTTATTATTTAATATATAATATTCTGTATGGTTTTAAACAGGTTTTGTCCATTCTAGTGTGAACAAATAGTTTTTTTAAAAACTCTATAAATAGAGAGAACTCACTTCATTTCACACTTTTTGCAACTCAAGAGAATGGCACGCACCAAGCAAACTGCAAGGAAAGACCGTGTCTTCTTTCCTAGCCCTCATCTAGGGACACAACGCCCACCATGGTTGCAACCCCCCCAAAGGCCTCAAAGTGGTTCCCAGAGCACATCTGTGCCTGTGTCACACGATGGCACACCACCTGGGAGCAATTCAGTGCGAGAAAATGAAGTGTCCAATAGACAAGAGTATTACACTCCAGGACGATCAGAGGCCATTTCACATGATGAGCCACCAACAAGGACACCCATCAAATCAAGACCCAAACAGAAGTTGATCAGAAGGAGTGTACCAGAAAACGAAGAAGAGTCATCCCCGAACGAGGAAAGCAGCAATCAACCACCATGGAATGATATGCAAATTCCAACGAGCCATAGGGTGACACATGGAGGTAAGACACTTCCACAAGGACAAGGGCAAATACCAACAGAGGAGGAAAGAGAGCAAAGTCAACAACCACATCAGCAACAAAATGTGCAAGATGAAGTTGGGCCCTCACATCGTGTACATCGGAGGAAAAAAAACTATCAACCACGACGTCGACCTCAACGCCAGCCAAACATATCTCCCAACACAAGAGCTCCACAAAGACAAAGGAAGCACTGCAGGGCCTTTGCAGAGATACGAAACTACCAAAAGTCCATTGAACTACTCATACCACGAAGAGCTTTTGCAAGGGTGGTGAAAGAGGAACTACAAAGCTACCAAGCAGGTCTAAGAATACAAGGGATAGCACTTGAAGCACTCCAAGAGGCAGCTGAGGCCTACCTCATCTCCATGCTTGAGGACTCTAACCTCTGTGCTATCCATGCCAACAGAGTAACCATACAACCAAAGGACATTCAACTAGCAAGAAGAATTAGAGGAAATAACCCATGATGTGTATATTATACCCTATGATAGGCTACTTTGCGATGTAATACAATGGATAATAGAAAATTTTGTTTTGACTTATATTCTTTGTCTCTTTTTTCTCTCTCACTCTCTCTCTCTCTCTCTCTTTCAGTCAGTTATATATGGATTCAGTTAAACATGCATGCACTTGCCTATTGTTTTGTGACTAGATATGTTCCTTTTCTACCTATTGGTGTGCAACATGTCCTTTTCATACCAAAAACCCCCCAGCCACAGAAACACGGGATTTAGCCCTGCAAAATTTTTGTAGGGCTGAATCCCGCGTTTTTGTGGCTGGGGTTTTTTTGCAATATTTGGTCTTTTCTAAGCATAAGACATATGGTAGAGATGCAATGGTCAAGTTATTAAGAGGTTATACCCTACAAGCAATGAGATCTTTAGCTAGTTAAGGCTGAGTTTCTACCCTATTGGAAACTTTTGGTCCTGATTCTACCAAAACCAAGTGAAAATCTGAAATTACATACTTTCCAATGTATTGTAGCACCTAAAAACACTAGATAAGGCCAAAAAAGCCCCAGCCACAGAAACGCGGGAAACAACCCTACAAAAATTTTGCAGGGTTGTTTCCCGCGTTTCTATGGCTGGGGCTTTTTTGGCCTTTTTTATGCATATAATCATACAAAGGACCAAAGGACAATACAAAGACCCCCAATTAGATACAATTTGTGGAGAGACGATAAGTTCAATTTTTTAGCACATTCAGATACAGAACTAGACAAATGATGAAAAAAAAGTTTGTATTATCAAGACATTACATCATTTCTCAGCTGCCTTCAATTTCTCTACAACTTTCTTTCTCCTTTGTAGAGATTGAGGCAGCTGGTAAGTCAATACAGATCTTGATATTACATGGGGGTCTTGCATTCCAAGACCCATGGCGATACCTATTTGCCCTAATACTTTTCCTCTAAAATTAAGTCCTAATGTAGTTACAACTAAGGATTTCCTAACCAAAATGACACAATTAGTGCCTTCGGTAATTGTACATAAACACAAAATCTTGCTAAGGGACTTCAAGCACCAAGTGATGAAGTGCCCATCGGGACTGTAGTCTTTGTGTATGATAACAAAATCATCCTTTGGCAACTTTCCGATGTAGTTTGCCAAGGATGCACCACTCCCACGAGAAGCTCGATCCCCACCAGACCTTGCTGCGAACTTGTCGAGCTCAATTGCTTCCTGTTAAGAACAAATGAGAATTCAAGCTCTTACAATGTTAACTTAAAATTATCGATTTATGTAATTCAATTACCACTTACATCATGAAGCTTGTCTTCTTCCTCCCCTCTTCCAGGGGCATCAAGATCAATGCTAGAGTGGGCCATGCCACTATGCTCTGCTACAGGGGATGTAGGAATTTTTTGCTTCAGGATCCTCTCCCGTGCTGCACTGAACTCCTCCTCTGTAGTAGAATTGTTGTCATGATTTAAAATATCAGCACACACCATTGCTATGGTGTCTGCCACAGAATCCCCAAGTGGGATGGACTTCTTTTCAAGTATGTCAGATGTGTTGTCAAGTGGAACATCTGACATTGTGGAGAAAATACTCAAGCATTCATCTAAACGTAGATCGAATGCCTTCTCAATGTCATGGAGTAAAATAAATTCATCTCCATCCACAACGATGCTGGAGAGATATTCAAGTTCCACCTCTGGTAATGTGGGCTCAGAGGGGTTGAGATTTGAAGGGGGGGCCTCCTCCATGCTTGATTGTGCACGTAGTTTATCCTCAACACCACCAGGAAATTCTTGGTGGATTGTAATGCTTTCTTTGGCAAAATTTATGGCCTCTGGTTGAGGCTCATTCTTCTCCTTAACAAAACCCCAGTGGCAAGGTTGGGGAGCTCAACAGGTGTAGGTTCCGGCTCCTCATTAATAATAAAATATGTTGTTGCAATGTAGGATAGGTACTTTGTACCCATCCTCTTCTTTTTGTTAAGTTTTTTTACTAATGGCATAGAGTCATCTAGTAAGTGGCCAGCAGTTTCCGCAATTGCCATGAAGCGCTTAAGGTGCTTCATGAAGGCTTCATCGCCTCTGTGTATGTAGAGTAGAAGGTCACATGGAACCCATTTACCCTCATAAGGCGGTATTTCTATAGAAAAATGCAATATGTAGTACTCAAGGAACTCTATGATTTCCTTGAGCACATCAGAGTTCAGTTGAATTGTTTTGTCTAGATCAGGTACTCTAGACAGTAGGTCATACAAGTGGTTTTGACCTTTGAACTGAGTTGATTCCAAGAACTCATTGAAGAGTTCACGTGGACGTTTGGGTTGCAGGGTACTGGAGGATGCGGCAGCCATTGCGCGTGATGCTAGCTTGTGTGCGTACTCTGCTAGTGATTGTAGCTCTTCTTGGTTGCAAAAGTGAGAAATGAGAGAATAAGTGTTGCTTTTATAGTAGTTTCAAAATTTTAAAGTGAGTGGGACCCATTTTAAAACTAAAATTGATACCTTCAAATAAAACAATCATGCACAAAACTCTCATAAAAAAAACTTTTGCTCATAAAAAGATTGAACAGAATCATTAACGAGAATAAGATACACGACAACACGATAGAAAAAATAAATTCTCAGAACTTTAAAATTATAATAAATTGCCATTAGAAAAACCAAAGATTTGGCAAATTGTACATCATATTGAGATCAAAAAATTTTACATGCTACATGTCTTGCATGTTAAATACATTGTTGCAGATGTAGGATTATAAATGGAACATAGGTTGTGTGTACACTGTAGCACTCAAATAGTTCTTGAGCTATGACAATGAAAGTTGAGTTCCATCCACACTCCATTCAAGGAGGACTTTAATTTTATCCTCCAACCTCTTACCAATCTGCAGACAAATAGAAAACTTTAAATGAACATATTTGAGTGTAAGAATTCGTATAAACAAAAGAAGAAATACCATATGCTACTTACCTTATGCCCTTGTATTCTGAACTTTGATTGATCCAGATCCTCAAATCCCATGATTACTAGATGTTCTCTCACGTTGGCAAGAGTCCAATGATGATTTGCTGAAATAACTTCCATTTCTTTGTTGGGTAGATTTCTCTTAATTTCAAATGAAAGTAAAACACCCTCAGAACTTTGTAATGGTATCCATTCACCAAGTTTACACATCCAACGATCATAATAGAATCTAATGTACAATGAAGTACGATGTTTCAAGTATTTAAATCCTATGCCTGTTGCACCAATTTTACAAATGTATCTATCCCCTTTGGTGCATCCTTCTACAAGTCCCCAATTTTCACCTAGCAAACCCTCTACCTGCTCATACGTGATATCTTTTAACATGAACATTGTTGAAGTCTCTAGAATTGTGAATATCTGAAATAAATGTACAAAACAATGAATAGGAACACACCAATGTAATCCTATAGATCTTGAAACTCTTGTAAATTTCAAAGAGTTGTGTATGCCCATCACCATCTTATGCTTCAAAGATGTTAATGTCCATACATCAGGTTGCGGCCACTCGAGCTTTAAGAGAGAATCTACCTTAATCATCTCTAACTTGCCAAAATCATTTGATGAAGAGGGTACAACATATGTATGTGTGTAAAAGAAAACGCTGTCACGTAATAGCTGAGCAGGACGGGCTTGTGGAAAGACTATCGACCCAACATCTGCATGCAATGCTTGGAAAGTACCTGTAAGACTATGAAGTGGTTGTTCTTCCACCAAGGTAGAAGGAAATATGTCTACAACAAAAAACTACACAACTTAGCTAGGTATATTATGAAATTTGGACAAAAGTCAATGAGTAATACTTACAGTTGATAGGATATCTCATTTTGTTTGAGTTTTCCAATTTCATGGTTGACATTGTGAACACATGTTGTACAATGGCAACAATTTCACCATTTTTGAGCTTTTTGAAGCCTAGTAACTTCCCTTTCCAATGAAGATCCAAGTTTCCACGATCTCTCACACGGTGAGGACCAACACTAGAGGGTTGAATGTACACCCATGCACCTTTGCAGAACTCCTGTCCTAACCAAAATCCTTCTGGAGCCTTGATTGTGACATTTTATCGCGATAACCTCATCTTTTGGACGTCTATGAGATTTAGGTTCCTCCATTGGAGATCAGGCTATGGAAGTGACAGTAGGAATTCAAAGAAGATGATGCATAGAGAAAGAAATGGAGATGCAGGAGCTGCAATGGTGTGCTAGGGAGAGAAAGTAGTGGAAAGAGATGACTTTTTGGGACCTGGGTATGAAAATGTGAGGTTTTGGAGGGAGAAAGTTGCATTTTGAGTTATTTTTGAAAAATTCACTTTTTTCACTTCAGTTCATGCATGGATTTTGATTTAGAACCCAAAAATAGCACTGTTGATCCTAAAAAGTGGTTGGGGGACCATTAAATGATGTTATGATGAGTTTTATAACTTTTTGAAAATTTTGAATTTTTGGGCCCAGGTAAGTTACGAGATTCCTTTCTCTCTCTAGAGGCAAAACCTGAACATAGGGGAATCCTGTCCCCTCATCCCCCTTCAGCCTAGTGATTTATAGGCTATAGACTGTGTCCACCACCCTCCTCTCATTGGTCCATCACTAATCACTCCTTAATCCAAAAGGCCCATGCAAGGTTCATTTTTTTCCCTAATGGTGCACACGTGCATGTGCAATCTCCACCACTCCTATAGTACCTTCCACTAGAGTTCATTGGTGGTAGGTGTATTTGGCACTTAGGTTAAGTCTCTTTGGACTCAATTCAACTCATGTTAACTTGGGTTACAAGGATCTAGAGCCCTTCAAGAAAGAGTCTCTCCCCATGCTCCCCATGGGGGTTGAATCCAAGAACTCCTTCTTCCTAACCTTGAAACTTAACCACTAGGCTCAGTGGGTTACTTGGTTAAGAGAGCCCATAAGCCTATGTGTATGTTTAGTTTGAAGATCTTTGAACATACACACTGGTGACCCAATGGTGTCTGATTTCAAATCTCTCGAAAGGATTGGTCACTCAAAAGATAGAATTAGTTTATTAGATTATTCTCCCCTTGGGAAAGATATTTTCCTAGAAACTAAAGTTATATATATTAACTATATGCATACCCTAAGCCTCATGTACTAACCTAGAAGAATATATTTTCATCTCTATGGTGGGATTCACCTCATATTCAAAGTGAACAGAGGACAATCTACTTGGTTGATCCTTGCCCAAATAAATCAAAACATCATCTAGCTTTTCACTTGATAAATTGATCTGAGTGAAAAGTAGGAAATGAATAATAAGGGTAGATCAAAAAACATCCGTACCCAATTCACTATTTTCACTATGTGATATTTGGGTGCTAACAACTAGAGTGGGTGGGTTCAAAATACTTTTCCTTTTTTGGGAATCATTGGTGCACTCACTGAGTACCTAAGGTGGGATTTTAATCCCTATCAAGACTGTGAGAACTCATGCTTCACTTGAATTTAATTTGGAAGTCAAACTAGAGTTTTGTTTATCCCTAACTTCTAACTTAAGTCTATATACTATGGTTCACTCCCAATCACTATTTACTTGATTTATTAGCCAACTAGAGGATACTTTGCCCTATTAGGATTGAAAAATCATACATAAAATTTAGGAGAAACTTTTTTATTTTAATTTTGATCAACCTTGCATTATCTTGAACAAGTCAAATTCAAAATTAAATTTTTTCCAACTTAGGACATGTTTCTCAAAGACTTTAACTTTAAGTTCTTAGGAACTATCAAATCTCGTGAACAATTCCTAGCTTTTCTTTCAACAGTGTGGTGAACTCTATGAAAGTCAATAGATTTATGCTATGTAACTTGAAGCAAACTCAAATGAATACGTCAACTTAGACTTAGAATCTTTTGAAGATTAAATGGGTTCTTATATAGAACACCTATCTTGTTGGGAAAGATGGATGGACACCTCAAGAAATGAGTTGCAACTGCTAATCCTTGCTTTGTAACAGCCCTATTTTGCTTTAGAGTTGAGTTGTAGACCCTTTTATCTTTTCAATGACACTAGATAAGTGCCTATGTACTTTGGATATGATGCTTCAAACACTTTGATCAAAACAGATAAGTTTGCAACTAGCTTATGACCAAAAAGTTGTTATTTTGGTCTTGATACATGCTAGAAGTTTTGCTCAGTACTCACAGTATAGTAGCAATTAGAAAACTTCCTTCTACGGGTATCTACCTAGCTTAGAGAGCTAAAGATTCCAAGTACAATCACTTAAAATTAATGACTATACTCTGAGCAATGACTTTAGCAAGTAGAAGCTTACCCTCGGCTTTTTAGGAACTCTACAAAGAATGTCCAGTGACCACTTCGAGACAATTTTCTCCCAATTGGCTAATTACAACTTCTTCAAACTTTTCTACCGTGAGACTTTGATCTTGTTCCAATGAGCTATAGAACATTGAAAATGGTGGAGAGGTCACTGAGATATGAGCAAGACAGGTTTATTGTTCTAAGTGAAAATTACAGAGATGAATGTATATGTAATCATCAATGTAGTGTATTATGTAACAATTTTGTACATGATCATTGGCATGAATATGATGCCCAATGATAGTGATAGGAGTAGGATATAGTGTGAGCCTCTCAATGACATCAAATGATCAACACTAAGCTCAGTAATGGGGCACATAAGGTTGTGATATTTCTTTCTACTTTTATAGTGATCTCTTCAAATTTGAATTTTGAAATTCAAATGAACCTCCACCTAAACGTTCTTCCTCTAAACAATGAGATATTCCTTCAAGGAAAATTGTACCATAAATTTCTCCTAACTCCACGAGTTTAGTGGCAATTACAAGCTTCTTCTAAGTCAAATGACTTTTACAAAAATTAATGGTGAAAACCATAAGCAATGGTTCATGTGGTTCTTCAACTAATTGCACATAGCTTTTTCCAATGCCTAGCCAAGTGTGAAGGCTTGTTATTTCCACCAAGAGCTCCCCCTCAAGCCAAACATCTTGGCTTGGTCTTCTTCATTATTCCTCTTGAATGTCCCACAATCCAATCATAGCCTTAACCCTACCAAGTTTAATACCACCAAGTGCCTTTGTCAATAAATATGCACATTGCATATTAGTGGATACATATGCCAACTGAATTTCATTGCTCAATAGCTTCTCTCTCACATAATGATAGTGAACTTCTATATGCTTGGTCCTGGCATGATAGATAGGATTTGCTTCAAGATGGAAAGAGCTAGTATTGTCAGCAAAAATCATTGGTGAGTTAGAATGTAATCCCGAATCTGCATATAGCAATATAATCCATATGGCTTCTTGAGTAGCATTGGCTAATCCTCTATATTCAGCCTCTGTTGAAGTTAAAGCAATAGTAGGTTGCTTCTTGGAAGATCATGAAATGGGCTTATAACCTATAAAGGAGAGATAACCTAAGGTACTCCTCTTGTCATCCTTACAACCTGCCCAATCTGCATCTGAGTATATCTTGATGTCCAAATCTAAAGTATAAGGAAAGTATAAACCTTGATTTTGAGTACCTTTAAGATACTTCGAAATTATCTTAGCGCTTCCAAGTGAGGTGCTCTAGGTTTGTGCATAAATTGACTTAAGACACTTACTCAATAAGCAATATCAATCCTTGTCAATGTGCATAGTTTAGGCTTCCAACTATGCTTTGGTATCCTGTAATATTGTCAAGCACATCACCTTCATGAGCACTTAACTTTTGGTTTACCTCCATGGGAGTTCTTGTTGGAGCAAGTCTATGACAAGCCTAAGTAATGGCTTGAATCTCACAAAGTCTTAGAAGAATCTTCAAAATGAAGACTATTTAAAGTTCACTTGTGAACTACCTCTTGTAACTTTTGAAGAGTTTACTTAATGTAAAAGTGAAAGAATCTTAAGTGGTTGAGTCCACTTGATCAAGAATGGAAAGAGGAGCCACAAATTCGTGATTTGTGGTAGGTAGAGAATCAAATCAATCATTGATTGATTGGAGAGTGATTGAGGGAAGTTAGCCTCCCAAACTCAACTATAAATAGATGGCAGTTTTAGTCGTGGTTAGAGAGACCTATGTGAAGACCTCCAAGAGCTGCGCTTTATGCCATATCAAGGTGTGATTACAAGGCACACATATGTATCAGTACGTCATTGTATTCTACAAGCAATATACTTTCATTTTCATGATTATTTGAGTTCATATGTCCACGTTCTTGTGAAGTGTACTACTCACTGCCATTACTCTCAGTTTTCTCAGTCAGATTGCAGAGATTGTTTCTCTCAGCTTGGTGCATCATTTTTAGTGATTTAACTTGGTAAACTTAGCTCTATAAGTGTACTATATGCTCACAAATTTTCATGTCATTTGGATGTTGCAATCTTTAGTTATGATCATTTGAAGTCAACAGGGTCTGTTCATCTTCACTTCTCTGTTAGGTACCTGATTTTTTCACTCACCATGTCAGAGCCATTTCTCAGTGGTTACTTATCCAAATTCAGAGATTTAAAGCTTGTTGGATTCAACTTACTGTCTAGTATAACCATACAAATTTTCATAATCATTTCATTCCTACATTTTGAGCTATGTTCATTTTTCTGCTCAATGGTCTCAAACTGTAGCAGTGCGTGAAAAGCGGGATGATGTCATCACTTGTTAAAACTCATTCTCAGTGTGTGGTTTATTATTTTTTATGAGATAACTCTTGAAAGTTAGCTCTTTAAGCTAACTAGACTTCCCCAAGAGGAGGTAAGCTAATTGCTGCTGTGCTCAGAGAATTATGTAAAACATTCGACAGGTGTATGAACCAAGAATAGCAAGTTTTCACCTCTGAGCTAACTCCAACTTATCTGTTTTGATCTATCTTTTTGAGAGTGATCTTCCAAGGTACATAGGGTGTCTAATACATCCATTGGCAAGCTAAAAGGGCCCACCATATGCTCCTGGAGTTCATTTGGCTGGTGTAGATCAAGGATTTTGCAACACCTCTTCATCTTCAAGCACATACCTATCCATCTCTTCACAGTGGTATCAGAGCAAGGTTGGACAACATGGCAGATGGATTTCCTTCATCAATTGACAAATTGGACAGAGGTAACTACTCAGCTTGGTCATTAAGAATGGAAGCTTATCTCCAAGGTAGAAGTTTATATGGTTATGTGGTTGGACATGAAGTTATGCCAAGTTTCAGGAACAAAAGTCAACCAACACAAGAAGAGCAAGAAAGATTGAGCACATGGTGCTCCAAGGATGCACTTGCAAGGTCTTATCTCCTCAATTCTATCTCAGATTTTTTGTTGCCTCACATTAGAAGTTGTAAGACATCTCAGGAAGTGTGGGATGCACTTGAAGCTTTCTTTTCTTCAAGTACCAAAGCTAGGAAGCATCAACTATGGCTGGATTTCACAACTCTCAAGAAGGCTCCCAAACAAAATGTGACTGATTTTGTCACAAAGCTCAAGGACATAGCGGATCAGTTGGGAAGCATTGGAGAGGTAATAGATGAAGAACAAATTGTAAGGCAGGTCATCAATGGCTTGAAGGCAGATGACAAGTGGGAAGCATTCACCAGAGCTATGGATTTGTACATGGACATGCATGTACCTGATTTCAATACACTCATTGGACAACTACTTACTCAAGAGGCAAAGCTTATCAAAAATGGAGAAAGCTCTAAAGGTAATCAATCTTCAGCTTTATACACTGATAAAAGCAAGTCCAAAGATAACAAAGGAAAGGCAAAGAAAGTGGATGATGAAGCAGGTACATATCAAGCTAACTATGCAGGTAGAGGAAGACATGGCAGAGGTAGAGGAAGAGGAGGTAGACAAGGCAGGGGGAGATCCCAAGGCTCCAACTCATGTTCTATTTGTGGATTAACTAATCATACAACTGAAAATTGCTTTAGGAATTCCAGGAATCAAAGAGGCAGAGGATACAATAGAGGAAGTTATGGCTACTCAAGAGGAAGGTTCAACAATTATCATGGCAACTACAACAACTACAATCATTCAAACTATCAAGGAGGCTACAAAGGAAGGAGAGACTACAATAACTACACAGAAGACTCAAACAAAGAGGATTCATTATTGATCATGAACATGGCTATGCCACAAGGTAAATCTGATGAGCATGTTTTCTACATAGATTCAGGTTGTTCAACTCATGTGGCAGGAAATGTGGCACTCCTATCAGATTTAGAAGATCCAAGGAATAAGCATGAGGTACAAACACGAGATGACACAAGACATCCTGTGGAGAAAATAGGCAATGTCAAAGCACCTGATGGAAACATCAACCTACTCAGTAAGGTACTCTACGTCCCTACCATTACAAAGAATTTGATAAGTGTTGGGCAGATAGTAGAGAAAGGGTTGCAAGTCAGGTTCACAAAAGCAGGAGCATTTGTTGAAGATCCAAGTCAAGGATTCAGAAAAATTGCAAAAGGTGAAAAGACAGGTAGATTGTTCACATTTGAATTACAGGACACTAGAAACATTGCTCTCTTTAATTATCCTAGTCAGACACTCACAGAATTGGAAGTATGGCACAAAAGGTTAGCACATATTGGTGAAAGGTCATTAAAGCAAATTTGCAGGGACCAAAGTGTACTTGGAATCCCTAATTTGTCAAAACAACATATGATTTATAAGTGTAGTGCATGTCAATTTGGAAAGTCTCACAGGTTACCATTCATGAAGAAAGGTTATATGCATGGAGATCTCTTGGAGTTGGTTCATACAGATGTATGGGGACCTAGCAAGGAAGCTTCAATATCTCGATCAAGGTATTATGTCTCCTTTATTGATGATTGCAGCAGATGGACTATCCTATTCTTTATGAAACACAAAGATGAAGTTTTTTCATGTTTCAAAAGATATTTGGCTCTTGTGGAGAATCAAACAGGTAAATCACTAAAAAGGTTAAGGTCAGATGGAGGGGGAGAATACTTCTCCCATGAGTTTGATTCTTTTCTTCAAGAAAGAGGAATCAAAAGAGAGGTAACTACAAGGTACACTCCTGAGCAAAATGGAGTGGCAGAAAGGAGGAATAGGACAATTGTTGAAGCTGCAAGGTCTATGTTAAATGAAAAGCATTTACCTAATTACTTATGGGCTGAGGCTGTATCTACAGCCACTTACTTGATTAACAGGTTGCCTTCAAAACCCCTTGATGGGATGACTCCATATGAGGCTTGGAATGGAAGAAGACCAAGCTTAGATCATTGTAAAATTTTTGGATGTATTGCTTTTTCTCATGTTCCTTCACATGTTAGAGGCAAGATGGATCCAAAGGCAGAAAGGTGTGTATTTATTGGATATGACAACAATCAAAAGGGCTACATGTTATACAACCCTACCAACAAAGGATTCTTGGTAAGCAGGGATGTAGTTTTTTATGAAAACAATTCATGGTATGAAGATTCATGCAGGAAGGTCAATTTACCATATAATCTTGAAGAAGATTTTCCAAAGCTTGGTAGAGAACAACCAAAGATTGAAGAACAAGACATCTCGGAGGATGATGAAGAATCTCATATGGAAAAGATCAAAGCATGGAAGTCTAAAGGTAAAGCAAAATTGCAGGAACTTGGACATGAGGCAGAATCATCACATCATGGCCTAAGAAGATCTATGAGGGAAAAGAAAAAACCAGAAAGGTATGGGTTTGACACCTCATTAGTAACTAAACATTCTATCTACATAGCATAGGACATAAACCAAGAGGAGCCATCATCATTTGAAGAGGCCAAAGCAAAAACAGAATGGAAGCATGCAATGAAGGAAGAGATTGAAGCACTTGAGGAAAACAACACTTGGGATTTGGTGCCCAAGACTTCATCCATGAAGGTAATAGGCTCAAGATGGATCTATAAACTCAAGAAGAATTCTGATGGTTCCATTAACAGGTATAAAGCAAGGCTTGTAGCAAAAGGCTTTGCACAAACTCAGGGAATTGATTATGAGGAGACTTTCTCTCATGTGGAAAAGATGCCTACTATTAGGGTTTTTCTTAGTATTGCCTCTTCCAAGAATTGGAAGATACTTCAACTAGATGTAAAGAATGCATTTTTCAATGATTGGATAACAAAAGAGGTATATATGGCACAACCACCTGGTTTTGAGAATCAAGTTTATCCTGATTATGTGTGTAAACTTAACAAAGCATTGTATGGTCTCAAGCAAGCTCCAAGAGCTTGGAATTTCAGGCTTGTTTCATTCTTGCAGGACAAAGGCTTTCAACCAAGCAAGGCAGATCCTTCACTCTTTATTAAAAAGAGTAACTCTGAGGTCATCTACCTATGTGTATATGTAGATGATCTTATATTGACAGGCAATGATGTAGATGGTATGAAGAAGATCAAAGATCAGATGAGAGAAGAGTTCAAGATAAGTGATTTGGGTTCACTTACCTACTTCCTAGGTTTGGAAGTTGTCTACAAAGATCATGGTTTGTTTCTCACTCAAAGAAAGTACATTAAGGACATGTTGGCAAAATTCAAGATGCAAGATTGTAAGATTGCAGGTACTCCAATGGAGGTCAATCACAAATTGAGCTCACATGAAGGTGAACTCATAGAGGACATCACATCATATCAAAGTCTAGTGGGTAGTCTAAACTATGCCACATTGATAAGAGTAGATATATGTTACAGTGTGAGTGTGCTAAGTCAATTTATGCACACACCAAGGAAACCACATATGGATGCTTCCAAAAGGATTCTCAAGTATCTCAAAGGAACCATAAATGAAGGACTTTATTATCCTTATGTATCTGATTTAGGTTTGAAGCTATTTTCTGATGCAGATTGGGCTGGCTCCAAGGAAGATAGAAGGAGCACTTCGGGTTATCTTACCTTTGCAGGTTCAAAGCTTATTTCATGGTCATCCAAGAAGCAACCCACAGTTGCTCTCTCTTCTACTGAAGCTGAATACAGAGGTCTTGCCATAGCTACTCAGGAAGCTATGTGGATGAAGACATTGTTCAAAGATCTTGGATTGGAGTTTGGAACTCCAACTATTTTTGGTGACAATATGCGTTCTATTCATTTGGCTGCTAGTCCTATTTTTCATGCAAGGACTAAACATATTGAAGTTCATTATCACTATGTACGCGAGAAGGTTCTAAGCAAAGAGATTCAAATATCATATGTGTCCACTCATCAACAATGTGCAGATATTCTAACCAAAGCATTGGATGGTACAAAGCTTTGCAAATTCAAGGCTATGATTGGTTTGCAGGTAATCTTGGAAGATTGAAGACCTCAAACATACTTGGCTTGAGGGGGAGCTGTTGGAGCAAGTCTATGACAAGCCTAAGTATTGGCTTGAGTCTCACAAAGTCTTAGAAAAAGCTTCAAAATGAAGACTATTTAAAGTTCACTTGTGAACTACCTCTTGTAACTTTTGAAGAGGTTACTTAATGTAAAAGTGAAAGAATCTTAAGTGGTTGAGTCCACTTCATCAAGAATGGAAAGAGGAGCCACGAATTCGTGGTTTGTGGTAGGTAGAGAATCAGGTCAATCATTGATTGATTGGAGAGTGATTGAGGGAAGTTAGCCTCCCAAACTCAACTATAAATAGATGGCAGTTTTAGTCGTGGTTAGAGAGACCTATGTGAAGACCTCCAAGAGCTGAGCTTTATGCCATATCAAGGTGTGATTACAAGGCACACATATGTATCAGTAAGTCATTGTATTCTACAAGCAATATACTTTCATTTTCAGGATTATTTGAGTTCATAAGTCCATGTTCTTGTGAAGTTTACTACTCACTGCCATTACTCTCAGTTTTCTCAGTCAGATTGCAGAGATTGTTTCTCTCATCTTGGTGCATCATTTTCAATGATTTAACTTGGTAAACTTAGCTCTATAAGTCTACTATATGCTCACAAATTTTCATGTCATTTGGATGTTGCAATCGTTAGTTATGATCATTTGAAGTCAACAGGGTCTGTTCATCTTCACTTCTCTGTCAGGTACCCGATTTTTTCACTCACATTGTCAGAGTCATTTCTCAGTGGTTACTTATCCAAATTCCGTGATTTAAAGTTTGTTGGATTCAGCGTACGGTTTAGTATAACCATACAAATTTTCATAATCATTGAATTCCTAAATTTGGAGTTATGTTTATTTTTCTGCTCACTGGTCTCAAACTGTAGCAGCCCGTGAAAATCGGGATGATGTCATCACTTGTTAAAACTCATTCTCAGTGTGTGGTTTATTCTTTTTTATGAGATTACTCTTGGAAGTTAGATCTTTAAGCTACCTAGACTTCCTCAAGAGGAATTAAGCTAATTGCTGCTGTGCTCAGAGAATTATGTAAAACACTGGACAGATGTATGAACCAAGAATAGCAAGTTTTCACCTCTGAGCTAGCTCCAACTTATCTGTTTTGATCTATCTTTTTGAGAGTGATCTTCCAAGGTACATAGGGAGTATAATACATCCATTGGCAAGCTAAAAGGGCCCACCATATACTCCTGGAGTTCATTTGGCTGGTGTAGATCAAGGATTTTGCAACACCTCTTCATCTTCAAGCACATACCTATCCATCTCTTCACAGTTCTCGCTATCTTGGTATCCTCCAAGTGAAAGTTCTTCAACATGTCCTGCACATACTTTCTTTGGGTAATATAAATTCCAAAATTTGTATAGACTAAATCAAGTCCAAGAAAATACTTTAGTGACCCTAGATCACTGATTTTGAACTCCTGCATCATTTGTTTCTTGATCTGCTTGATGCCATTGGCATTACTACCCGTAAGTATGATATCGTCAACATAAACACATAGGTATATCACCTATGAATTACTTCTCTTGACAACAGAGAAGTATCTAATTTGCTCATGAAAAATCCTTGATCTTGGAGATAAGTAGTCAATCTATGATTCCATGCCCTAGGAGCCTGCTTCAATCCATAAAGAGCTTTGTTTAGTTTGCACACATATGTTACCTTGCTTGAGCCTTCATAACTAGGAGGTTGAGCCATGTAGACCTCCTCTGAAATCCAACCATTAAGAAAAGCATTTTTTACATCCAATTGGTACATATTCCAATTCCTTAATGCATCCACACTTACCAATACCCTGATGGTTGGCATTTTGGCCACAGGTGAGAAAGTCTCTTCATAATCAACTCCTTGGGTTAGGGCAAAACCCTTAGCCACAAGTCTAGTGTTATACTTATTTATTGATCCATCTCAATTTCTCTTGATTTTGTAAATCCATCTAGAACCAATTACCTTCATGGACTCCTTCTTTGGCACTAGCTCCCAAGTCTCATTCTCCTTGAGTGCTTCAATTTCTTCATCCATAGCTTCCTTGCATTCTACCTTGGCCTTTGCCTCATATGATGAAGGCTCTTCAAGTGGTAAATCCTTAGCAAGATAAATGGAATGCTTGGTAACTAAAGAAGTGTCATACCCATATCTGATTGGCTTCTTGCTCTCCCTTTGTGATCTTCTAATTGCTTGATTGGAAGATTCAGGTATGTCCTCCAACTTCTTCATCTTCACCTTGCCTTTTGATTTCCATGCTTTGAATTCTTCTAGGTTGATGATGTCCTCATCATCTAATTTGATGTCTTCAATCTGGTTTGTCTCCTCCTTGGTGAGGCTTGGAAGCTCCTCTTCCAAGTCATAAGGCAACTTGACTTTCTTGCATTCACTTTCAACCTAAGAGTCATTCTCATAAACACAATATCTCTACTGACCATAAAACCTTTGTTGGATGGATTATAGAACATGTATCCTTTCTAATTTAAATCATACCCAATAAAGATGCACTTTTCTGCCTTAGGGTCTAGCTTACCTCTGACTTGAGATGGGATATGCACATAAGCAACACATCCAAAGATCATGCAATGATCAAGTGATGGCCTTCTACCATGCCATGCTTCATATGGGATCATCCCATCAAGTGATTTGGATGGCAACCTGTTAACAAGATAAGTAGTCGTAGATACACTTTCTACCCACAAATAATTTGGTAACTTTTTCTCATTTAGCATTGACCTAGCTATTTCAACAATCAACCTATTTCTCCTCTCTGCCACCTCATTTTTCTTAGGGGTATACCTTGTTGTAATTTCCCTTGTGATTCCTCTATCTTGCAAGAATGCATCAAATTCATTTGAGAAGTACTCACTTCCTCCATCTAACCTTAGTCTCTTTAGGCTTCTTCCTGTTTGGTTTTCCACAAGTGCAAGATACTTCGTAAAGCAATTGAACACTTCATCTTTGTGCTTCATAAAATATAAGATAGTCCACCTACTGAAATCATCAATGAAAGATACATAATACCTTGATCCAGAAATTGAGGGATCCTTACTTGGTTCCCACACATTTGTATGGACAAGTTCTAAGTAATCTTCATGCATGTAGCCTTTCCTTGAGAAGGGTAACCTGTAAGATTTTCCAAACTGACAAGCACCACATTTATAGATCATGTGTTGCTTGGATACATTAGGTATCCCAAGCACACATTGATCTCTACATAATTGCTTTAAGTTTCTCTCACTAATATGCCCTAATCTTTTATGCCAAATCTCAAGCTCTGACAATGTTTGATCTTTGTAATTATAAAGTGAAATATTCCTTGTATCTTCAAGTTCAAATGTAAATAATCTACCTGTCTTTTCTTGTTTGGAAATTCTCTTGAATCCATGTTGGGGATCCTCCACAAATGCTCCATATTTGTTGAACCTAACCTGCAAACCCTTTTCCACAATCTGTCCAACACTCATCAAGTTCTTTGTAATTGTAGGTACATATACAACCATGCTCAACAGATTTCTATTCCCATCAGAGGTTTTAACATTTCCTACCTTGACCACTGAATGCTTGGTGTCATCACGTATTTGCACTTGGTGCTTTCCCTTAGGTTCCCCAAGGTCGGAGAGAAGAGCCACATTGCCTGCCACATGGTTTGAACATCCTCAGTCAATGTAGAAGAGATGCTCATCATTCATACCTTGTCTTGAAGTCATGTTCATAATGAGACAAGAATCCTCTTGATCCTCTGTGTAATTGTTGTAGTCTTCACTTGATTTGTAGCCTCCTTGGTAGTTGTTATTGTAATTGTTGTTGTAGTTGTTATTGTAGCCTTGATGATGGTTGAACCTTCCTCGTGATTGTGTGTGGCCACCTCTTTGGAAATCTCTACCTCTCTGATTGTTGAAGTTCCTCTAACACTCATCTGTGGTGTGATTTGATAAACCACAAATATAACATGGGGAAGAGTTGAAGGATCTCCCCCTACCTTGCTTACCTCCTCTGCCCCTACCTCGTGAGTTCCTACCTCTACCTGCATAATTGGCTTCAGAAGTAGTACCTTCATCTTCATTCTTTTTAGTTTTCCCTTTCTCTTTAGACTTGCATTTATCTATGTATAGGGCAGAAGAGTTGTTACCTCTTGATGAATCTCCATTTTTGCTTAGCTTGGCTTCATGGGTAAAGAGTTGCCCCATGAGTGTAATAAGATCTAGAATATGCATGTCCATGTATAAGTCCATAGTAGGTGTGAAGCTTTCCCATTTGTCATATGCCTTGATACCAAAGGAATCAAAGTCATGGTAGAATTATTCTCTCCTTTCATCTGACCTTAGTCTCTTCAGTGTTTTGCATGTTTGATTTTTTACAAGATCTAGGTATTTCTTGAAACATGAAAATACTTCATCCTTATGCTTCATAAAGTACAATATGGTCCAATGCTACAATCATCAATAAATGACACATAGTATCTGGATCTAGAGGTTGAAGGCTCCTTGCTTGGTCCCCATACATCTGTATCGACTAGCTCCAATAGATCTCCATGAACGCATCCTTTCTTGTGAATGGTTGCCTATGTGATTACCAAATTGACGGGCACTACATTTATAGATCATGTGTTGTTTGCATATATTTGGTAGACCAAGTACACTCTCATCCCTAATTATTTGCTTGAGACCTCCTTCACCTATGTGAGCTAATCTTTTGTGCCAATTTTTCAACTCTGATAGAATTTGACTAATATAAAAGAATAAGGCAATGTTTTTAATATTCTATAGTTAAAATATAAATAATCTACATCATTTTTCTCCTCTTTCTATCCTCTTGAATTTGTGATGTGGATCTTCAACAAATGCTCCATTCTTTGTAAATCTAACCTTCAACCCTTTCTCAACAATGTGACCTACACGTGAGGTTCTTGGTGATAGTTGGCTCATATAATACTTTTCTCAATAGGTTCATATTACCATTTGGAGTCTTCACATTACCTATCTTCTCAACATGATGTCTTGTTTCATCTCCTGTTTGGATTTCATGTCTATTCCTTGGATCCTCCAAGTCTGAAAGTAGAGCTACATTCCCTGCTACATGATTTGAGCAACCTGAGTCTATATAGAATACATGTTCATCTGCTTTACCTTCCTTCATGGCCATGTTCATTAGGAGGAGTGAACCCTCTTGGGCTTGATCATTTGTATAGTTGTTGTAGTCTCTCCTTCCTCTGTATCCTCCTTAGTAGTAGTTGTTGTTGTTTTATGAGTTGTTATTGTATCCATTAAAGTTGTTGAATCTAACTCTTTGTCACAAGGAAGGAGATAAGGAAGAGAGCTCATACTCACACTCTCACAATCAAAAAGGAGCACACACAGAGATTGAGGCAAGGAATATTGATCTTCTTCTTCTTCTTCTTCTTTTATGTAAAATGAATGTACAAGAATGACCTAAAAGAACAATACAAGTGCAATATATACAGAAAAGTACATAAGGAAAATCCTGATGTCCGTGAACAAGTGAGCTAGAAAAAAAGCAAATGTGCTAAAAGTCTTAGTAGATAAATCTACTAAAGCTCAATGAAGTATCCCTGACATATACCGGTGTGACCATTATACATGTCAGAGAAATGAAGAAACGATACATGTCATCCTAGATCATCACATGTTGAGCTTGATATCTCAACACTCCCCCTCAAGCTCCATTTCATGTCCTCTAATCCAAGCATTTTTTTGAAACTTCTTCAGCTTCTCCGCTCCAAGTGCTTTAGTCAAAATATGAGCAACCTACTAATTTGTTCTCACATAAACAAGATTAATATCACCTGCTAATACCTTTTTTCTGATGAAGTGATAACGTACCTCAATATGCTTTGTTCTAGCATGAAAAATAGGGCTCCATGCTAATTATATGATGCTAGGATTATCACAATAGATGGTGATAGGCTTTTTCACTTCCACATCTAAATCTTCAAGTAGCATCTCTAGCCATGATGCCTCACATGCTGCCATTTTTGTTGCAACATCAAGCTTACACTATGCTTGAGGTGGATTTGATCTACATCAAAAGCTATTGCATCGAAAGAATATCCATTGGAGAGTTTTTTTTCTTATGCTCACTTATTGTATTTTTTAAAAAGATTTTTCATGGATCTTTTACCATTGTAAAAGCCTAGAGTTTTACACATGTAAAATTAGAAAGAGGGAGCCCAAATTCACGAATTTCTGGTGGTTGAGTTGCATTGAATCAATCAATCGATCACCTAAAAGTAGATCAAACTAGATCTTTACTTTTAGGTGAATTGATTCCCTCCAACAACCATTCTCACCTTCATTTGAACTCAAAATCCACTTGTACAAGTCATGAATCCCTTCAAGAGACTATATAAAGACTTAAAATCACTTGCACAATACATGGAAGCAATATACATACACTTGTGACCATTCTTGTCTTGCTGCTTCATTTCTCTACATCATCTTCTTCGCGAATAGTAATCTTGCAGAGGCTGCTACTCTCTCTACACAGCTTCAAATTGGATGAAAGATGGCTCATTGGAAAGGTATTAGTGTCTAGTTTATGATATAAAGCTTGGTAGCATTTGCTTCAATATTAGGAGAAATCTCAGTTTTGTGTCTCGGGGGTCAATCTCTCGTATTCCTGAAAAATAGGAAATACCACCGTTGAGTGTTTGATTCATTCCTATAGCATATTTTTCCTATTCCTTATACTCTTGTGCATTTTATACACTCAATCGTATGTGTATCACTCCCATAAAATGATTTTTTCTAATTGTAATTACACTGGTTGCTATGAGCATTTGAAGTTCATTGTCTCTTCCATAGATAGTAAGTTTTTAGAGCTAGTCGATGCACGAACCTATTTGTTTTGTATCGCCTTCTCATTGATGCTCCAAAGTACATAGTTCATTTCTTTGCACTTATCACATGCCGATAAGGACTATTTGAGTCTCCATAAGCTCAAGGGCTGGTCTTGTGCCAGTTGGCTGGACCAAACTTCGTCGCTTCAAAACTCACTTTTTCTACCTCCTACAAGCTTCTCCAAGTTCTCTTAGTGGTATCAGAGCTAGATCAAATGATGAGTGAAGGTTTTACCTCAATGATCAAGAATCTTGATCAACATAACTACATGGCTTGGAAAATCAGAATGGAGGCCTATTTTCAAGGTATAAGACTTTACGAAATTGTAGTAGGTAATGAAGCTATGCCTATTCGAAGATCCAAAGGAGGACCTACACAAGAGGAGATAGATATGCTCACACTTTTGTGCACAAGGGATGCTCAAGCAAGGTCGTACATACTAACTCTATCTCCAACTTTCTATTACCACATGTTAAATGATGCAAGACATTTCAAGAGACTTGGGATGCCCTCGAGACTTTCTTTTCTGCTAGTACCAAAGCAAGAAAGAATCATCTTTGGAACGAGTTCAACCAAATGAAGAAGGCACATAAATAAACCATCACAGAGTTTGTTACCAAGGTCAAGGAGGTTGTGGATCAGTTAGTATCCATTGGAGAGCTGATTGACGAAGAGGCTATCATGAGGCAGATTCTCAATGGGATTCGAAGTGATAAGCAATGGCAATCTTTCACAATGGCTTATGATCTCATCATGGATCTACAAACTCTAGACTTCAACAAATTTCTTGGAGAACTCCAACCATGAGGCCAAGAATAGCATAAAGGAAGGTAACTCCTATCATGGTAGTTCAACTAGTGCTCTATATGCAGATAAGAAAGATAAGAAGTAGAAAGGCAAGAAGAAGGAAGAAGATGAAGAGGAGACTTCCCAAGCCAACTTCGCAAGCAAGAGCAAGTGGAAAGGGAACAAGAAAGGATCAAAGCATGAAAAAACCAAAGTTCAGAATGTTCAACCTTGTGCCATCTGCGATAAGACCAACCACACCACTCAAAATTGTTGGTTCAATGGGAAGACCTAGAAAGGATGTGCAACAGGTGGATATGGTAGCAATAGAGGCAGAAGTGGACACAACTTCAACAACAACAATAGAGGCTATAATAGAAGGGACTTCAACAATTATTCAGATGATGAACCACATGAAGACTCATTGTTTCTTATGAACCTAAGCCACAAAGAAGGTAAAGAAGATGATCATTTGTTCTACATACATTCAGGATGTTCAAATCATGTTGCAGGCAACATTGATCTTCTATCTGATTTGGAAATTCCAAAGCATAGACATGAAATACAAACAGGGGATGACACAAAGCACAATGTGGAGAAGATTGGTAATGTCAAAGCTTCCAATGGCAGGACAAACATTCTGAGTAAGGTTCTCTATGTAGCCACTATCACTAAAAACCTAATAAGTGTAGGCCAAATGTGAAGAGATGGATAGGTATGTGCTTGAAGATGAAGAGGTCTTGCAAAATCCTTGATCTACACCAGCCAAATGAACTCTAGGAGTATGTGGTGGGCCCTTTTAGCTTGCCAATGGATGTATTAGACACCCTATGTACCTTGGAAGACCACTCTCAAAAAGACAGATCAAAACAGATAAGTTGGAGTTAACTCAGAGGTGAAGAACTTGCTATTTTGGTTCATATACGTGTACAGTGTTTTGCATAAATCTCTGAGCACAGCAGCAATTAGCTTAATTCCTCTTGGGGAAGTCTAGGTAGCTTAAAGATCTAACTTTCAAGAGTAATCTCATACAAAATAATGAACCACACACTGAGAATGATGTTTAACAAGTGATGACATCGTCCCGATTTTCACGGGCTGCTACAGTAATGAGACCAATGAGCAGAAAACTGAACATAACTCAAGATTTAAGAATCCAATGATTTTGAAACTTTGTATGCTTATATTAGACAGTAAGTTCAATCCAAGAAGCTTTAAAGCATTGAATTTGGATAAGTATACACTGAGAAACAGCTCTAACAAGATGAGTAAAAAAGTCGGGTACCTGACAGAGAAGTGAAAATGAACAGACAGGGTTGACTTCAACTCAACATAACTGAAGATTGCAACACCCAAATGAAATGAAAATTGATGAGCATATGGTAGACTTATAGAGCTAATTTTACCAAGTTAAATCACTGAAAATGATGCACCAAGCTCAGAGAAATTATCTCTACAATCTGACTGAGAAAACTAAGAGATATGGCAGTGAGTAGTACACTTCACAAGAACATGGAAATATGAACTCAAATGATCATGAAAATGAAAGTATATTGCTTGTACAATACAATGGACTTACTGATACATATGTGTGCCTTGGAATCACACCTTGATATGGCATAAAGCTCAGCTCTTGGAGGTTTTCACATAGGTCTCTCTAACCATGACTAAAACTACCATGTATTTATAGTTGATCTAGGGAGGCTAACTCCCCTCAATCACTCTTCAATCAATTGGTGATTGATTTGATTTTCTATCTATCACAAATCACAAATTCGTGGCTCCTCTTTCCCTTTTTGATCAAGTGGACTCAACCACTTAAGATTCTTTCACTTTTACATTAAGTAAAGTCTTCAAAAGTTACAAGAGGTAGTTCACAAGTGAACTTTACATTGTCTTCATTTTAACGCTTCTTCTATGACTTTGTGGGACTCAAGCCAATACTTAGGCTTGTCATAGACTTGCTCCAACACCAAATAGTCGAAAAAGGCTTGCAAGTTAGGCTCACCCAGCATGGAGCTTTTGTGGAAGATCCATGTCAAGGCTTTAAGAAGAAAGCCAGATTTGAGAAGCATGATAGGCTCTTTACTTTTGCAGTAGAAGAAAACAGAAACATAGCTCTATTCACTTTTGAGTCTCAAACCTTAAGTGAGCTTGAAGTGTGGCATAAGATACTTGTTCATGTGAATGAAAGAACCTTGAAGGATATATGTAGGGATCAAAATGTTCTAGGACTACCGAACATAAGGTATCAATATGGAAGTGACCACCAAGTACTCTCCTCAACTAAATGGAATCGCCTAGAGGAGAAACAAGACATTGGTTGGATCAGCGAGAACAATTCTTGAAGAGAAGAATTTGCCACATACATTATCTATGGGTAGAGGCTATTTTAACTATTGTGTACCTTGTCAATAGACTACCATCCAAATCACTTGAAGGTAGTCCTTATGAAGCATGGTATGGCAGAAAACCTAGTCTTGGACATTGGAAGGTGTTTGGTTGTTTAGCTTATGTTCATGTACCATCACAAATAAGAGGTAAGCTAGATGAAAGGACAACAAAGGCAGTGTTTATTGGATATGATACAACTCAGATAGGTTACAGTTTCTATAATCCTTCAACCAAGAAATTCACTACAAGTAGAGATGTTGTGTTTGAAGAACACAGGTCTTGGTATGATGAAGACAAAAAAAAGATAGCTCTACCATATGATCTTGATTTTGATTCTCATCATTAGGAAGCAAGCATGATACACAAGTCAAGGATCCAAGAAGTGATACAGACGATGATCAAGATGAAAGAGAAAAGGATTACAAACTATGGAAGTTAAGATGCAAAGCAAAGATGCAAGAGGTTGGAGAATTCTCCAACTCAAGCACCTAGAGGATCATCAAGAGAGACGAAAAAACTAAAAATGTATGGATATGATTCCACATTTGTTACACAACATTCAATCTACTTGGCAAAAGATTTAGAGCCATCAACCTATGAAGAGGCAAAGGGAAACCCTAATTGGGAAAAGGCCATGAAAGAAGAAATAGATGCATTCAAGGAGGTGGACACTTGAGATTTGGTTCCAATCTCATCAAATCAAAAGGTAATTGTTTGCAGATGGGTATATAAAGTTAAAAGAAATTTAGATGGGTCAGTTTGCAAGTACAAGGCAAGATTAGTTGCCAAAGGATACTCACAAACTCATGGTATAGACTATGAGGAAGCATTCCCACCAGTGGCAAAGATGACTACAATCACGACATTGAAAACTGTAGCTGCTACAAGGAATTGGAGACTCCTCTAGCTTGATGTAATAAATGCATTTCTAAATGGTTGGATAAGTGAAGAGGTATACATGTCACAACCACTAGGTTTTGAAAACCCTAATCACCCATCTTATGTTTTTAGACTTAAGAAAGCATTGTATGGACTGAAACAAGCTCCTAGAGCTTGGAATTACAGGTTGATTACATACCTTCAAGATCAAGGGTTCAGACCTAACAACTCAGATCCTTCTCTATTCATCAAAAGGGATCACAGTGAGATTATCTATCTATGTGTATATGTAGATGATATTATTGTGACAGATGATGGTCTGAATGGCATTCAATGGATCAAGAGACACATGCAAGAGGAGTTCAAAATCAGTGACTTAGGTGAGCTCACATATTTCCTAGGCATGCAGGTCATATACACACATGAAGGAATGTATTTGACTAAGAGATGATACATTCATGATCTACTTCTCAAATTCAATATGGAGAACGCTAAACCTATAGGTACACCTTTGGAGATGAATCATAAACTTAGTGTTTATGAAGGTGAGAAAATTGAAGACATGAAAGAATATCAAAGCCTGGTAGGTAGCTTGATATATGCTACTCATAAATGGTAGACATCTCATATAGTGTGGGAGTGCTAAATCACTTCATGCACTCACCGAGAAGACCACACATGGATGCAGCTAAGAGAGTACTTAAGTATCTCAAAGGTACAATCAACAAAGGTATATTCTATCCTTACTCTTCAGATTTGGATATCAAAATCTATTTAGATGTAGATTGGCCAGGAGCTAAGGATAATAGAAGAACTACTTCTATTTACTTAGCATTTGCGGGTTCAAAGCTAGTCTCATGGAGTTCCAAGAAGCAACCAACAGTTTCTTCATCCTCAATTGAAGTAGAGTAGAAAGGTTTGACCATAACAACTCAAGAGGCAATATGGTTAAAAGCATTGTATATAGATTTGGGACTTATGAGTTCCAAACCTCACATATTTGGAGATAATGTGAGTTCCATGCATCTAGCGGCAAACCCTATTTTCCATGCCAGAACCAAACACAGAGAGGTTCATTACCACTTCATCAAGGAGAAGCTCTTGGCAAAGGAGATTGATATTTCTTTTGTTCCAATTGAAATGCAAGTAGCAGAGATGATGACAAAGGCACTTGATGGAATAAAGCTTTGCAGATTCAAAGCTATGGCAGGTATTCAAGCTATTAGATAATGAACACTCAAGCATACTTTAGCTTGAGGGGGAGTTGTTGGAACATCAAGCTTACACTATGCTTGAGGTGGATTTGATCTATATCAAAAGCTATCGTGTTGAAATAATATATGTTAGAGAGTTCTTTTTCTTATGCTCACTTATTGTATTTTTTAAAAAGATTTTTCATGGATCTTTTCCCATTGTAAAAGCCTAGAGCTTTACACATGTAAAAGTACAAAGAGAGAGCTCAAATTCCATGAATTTCTAGTGGTTGAGTTGCATTGAATCAATCAATCAATAACCTAAAAGTAGATCAAACTAGATGTTCACTTTAAATTGTAGGAAAGTGAATTGATTCCCTCCAACAAACATTCCCACCTTCATTTGAATTCAGAATCCACTTGTAGAAGGCGTGGATCACTTCTAGAGTCTATATAAAGACTTCAAATCACTTGTACAATACATGGAAGTAATATACATACACTTGTGACCATCATTGTCTTGCTCCTTCATTTCCCTCCATCTTACACTGCATCCTACACTTGTGACCATCATTGTCTTGCTCCTACATACACTGCATCTTCTTTGCCAAGATTAATTTTGGAGAGGTGATTGCTCTCTCTATAGAGAGTTAAATTGGATGAAAGATGATGCATTGGAAAGGTATTAGTTTCTAATTTGTGCTTATGAATTTGCGTAGCATTTGGTTTCTTAGATTGGGAGAAATCGCAGTTTTTCTCTCTTAGGGTCAATCTCTGCATATTCCAAAAAAATAGGAAATACCACCGTTGAGTGTATGATTCATTTCTATAGCATATTTTGCTTATTCCTTATACTCTTCTGCATTATATACACTCAATCCTATGTGTATCACTCCCATAAAAGGATTTTTTTTAATTGTAAGCATGCTGATTGCTATGAGCATTTGAAGTTCATTGTCTCTTCCATAGATAGTAAGTTTTTTCAACTAGTCAATGCGTGAACCTATCTATTTTGTATCAACTCCTTCTCCTTGATGCTCCAAAGTACATAGTGCATTTCTTTGCACTTATCACATTTCTATAAGGTCTTTTTGAGTCTCCATAAGCTCAAGGCCTGGTCTTGTGTTGGTTGGCTGGACCAAACTTCGTCACTTCGAAACTCACTTTTTCTACCTCCTACAAGCTTCTCCAAGTTCTTTCAATTGTAACACTTCTATACTCAACCTCTGTACTCAACAAAGCAACAAAGGGTTGCTTCTTACTACTCCATGTAATAGCTGCACTCCCAAGTGAGAATAGAAAGCCACTAGTAGATCTTGTATTTGGAATGCTACCAGCCCAACCTACATTACTGTATCCATGAACCTACAAATCTACACCAACTTCATAAAACGATACATAATCCAGCGTAGCACTCACATAATGTATAGTGCACCTCAAAGCATCCAAATTTGGCTTCCTGGGAGCCTACAAAAAATTGAGTTCCAAGTCCAACGGTGTAGCTTAGATCAAGCCTCGTAATTATGAGATATATCAAACTTCCCACAATTTTCCTATACATAGTAGCATTTTCCAATGCTTCACGTGATGTAGTATCCAACTTCAAATTCTGATCTAATGTCATAGAGATTGGCTTACAGTCAGCCATACCATACCTTTGTAGCATACTCAAGGCATATTGGCTTCGTGACATCCATATACTTATTTCTGTATGTATAAATTGAATGCCAAAGAAATAGTGCAACACACCAAGATCTTTCATGTCAAATTCCTACATTTGAATTTGGTTTACCTCTTTAATGCTTTCTTCATTGCACTACCTACAATCAATTCATCAACATAAATAGCCACAATCATGATGCCATCGTCACCCTTCCTTGCATATAGTGAATGATCTGCATCACACATAGAAAACTCAATGGTGGTTAAGTAGCCAGCAATCCTTGCATGCCAAGCATGAGGGGCTTGTTAAAGCCCATACAAAGCCTTTTGCAACCTCCAAACATATTCTGGGTGCTTTGAATCTTCATATCCATGTGGCTCATCCATGTATACTTCTTCCTATAACTCACCATGTTGGAAAGCATTTTTTACATCCATTTGACACAAAGTCCATCCTTTTGTTGTAGTTAATGCAACAAGTGCTCTAACAATAAACATTCTTGCTACAAGGTTGAACATTTCCTCATAATCAATGCCATATGTCTATGCATATCCTTTTGCTACCAATCATGATATATACTTGCTTATGCTACCATTAGCATTATGCTTTACATTGTAAACCCACTTGCAGCCTATGGGTTTCTTTCCTTGCAGCAATGGAACCAACTTTCATGTTTTGTTTCCATAAAGTGCAACCATTTCCTCATCCATAGCTTTTTCCCAATCTGCATTTTGTATGACCTTGGTCATGTAGGCACAATGAAGTCATATAACTATCATACAACAATCATTACAAAAAGTTCCGCATCCTCCTAGATCTTCTTGGTCCTAGTTCACTTCTCCTTGTATCATGTAGTCCTGGAGTCTTCATAGAGGGTAATCCAAGTTCATCATCAAGGCTCTTTTCTAAACTGCTTGAATCTCCATCAATGTCTTCAAAACCTTTAGATGTTTTACTATCAGTAGAAAGATGTTTTTTTACCTTTCTTTGATGTACTTGATGAATTTTATGGACTAAAATCTCCATGCAATCTTGCACTCCATGGATTTGAGCTGGAACTATTGCTTGCTAATGCATCTGGTCTGCTCAAAACTTGAGATTCTGCACTTGATGTTTTAGCATTTTCTTTGTCATTTGGTTCAAGATCAAGTCCATCTTTGGCATCTACATAGAAGCTTGACATTTCATCAAACACCACATCCTTGCTTACCTTCACCTATCGTGTGAGTGGGTTATAACATTTATACACCTTTTGCTCAAGGAAGTACCCAATGAAGATTTATTTTTCCACTTCTGCACCAAGCTTCGTCCTCAACTTAGCTCGAACATGTACATATGCAATACAACCAAATACTTTCATATGTGATAAGTTAGGTTTTTTACTTGTAAACTTCTCTTTAAGTGTAACTTGATGTATAGCAGTAGTCAGAGTTCTATTCATGATGTATACAATAGAATGCACAACTTCTACCCAATAACAATGAGGCATATTTTTTCTCAGCCATCAAAGCTCTTGTTATTTTTGCAATATGTCTCTTTGTGTTCAACAATGCCATTCTATTGTGGTGTATATCTACATGAAAACTAACATCGAATTCCATGTTTTTTAAGAAATTTACTGAAGTCATTTGACATGTATTCATCTCCTCCATCAGACCTTAATATATTTTCTTATCTACTTTTCCACTATAGCCTTAAAATTTTGGAAGTGATTGAACACCTCACTCTTCTCTTTCATGAAATATACCCATACTTTCCGTGTATGGTCATCAATGAAAGTAACATAAAACCTGCAACCACCCACATATGTGGTCTTTTTAGGATCCCAAACATCTATATGTACTATTCCTAGTACATTCTCACTATGCAAAAATGATGCTCTTCACTGTTCACCAAATTGACATGCTGCACATACCTTTTGCATCTCTGCAACCTTGAAATTTGGTACTCCATTGAGAATCTCCCTTCACTGCATCAATTTTAGCCTCTACAAATTTGCATGTCCAATTTGTTTGTGTCATATCTCTATATCAGCTATAACTCCTGCACCTTTTTGCAAACATGGTTGCATTCATTTTAGGAATTTCCATGTTTAAGGTGAACATCCTACCCACTTTATTTCCTTTAGCAATCAATCTTCCATCCTATTTGTACTCTCCTACATATAGTCCATCAACATTGAACTTGACTTGTAGTCCCTCGTCAACCATTTGTCCAATGGAAACTAGATTCTTTGTTATATTTGGAACATGCAGCACATCAGCAAGACATTTTACATGTTTTTCCTCCATAGACAATGCTATGTTTCTTGTATGCTCGATAGGGTGTGATGTGTCATCACATGTTTCAACATATCTAGGAACTGGGAATTTTTACAAACTATTAAACCATTCCACATGACTGGTCATGTGATTTGAAGCACCTGAATCAACATACCAAACATTATCATTCGATTTTGAAACATCGACAGACATCGTATTCATCATGTGATGTTGGACCATGAACAACATCTCAAAATCATTTGCACTTGTGGATAAATAGTTGTTTCGTTGTCTTCTGTTATTTTGATTCTTCAACTTGCAATCACATTCAAAGTATCCATGTTTACCATAATTTCAACATCTTTTACTCTCATTACCTGAATCATTTCTTTGGAAATTTCTATGGCCTCTTTGTCTCCCCTTGCCTCGAAACTATCCTCTACTTCCTACATGATTCTGTTGTTGATCTTGATCTTGGTTATTGTGTTCTCTTCCACTTCCAAATCCTGTACCTCTGCCTCTTCCTCTGCCATAATAGAATACCTACTCAAAACTATGTTTTCCTTGGGATCTCAAGTCCTCACCAAGTTTCTTTTCGTTAGTAATCAACATGGACACCTGCTATGTGGAATCAATCCACAAAAGGAAGTAAGCCCAAAGCTTTGCGAAAAAGCTTCAAACTTCTCCCTAGGCAAAGACTTTGTGAAAAGGTCTGCAATGTTCTCTTGTGTGGGCACATATGCCAAGTTGATCTCCCCAGCAGAGAACCTCTCCTTGACATAATGATAATGCACCTCAATGTGCTGAGTGCAAGCATGGAACACAAGGTTCCTCGCAACTGCCAATGCACTCTGACTATCAATGAAGATGGTGGTGGTAGAAGACTCACCAACACCCAAATCAACAATAAGGCATCTGAGCCACACACACTCAATAGTCATTGTGAAAGTTCCCTATACTTTGCCTCACAATTGGAAGTGGCCACATTAGGCTACTTCTTGCTCAACCAAGATATACATGAGCTACCAAGCATGAAGCAAAGACCACTGGTGGACACACGAGTGTCATAGAAACTAGCCCAATCACTCTCAAAAAAAGCATGCAAATCTGTCAGTACTGATCCCCCCTTGGGATAGAACAATCCAAGTAGCCGAGTACCACTCAAGTAGCGAAAGATATGCTTAACCACCTGCCATTGC
Source organism: Ceratopteris richardii (assembly GCA_020310875.1). Classification (NCBI taxonomy): domain Eukaryota; kingdom Viridiplantae; phylum Streptophyta; class Polypodiopsida; order Polypodiales; family Pteridaceae; genus Ceratopteris; species Ceratopteris richardii. Next base: position 75,108,543 of record CM035425.1, on the reverse strand, counting down.
TTGACACCTGGGCAATGCATAAACATGCTCATCTCTGAGAGAGCAAACTGAATATCTAGCCAAGTAATGCATAAGCAAATCAAGCATCCAACAGCCTACTGATAGAGAACAACATCAAATGCATCTCCAACATTATGAAGACTCAATTGTAAACCTGTCTCCATAGGAGTGGCAATAGTCTTACAACCTAAAAGGCCAAAATGTTGCAATAATGTGTCAATATGTTCCGTTTGACACAAAGCCATTCCACCATCAACTTGCATAAACTGAATGCCCAAATAGTGATGCAAATGCCCCAAATCAGACATCTCAAATGAGGCATGCAAATCAGCCTTAAAATCAGCAATATCTATGTCATGAGGACTAGTGAGCAGCATGTCATCAACATACACCACAATGATCAGAAACACATCATTATCACTCTTAACATATAAGGTGCTTTCAGTTGGACTGTTCTCAAAACCATATGGAATGAGATAAGCATGTATCTTTTCATACCAAGCATGTGGTGCTTGCTTTAAACCATATAATGCCTTCTTTAAACTACACACTTCGTTTTCATGTCCTTTTTGCACAAAGTCATGCCCCTGAAAAACATACACTTCTTCATGCAAGTCACCATTAAAAAATGTTGTTTTAATGTCCAACTGATGTACATTCCAACCATGATGAGCTGCAAGTGCACAGATGCTACAAACAATAGTCATTCGGAAAGTAGGAGCAAAGGTTTCATCAAAATCAATGCCTCTTTCCTACGCATAACCCTTTGCAACAAGCCTAGCTTTATACCTGTCAATTGTTCCATCAAGTTTATGCTAGCTTGTATACCCACTTAGTGCCAATGGCCTTCTTGCCAGGAGGTAAGTCACATAAAGACCAGCTACCATTTTTCATGATAGCATCATATTGAGATTGCATTGCAGCCATCCAATGTTCAAAATTTTGTGCTTCATCAAACGAAATAGGTTAAGTCTCATCAAAGAGACTAGAGGCAGCCATAGCATAGCAATCTGATGCAAGAGATGCACTATGAGAGCCTGACCGAGTACGATATGACAGAGGTGCATCTAATTGGTTTTCATGCAAGGTTTGCACTAGCCATTTTGGCATAGTTTTTGTCTGCTCAATATCAACTCTCTCATCAACAAGTGCATCATGTAAATATGCATCAGAAATGGAATGATCTACATCATCACATGAAACTTGCAAAGGCTGAGAAGTTGCCTCATTAGGACCAGTACTAGACTCTCCACCTGTAAAAAGAGGCAACAAAGTATCAAACATGTCTTTGGAGCTAATAGATGTCTCCTTAGTACATGAAAGCAATGGTTGAATAGCATCTTCCACAAAAACAACATCACGGCTAACCAGAATGCGTTTAGTTTGTGGATGATACAAACGATAGCCTTTACTTTTAGAATTGTACCCAACAAGAATACATTATATTCCTTTATCATCCACTTTTCTACGATCTTGTTCAAGCACTAATGCATATGCAAGACAACCAAATACACGTAGAACAGATGGCTTGCGACCATGCCAAGCCTCATAGGGAGTGATAGACTACAGCGCTTTAGTGGGACACCTATTCAGTACTATGTGGTAAAGCCTGACTCTTGACCATACACCTCGCCATCTCCATGAGTGACATGTTCTTTTGTTCAACAACACCATTCCGTTGAGGTGTAACATTGATGTTTTATCCCACGTTCAGCTAGAAATGCATTAACGTGAGATGACATATATTCCCCCCCTCGATCAAAACAGAGGGTGCCCATTTTACATGTTCATAGATTTTCAACCAAAACCAGAAATTTTTTGAAGCACGTAAACACTTCGGACTTTGCCTTCAATGGATATACCCATGCATGCCTGGAAAAATCATCGATGGAAGTCACGAGGTAAAGATAGTTCCCAAAAGAAGGTGTCTACATAAGACCATAGACATCACTATGTACAAGTTGCAATTTTTGAGTAGCCCAAACTGAACCATCTTTTGGAAAGGAAGAACACAACATTTTGCCCAAAATACATCCTTCACATACATGTTTATCGGGTGCCTCAAGTTTGGGCAAAGAGGATACCATTTCAAATTTCTATAGGTGTAGCAAACTAGCAAAATTCAGATGACCAAAGTGTGCATGCCAAAGCTTTGCATCTGACATAGCCTGAGAATTGTATTGCACATGCCAAATCATTTACAGATCTTTCATAAACTATGAGCTTATACAACTCACGCCAGAAGCAATAATGACATCCCCATTTGGCAGATCATGAATTGTACATCTGTCATCAGCAAATTTCACAACCAAGCCAATCTTGGTTAATGCAAAAACTGATAATAGACTTTTCTTGATCCCTAGCACAAACAAAGCATCTGACAAAGTGAAAGAACTACCATTAGTAGTAGTCAAAATGATCTTACCAACTCCCATAACAAGATAGGAGGAGTTGTTCGCACATGTAATAGTATTCCCTATAGGGGAAGGCTCGAGTGAAGAGAAGAAACTGCACTGCGAGCTAATATGTTTGATCATCCCACTATCAAAGTACCAAGCATCTGAGTCTACTGCAGACATGCACTGCTCATGAAAAGATAGGTCAAAACTGCAAACAGTAGTAAACACCCATTCTTCTTCCTGCACAAGATTAGCAGACTCTATTTTCGGTGTAGAGGCTTTTGCAACAAGCATTCCGGCCTCTTTCTTCTTTTCCTCTTTAGCAGCCAGTTTTGGATAGCTCTTAATGACATGATCATTTGCTTTAGAGTATTTGCAAAACAATTTCTGCTTTTCTGATTTCTTCTCATCTTCGTCTTCCTTCTTTGAATGTGCAGCATTTGCAGGTATCTGCTTACTAGTAGAAGAGTTCCATTTACCTTTGCCCTTCTGACTAGCCAAGAAAGCTTGATCTGCAACATTCATAATTAACCTGTTCTACATAGACTAGACTTCCTGCAATAGAATAGAGACTAACTCCTCAAATGATAAGGCATTACGGTCTACACAAGTGAGCTATCTGGTATAACTTCATCAGCAGAAATCAACTGTTCTTTCAAATTCTTGATCTTTGTGAGAGAATTGTCGATAGAATCACCTTCATTCATGTGCTCACTCTCCATATGTTTTCAGAGGTAAGAAACACGAGCCTCATTCCTATCCTGGTACAATGTGGTAAGTGTATCCCAAGCATCCTTAGCTATTCTGCAAGAGTGAATGTGAGGAATAATGGCACATTTGACAAACAAAGCTATCAATGCATGTGCTTGGGCATCTCTACCATCCCAACAAATTTTCTTTGCAGTAAGTGCAATAGAAACAATAGCACAAACAGGAATCTACACAATATGATCATCTTCAACACCATCTCCATTAGCTCCAGCACCTCTATTTACAGTACATGTACTCGCAGGTGTAACAGGGCCTCTTTCAACACCCTGCACAATATTCCATAGTCCTTTTGCGACCAACACATGACGCATCATATAAGCCCATAATGGGTATTTTGTACCATCCAACTTATCCTCAATAGCCAACATACGGAATACATCATTGCTTTCAGCCATGGCCGGTGACTAAAATACCTTGATGCAAAAAATTAATTGTATCTCAAAAAGTTGAACAAAACTGCCAAGATAGATCCTGCTAAACCTATAGGAGACTTCGAGAGGCTTATACTGGTGAACCGAAACTGGTGTATACCTTTGGCACAAAAAGATGAAATAGCCTGCACAAGTACTGTGATAGTGCGATCAAAGGCTGAAACCTGCTCAGATCGTGATTTCGGCACCACAAAGCGAAGCAGTTTTGATCTTTGGAACACCCTGAGTATGCTTATCAAATTTCGTGTGATTCTTAGACTGCAACCCGAGAGGTGTAAACAACACCCTAGATGAAGCGACAACCTGTTTTGATACCAATTGTTGGAGTTAGACGTCTGTGAAAGCACGCAAAACAGCACAACGAAGAAGAAGAAACTTGGAGCACAACACACAATGTTGAATGTATTACCACTAGAATGTACAAAGATAAGTAGCTCATTAGGGCAATAGGCATATATACAAGCCGGGGGCAAAAACCTCCTAAAGAGGGAGAAAAAGTGCCCCGGTGGTCCTAGAGTGTTCACACACATCACTACCTAAATATATCAACATCTATTACATAAAAAGAATGTACAAGAATGACCTAAAACAACAATACAAGTGCAATATATAAAGAAAAGTACATAAGGAAAATCCTACTGTCTGTCAATGAGTGAGCTGGCAAGAAACAAATGTGTCATCACTCTCCGTAGATAAATCTAGTAAAGCTCAATGAAGTATCCCTGACATAAACTGGCATGACCACTATACATGTCAGAGAAATGGAAAAGTGATATGTGTCATCCTGGATCATCACATGTTGAGCTTGGTATCTCAACACTCTTGAGCTTCCATAGCCTCCTCTCTTGTAACCTCTACCTCTTTGGTTCTTGGGATTCCTAAAACAATTTAGAGTGATATGATTAGCAAGGCCATATATGGCACCTGGAGATGAGCCTTGAGCTCTCCCCATGCCTTTTCTTCCTCCTCTACCTCTTCCTCTTGAGCCTCTACCTCTACCTTCAACGTTTGCTTCAGAGGTGCTACCTTCATCATCAAACTTCTTACCTTTGCCATTGCCATCTTTGTTCTTATTCTTGTGTGTATAGAGATCAGAGGATTGATTAACTTTCGAGTTGTCTCCGTTCTTCATAAGCTTTGCCTCATGTGTGAACAATTGTCACATGAGAGTGTTGAAATCAAGAACTTGCATGTCCATGTAGAGGTCCATGGTTGTCGTGAAATCTTCCCATTTGACAACAGACTTTATTCCATTGATTACTTGCCTAACTATTTTCTCTTTATCAATGAATTCTCCAATGCTTTCAAGTTGGTCTTCTATGTCTTTCACTTTGGTGACAAAATCACTCACACTCTACTTAGGCATCTTTTTGAATGTGGAGAATGCCATCCACAATTGATTCTTCCTTGCCTTGGTACTTGATCAGAAGAATGCTTGAAGAAAATTCCAAGTTTCTTATGAAGTCTTGCAACTTGTGATGTGTGGAAGTAAAAAATCAAAAATTGAGTTAAGAATATATGAATTTTCTAGAGCATCCTTTGAGCACCACGTATTCAACCTCTCTTGTTCTTCTTCTGTTAGTTGGCCCTTGCTTCTGAGGATTAGCATCATCTCATCTCTAGATATATAACCATGGAGATTTCTCGCTTGAAGAAAAGCTTTCATTCGTACTAACCAAGCTGAATAGTATTTTCAATCTCAATTTGTCTATGGATGAAGGAAATCCATCTCCCATGTTGACTAGTTTCTCTGATACCACTCTGACGAGATGAAAAGTTGATTCCAAAGATGAGGTGGTCCTCCAAGAAACCTTCTCTACACCTACCAATCTAGCTTCATATATGCTTAGTATAACTCTTTAGCTTCATAGTGGCGCACATAGACCCACCAAATCGTTTGGAGCTTCACTCTCAAATGTTTTTTTATGCTTAGAGCTTACAACCTAGTATGAATTGACTAGAGAGCTTTTGCATACATCTAATTGAAGTGGATATCTAACCAAAGAAATTTATTTCATGATTTTAGCTGAACCATACAAGGAGAAATGAATCTAGCAAATCAAGGGGGACACCCCAACTTTTCAGGATCTAGAAGATGCGCAGACATTGTTATCTTTATTGCTCCATATCTCAAGATCTATTGAATCAAACTTAATGAATTTGATATGTGGTTACTACCCACTACACTCTAACTCACCCAAGTCAAAATATAGAGAATGATAGAGTACACATAGAGAAACCAATTCCACAAGTTCACTAAAATGGTGAAGATGCTGGAGAACATAGTATATAGAGATTTGCTCAAGGAAATGTATCAAAGCATGAACGCTATTACACATATGATATAGAGGTAGTGTAGTGGACTACACATAGATAAAGTGAGCTGAATGTAGGCTCATTGAAGTAACTCAAATCTTCTCAAAAGTTCTCAATTATCTTGTAGCTAAAATCATGTGAATTTATACACATTATTTGAATTTGAATTTTGAATCTCCTCACCTAAAAAGTGATCTTAGATTTTGGGAATGATTGAAAATAGTTCCCAATCACTAAATTCGTGGAATGAGCTGCCCACTATTACGAGATTCCTCACTCACCTTTGGCTTTTACATTTATCCGAGGTAAATACAACAAGTGTTTAGCAATCATGAGGTTCAATGTGAGTAAGCTATATAGGTGTGTAGTCCTAAAGTCTTAGCAAAGCTCTTAGGCTTGCAAATATCACCAACACATGGTACTAGGCTCTAGGGTATCCATCTCTTGATTAGAGATGAGATCTCTTGGATGCTAAGTTTTTTTATAACACAACCATTTATTTCCAGGGTCATGAGGCCAACATGGCAAGATTCAACATGCCTTCGAGAGATAAGTGATGCTTCTGGTGTCAAGATCAACTGGCACAAGTCTTTTGGATTCTCGGTGGGCTTGGATGATCTTCCTAGATGGCAACCTAGAAGGTAGTTTGAGTGGATTTGTCTTGGTAGAGTGGGTGTCATATTCATTTGGATCTTTGGCTAAGCAACAAATATCACCTCTCCTCCTCATGATCAAGAGGAAACTTTTACATTGAAGCACTACTTAGATGTCCTTGGTTGGGAGGGTGGTGGTGGTGAACCAGATTCTCCTTGCTATGATGTGGTACATCACTTCTTATTGGATCCTCTCGAGCTTTTGAATTATCTAGATCCAATAGAAAATATGGAACTTTCTTTGGTGGGGCAAAGATGCGAGCCCCACTTGGGCTAAGGTTGTTTTGGTGATCATCACCCTTCATCTTGACCATAGCAGCCTTGGGATCATTCATCTTGCTGTTCGAGTAGAGTCCTACTAGAAAAGTTTTCTTTTCATGGTGTTCTTCCATGCCCTAAGCCTTGGAAGGATTTTCTTTGCCAGTGGTTAGGGATCTATGTTCTTGGTATTGGTGGGCCTTGGCCATCGGAGATGAAATGGATCTTTCTTGCGATGAGGTGTATGGCATTTTCATAGTAGAGTGAGGATTGTATCGCTTGCAATATCATTCAATCTTTGGAGCAATTCCGCCTTGCTCTTGTTCAACACCCACCCTCTTGTATTGAGGAGCAGCATCGTTAGCCTATCACTTAAAATCCCCTTATCTGCACATAAAAGCGGTTCATGGTTGGAACTTTCCCTCATGTCTCTTATGGGGAATTTGCTAGAGGATTTTGGCACAGTGTGACCAATTGGATTAGATTTAGGAACCTCATTGAGGAGTAGCAACATGAGATATGTATGAGGATGCGTAATGGACCCTAGATGATCATGGATGCTGAGTTTGATATTTCGTGGGACTAGGGTATGAAAGTTGATCTAATGCATCAAAAAACCTGATTCAAGGCCTTAACCCAGATGGAGGTAAGGCACATGCCAATGTGGTATCTAAAGAAAAGAATTGCACTACAAATGCTTTCATGAGCTCAATAAATTATCCATATAAAGGCTAGATTACATGTGCGATATAAAAAATCTAAAATCCAATCATCGTTATTGTTAAATACTTGGAAAACCCTCATGATTTATTTTTTTGTGGCCTCTAATAGGAGTTCACGAGTGTCTTGTCCCATGACACATGCCTTAGCTTCTCTATAACAATAGGAAACATGACAATATTTGGAAGCCCATTCTCATTATTGCACCCCTTGACATTATTTTTATTGACCTCATCATAATATCAGATAGTCAAGCACTCAGTTATACTAAAAAACAGATCATGAGGCATGTGGTTAACATTTTTCTTGACCCCCATAAAATATTTAAAGTTTAGAATGAATCTATTAATGAAAGAGATAGACTTGAGAAATGATAGCTAGGGAGATACATATCAAGTCAGACACTCAACAACATGAAATATAGACTTTAAAGCTATTGAGACAAAGAAATAATGATCTCTATTGTGGAAGATAACAATCCTCCACAGCAGTCAAAGTGTAAGCTCCACAAAATGCTTCACTATTCTCAGAATTTGTAGATATTTATATGGCTCATTATCATAAACTAAGCCATTGATCTTGAAACCATGTGAATATGTGCTATCCAAAGCAAATAATGATTTCTATGGACTATGTTACAAATGTTATTGACATCGCCATAGAAAACATTACAGTATAGGGTTTCTAAGGGGTTGCCTGGATTAAGAAAAACTCTAAATCCAAAGGAATCTTAATCAAACTCAATATTTTTTTCTTTAATCCATGAAATCACATGCCATGCCCTTTGTATACGGGTGAGAAATGTAGTAGGGGCATCTTCCTCCTCTATTCACTATCATTATTGTGATCCCAAGAAAAATCTTGACTTTATTGCCTTTAGAGAAACATATATCTTAGACTCTGCATACCTAAAGAAATAAATTGTTGAATGCTCCTTGATGAGCTTCCTTCCGGTTTCTATAGAGTGTGACTCTCTTATCAAATAGTAGGTGTAACATTCAAAGAAGGTCTTCCTTCTATTGCATTGCACTCTTCTAGAACAAACCATCACTAGAAAGGGTACTATAGTTGCACATGGATTTATCTTCATTTTTTGATCGTGCAATTCTTTTATTTCTAGAGGTATTCTATCTTTTGTAAGGTCAATAGGTTGTGAATAATGGTCATTGGGAGATGGAATGGCTTCCCTTTCTTTACAAGCTTGTGTTTCATTATTCCCTCCATTTTGTTTAATTCTATCACCAACACACCATATGCAAGCTCCCCTATAGGGGAAATGATCTCATCATCTAAATATATGATTTCTCTAGATATGTTTGTGTGCTTAGACCTTTTCTTTTGTGGCTGCCTTTGTATAGGATGCTTTCTCTTTGATTTAGCAAGTGTTGCTTTTTGCTTTTTCCCTAGAAAAGTGTTTCCCTAAATTCAAAAAGGAGATCAACTATCACATTCTTTGATTGCTTTCAAATGTCATCAAGCCTCTCTAGATTACAATAGTCTAGATACAACATCTCCATACTACACATAAAGGGTTATCAACCTTCTTTGTAATGTTTTCTAATAAGTTTTAAGCAACCCCTCCTTGTGGGATTTGAGGGGTCACATGGGTGTTGGGCCCCTTCACTTGTACATTTTTTCTTTCTATTCATTAAATTTTGGGAGAGTAGGTTATTGCCGAGCTAAAATGTTTGGCCCTATTTATATTTACAGGCATATGTGTGTGTTTTTTATACAAGTATATTTTGTCTTTAAAAGAATGCAAAATATTTTTCACTTGACGATGCTGAGGAGTTCTTTGGGCCCTTCACCTCTTTGGCTGGGGACAGGAGTTTGATCCCTCCCAAATACTATTACAGGGATATTGGGACTAAGGCTCGTTAGAAACAAGGTTTCCTTTGGGTTTTTAGTATGTCATGTCACCTTGAGGTAGTGTAAGCTTTCAGGCAGTCTATCATGTGTAATCCTTGCTTTGTGGGGTATGGAGGATCTAATGGGTACTAAACTTTCTTTCATCTGTATTTTCAAATTTATTCAAATGGGCTTTTAATTTGTCATGTCACTTTTGGGCAATAAAAACTTTCAGGCAATTTGTTGTGTGTAACCTTGCTTTGTGAGATACCAAGGATCTGATGGGTACAACGCTTTCTTTCATTTTTATTTTTAAATTAATTGAAATTGGTCTGAAGATATTAATCATGAGACCAAAATTCCTTTGAAAAAGAAAATCAAGAAGTTATTTTTGGGGACAAGTTGATTTAGCGAGAAAACGACTAAACAGCCATGATATACAAACATTGCTAATTTAACTAGAAATCCATTGTTAGTACTCAAACTCTATTTGAGTGTTTCGTACCTCAGCACATCTTAATTTAACTTTTTTTTTTCAAAGGACACTAATAATCATTGTTGTAGCTTTGTGAATGCTATTTGTTTTTTCTAAAGGAAGTTCCGCCGTCTCAATGTTCTTTGTTTTTTGTAAAGGAATTTTGACATGAGGTCTTATCTCTTAGATTTAGTTGAATTAATTGAAACTCCAAGTAAAGGTAGGCCTTGTACCCATGGGAGCCACTTTATCCCACAAAGCAGAGGTTAGACTTCATGCATGATGAGGATTATGAAGTTGGAAGGCCTACTTGGGTAGAGCTTGAGAAGGGATGACCTTAAGACTAGACAAAGTTGGAAGGCCTACTTGGATAGAGCTTGGGAAGGGATGACCTTAAGACTAGATGACAAGACTAATTGAGTGAGCTCTAAGGCTGAAGACAAGGTTTCACTAGCCCCCAGGCCACAAAAAACAAAGCTTGAAAGCCATATTCAGGGAAAACATTCTCTAGTTTTGCTCGAAGTCATCACATCACAGAGGCAGAGAGGTACTGGTTGCAAGAAAAAGTTCAACCCTGGCCCCTCACCTTGGAAGCGATAGGATAAACAAACCCACCAAACCTGAGGGATAATGTTCATTGTTGCCGTCAAAGATCTACACATCATTAACTTGATTACTGTACTAAATATTCGAATGGAAACTTGGAATTATGAACTTACATGATGTTGTTTCCCAAACATGATGAGTTAATGTTATTTGAATCGTATAAGAGATCTGTCCATCGAATATTCCTTTATCCAACTATAAGCATAAGAAGACATATAAACCACTTGAAATTTTTTCGAATTGCTCATTTGTGAGGATTGATTTGCTAAAGCTCTTACCTGATTTTTGTTTACTTTCTCCGTCTTCTACAATGAGTATGTAAAGGAATAAATAGATTTAGCAAAAAACATGATGTTCAAATATTTATAAAGAAAAATAAATAATTGGAACTCTGAAAGGTACTAGTAATTGAGCTTGAACATCACAGGACAAGGTTTAAGGTGCTTCTTTGCAACTCTTTGGAATTAAACCTCTAGTTGTCACTCTTTTTAGGGAGAACATTTTGACTGACCAAGAAGAATTGAAGACAATTTTTTGCATTCGGTAGATTGTTGGTCCTAAGATGCCTCTTGAATCCTTTCGACAATGATTCCATAAGGAGTGGTTTCTACATGCAATTGTTGTTAGCAAGTGTCAAATTCTTTAGACAAACCATGTGATAATGGTATTTGAAATGAGGAAATGGCCTTCCAAGCTTTGCAAGTTGGCACCCCACAGGTATGGCACACAACATTATGCTTGTTCAAGTGGTTCCCATAGTTTCTCCCAAATAATCCCAAACCATGATGTTATCTACTCTTGATGGAACTCCCTGACCTTCCTACATCCTTTATTGATTTATTAGGGAGATCCTTATGCCCATTGGCAGACCGTTGGCCTCTAGTGAAGATGTCAATGGTTTCATATATGAAGGTGTGGTGTACTCATTCAGTGCGAGATGGCACCCTTAGATGTGTATCGAAATAGATCTTAACTTGGATCTAGATTCCAAAATCAACATAGACATCGATGAACAAAATTCTCTTGAATAGGGAATAGTATACAAAAACATGCCCAATGCATGATTTCATTATGGGGCACAAGGCCAAGGATGAAAGATTGCCCATTGATATAGAAATCTTTGAGGACAAAGAAAGATCATGAAATGTGTTGGTTACAGTTTACATAGTCACTATGAATCAAAGGGTTAGGGTGCATGCCTCTGAAGAACATTCTTGGAATTCGAAAAAAAATAAGGAAATGCAGCTTAAGGGACATAAGGATGGGGCCTTTGCAGAAGGGAGATGTAGAAGGAGAAGAATCCCCAAAGGTTGTTTAGGGTTGAGTCCCTCTCGCTTGGTCCCTAAAACAAACATCTTCCATAATCTAGAAAAAGAGGTAAATCTTTTAGACTACATGGATGAAATAATTCAAAAATTGAATGATGAGGAAAACCCCGAGAATTGTTCCACAAGCAAACAAGGAAATCAAGATGGGCACAACAAAGAAGATAACTATAATATCAAAAGTTTGATTATTTGATCAACCATTCTTGATCAAGTTTTGAAATCATTTTTTATGGTGGTTTCTTAGAAAGGAAAACACTCAGAGAGGTTCCCTTGGAAGAGCCCCCTCAAAGGAAAACTCATGTGTGAGGTACCCTCAACTTCATAAAGAAGAGATAAAGAAAAAAAAACAAAAAAAGAGGGAAAATTCCTTGACCAACGAAGACCTTAGCCTTTGTAAATGATTGTTGTTTCGTTCAATGTTCGAGGGTTCTCGGACCACTCAAGGGTGGTAGCGATTGATCAGTGGCTTCGAGATAAAAATATCAACCCAAACATTATCTATCTCTAAAATATTAAAGCTAATGTTGTTCAACTTCAAAAGAGACTTAAAAATATTTTGGCATCTCATTTTTTGTTCACCACACATCACCTCCAATCCATGGCTATAGGCTTCGGACTAGTTTGGCATGTTTTTTTGGCGAACACCTTGGTGGATCATAAGCATTGGTGCATTTCTCCTTTTTTCACGGGCCCTCTCCAATTCACCATTACATCAGTGTATGCACCTAATCTAGAGTATGTCCATCCTTTGGATGGCTGCACAATCAAAAAGGAAGCAAAAGATGACAAGAAGACAAAAAATCAAAAACACTTTTGCAAGCACTCTAAGGCAAATGAACATGTCATGAAGAGTTGTTATAAACTGGTTGCAAACAAAGCAAAGAAGAAAGTGATTGGAATGGTTTTGAATTAATACAAAGAACAATTGTGCAAGTGAAGAGGCATAGTGCCCATGGGACCCCCCTATTACACAAAGTAGGGGTATGATGATCGAAGGCTAGACAATAATGCTGGCCCAAAGGAAAAGGGAAAAATACAAGAATGTTAGAGAGCATTATATAGCTGTTTCATCCCCCTCATGGGGTACCCACTTACTTTTGATCTTGTCTTTAAGAAAAACAATGGTGTGGAAAGGGAGGGTACTTCTTAAAATTATGAACTCCTCTGCCTAGAAGGCCAATATATTTTCAATCATTCATTATCCCAAAGAGTACTATCAAAGTCTCTATCATATCTTTCTTTCAATATCTTTCAAGGATCTTCCCCCTTGATGGCATTCCACAAAACAATAGAGAAACTGATAGCATCTCCAAGTAAAGCTAGCTTCCAATTGATTTGATTTCGTTGTTCTTGTTCAAAATGAATGGGAATTTACTATTTTTACCACTATGAAACATCTTCTCATGAGTATTGTATGTATATGCTAGACTCATATTTTTGGTACTTTGATAGTGGTGCAACCAAACATATTACCTTGCAACATCGTTTCTTCACTTTACTTGAGCCTTTCCCTACAAATAATATTGTCACATGTGCCAAAAACTCCTCTTATCCTATAATGGGAGTTGCAAAGATCATTTTGATTAATATTGATGCCAGTTCTTTCATATTTTTAGATGCCTTATATGTGGAAGGGATCAAGAAAAATATGTTATGAGATTTAGCATTAGGTAAGATTGGCTTGGTTATTCATGATCTCTTGAATGGTTACGTTACTATGGCTACTCGTATTTTTTGTTGTGAGTTGTATAAGCTCATAGACTATGCAAAATATGTGAATGATTCAACATGTGTAGTTCATGATTCTTATGCTATGGCATATGCAAAGCTTTGGCATGCATGTTCTTGTTATGTGAATTTTTCTAGTTTCCTTCGCCTACAAAATCCTAGAATGGTGTCCTCTCTACCCAAACTCAAGGTGAATTCTAAACACATCTATGAAGGTTGTATTTTGGGAAAAATAGAGTTTTCCTTCTTCCTAAAAGATGGTTCAATTAGAGATATGCATAATTTGCAACTTTTTCATAGTGATGTCTATGTCCTATATATACACCTTTATTTGGGAGTTAACTATATTTCTTGACCTTCATTGATGACATTTCTAGGAATGCATGAGTGTATACATTGAAAGCAAAGTCATTAGTTTTTATGTGATTCAAATACTTCCTATTTATGGTTGAAAATATATCAACATGTAAAATGGGAACTCTCCATTCAGATCAAGGGGGGAGGGGGTATATGTCCTTGAGGATTTTATGTGTGCAACATATTTACGTAATAGGCTCACCAAAGCATTGTAGTCTATCACTGCAAATAGGGCTTGGCATGGTAGAAATGCATCTACTTCTGATTTCCATGTTTTTAGTTGTCTTGCATATGAATTAGCCTAAAGAACAACACAAAAAGTATAATGATAAGGCCGTGAAATGCATTTTTGTTGGGTACTTCTGAAAGAAAAGGCTATCATCTATATCATACATATAATAAATGCATTTCTATTAGCCATGATCTTGTTTTTGTGGACGATCTAATGACACTTTGCTGTCACTTTTTGTAGGTAAGCAGCCAAATGCTCATCCAAATGAGGTAACTTTGCAACCTTTATATGTTTCAAATCAATAGATATCATTCCATTTCTAATGAAAATATATGTGATGCACTTGTTGATGAGAGGTCTCACATAGAAGAGGCAAAAACTGTGCCTAAATGGCTAGTGTAAACTTTGAGAGATAGCAAATTAGATGCACCTTTGTCATAATGTACTCATTTAGGCTCTTACCATGCTTCTTTTGCATTACATTGTTATGAAAGGGTTGTCTCTAGTCTTCGTGCAAAGAAAAGCTTGCTTCTTTTGATGAAACACAAAATTTTAAAAATTGTATGGTTGTTCTGCAATCAAAATATGATGCTATTAAGAAGAATGAAACTTGGTCTTCATGAGTTGTCTCGAGAAAAAAATGCTATTGGCAATAAATGGGTATACAAATTGAATCATAAGCATGATGGAACAATTGATAGATGCAAGGATAGGATTATGCTGAAGAGAGAGGCATTGCACTACAAGGAATACGGGCGTATAGCGATGGTTAAGGCGACACAATTTTGTCGCTATAAAATTGCAAAATGCATCGTAATGAGCATTGCACGCACACCATCGATTAAACGACGAGCCAAACGACGTCTTTTGCGACTTGTGGCGCGACGGGGTCTGCGACGCTCGCATAGAGCGTTGCTAACACGGTGGTTTTAAATAGCATTGCATAAGCGACGCTTATTTGCATCGCATAAGCGATGCTAAAACATGTCGCTCATAGCATCGCTTACACGACGGTCTATTGACGGAAAAAAATTAAAACGTTGGAGGCTCTTCGATCGGCATTTTCACACATCTGATCGAAGAGGTCTCCAACGTTCGCAATTGCGCTGCGCTTATGAGCTGAAGCAAGTATATGCAAAATTGTTGTTTTGCCTAAGATCTGTCTTATTGTCTCCCTCTGTCTCTGTTTCTCTCTTTCTACATCTTTCTCTCTTTGAATTCTCTCTCTCTCTCTCTCTCTCTCTCTCTCTCTTCTTTCTCTCTTTATTGCAGGTTATTCAAGAAGCTAACCAAGCAAAAAGTATGGGTAACTATTGTAAGTACAATTTCTATTCTTTGTATATCATTTGAATTGTGTTATTTTCATTAGATAGCATACTCACACTTATTGATATCCACTTATACACTTATACATGATGAAGATGCACTTTCACACATATACACATGCACATACACACACAGATACATGTGCACATACACTTAGACATACACACATATACACATGCATATGCACAAACATTTCTACAACCACATAAAAAGACTTACATGCATGCATTATTGCATATATATATATATATATATATATATACATACACATACACACATTAACATATACGCAAATACATGTATATGCACATCCACATGCATGCACATTCACATGCATGCACATGGATGCAAATGTAAATGCATCCACATACACATGCATGTTTCATACATAAACACATGCATATACATACATTATACACATATATACACATATATATGCACATACGTACACACTCATATACACATGCACACACACATGCACATACCTACATATACACATATACATGCACATACACACATATACACATAGAGTTACACATATACATGCACATACATATACACACACATACACATGCACATACTCATACACACATAGACACTTACACATGCACATGCACATACATACATATACACACACATACACATGCACATACATACATATACACACACATACATATACACTTAGGTACACACATATGAATGAATTATATAATTAAAGTATTAAAACACATATACACATGCACACACACATGCACATACCTACATATACACATATACATGCACATACACACATATACACATAGAGTTACACATATACATGCACATACATATACACACACATACACATGCACATACGCATACACACATATACACTTACACATGCACATGCACATACATACATATACACACACATACACATGCACATACATACATATACACACACATACATATACACTTAGGTACACACATATGAATGAATTATATAATTAAAGTATTAAAACACATATACACATGCACACACACATGCACATACCTACATATACACATATACATGCACATATATACACACACAATACACATAGAGTTACACATATACATGCACGTACATATACACACACATACACATGCACATACATACATATACACACACATACATATACACTTAGGTACACACATATGAATGAATTATATAATTAAAGTATTAAAACACATGCTTAATATAAACAATAATAACAATCAATAGAACAAAACTCTTCATTACTTAATACCATACACACAATTCAAAACATAACTGAAATGAAAAATATATAGATAATATATATATATATATATATATATATATATATATATATATATATATATATATATATATATATATATATATATATATATATATATATATATATATATATATATATATATACCAATGTAAATACATATAATCCAATGTCATAATCAACTAAAATCCTAATCATCATCATCATCATCAGTAGTATCATGATCATCTTGATCATCCTCATCGTCATGATCACCCTGTGACGATCGAGATCGTCCCTCCTGTGTCTGTCTCTCCACCTCATCCATATTTGTCTCTCCATAATACTCCTGTATTACATATAACAAACATAAATAAATAAAACAATTAAACCATTCATAAAAATAAAATAATTATATAAAATTTAATAATACTCACAAAGGCATCAGGATGATCTGGCATATACTCGCTCAAATGCCGATATCCAAAATGTGTAGCATACTCAATCTCATGTTTCGTAGGATATCGGCCATAATCCTTCCGCTGCATTGAAACAAATAAAAAAGATTAGTTGCTTTTTAACTAAAATAAAAAATATATTCACAATAACACATATACTTACAAATGTAGCTACAAAACCATTATGGCCCATTTGGCCTAGGTGCGATGTGTGGCCCAACTCCACTCTCTTCTTTGCAGCAGCCTATTTATTTAAGAAAAGAAATACATAAATTAAATGTAAAAAATTACTAAAATATATAAAAATTATAAATATAAACTATTAATTTGTGTACCTTCTGCTGAGGAAATGACTCTTGAAGACGTAGCTGTCTACGAAAAAACTGCCACGTCTCAGGTGGTATGTTAGGTCGCCTCTTACTTTTTTCCACCATACAATATCTCCTGTTAATTTAATCTCAAACAGAAAAAAAAAATCAGAATCCATACACATATATACACACACATACACATACACATACCCACATACACATATACATGCAAACATATATGCATACATATATGTATACATATACACATATACACATATACATACATATAACATAAACACACATATACATATCCACATATATACGTACACACACATGCATGCATATACACTCATTCATACAAAATACACACATATACATATCCACATATATACGTACACACACATGCATGCATATACACTCATTCATACAAAATACATGCATTTATCCCACAATAATGTGTAGTTGTGTATATGTGAATATGTGTGTGTGTAAATGTGTATATGTGAATATGTGTGTATGTGTAAATATGTATATGTGAATTTTTTGTGTATGTAGATAATTAGATTATTAGTATCAAATACCATTATTTGTAGATTATGATCAATCAGATGGAACTCCACCACCATCCCTCATCATGCAACGACTATATACTGTAAGTATATCAAACATTTAATTTTAAATATATTTTATGGATACATAACTTATATTTTTTTTATTTCTTATTATGTGCAGATTCTGATCAATCAGAGGGTACTCCACCACCTCCTACCCATGCAAGGACTTCACATGTGTCCTCTGATAGGAATTATGATGAATTTTACTATCAAGAGCATATTATATGTTGGTGTAACTCTTGTTATGGCACGTATCGAAGACCATGATTGGAATGTATTGAACATGAGGCAAAGTATGGTACTTTTGAGCATGCACCATCACCTGGTCAACGTGATAATGCTTGGGTATGTATTTTTTATATATATTAATGTCATTATTTTATTTAAAACCCATATACAAAATCAAATTACTGTTGATATACAGGAATACTTGCTCGATGATGATGATGATGATAATTTTTCTCATAATGTTAATATACCTCGTACACGTCATGGACTTGTTGTTCATCAATTACAAGTAGAGGTTTCTAGAAATCCACTACCTCTTGGTTTAGAGAGTGAAACGACTGGAGATTATCCATTGCCAGCTCGTGATCATTCTGTAGTACAAACATATGATAGAAGAAGATATGGAGGATGGAATAGAGGACCACTTCCTTTAGATGGAGAGGTTTTCAACTTTTGGGGTAATCGCTATATGATTGCTCCATCCACTATTACTAATGTTGGTCATGGTCTCTTTATTGCAGAGGATTTGTATGTGCCTCCGAACTCTGAAGTCACTCTTATGTCATTTTGTGGTCCTATATATGGATGGGGAGATTGGCATCGACTTTCACATTATGTTCAAAGCATGAGTACTTTTGGAATATGCTTGAACGCAGCATCCTTTACTAGTAGAAGGATTTTACATGCACAAAATGAAAGATTATATATTGATGGAAGACCTTACACACATGGAAATATAGCAGGTTTAATAAATAGTAGTTGAGGGTTACATAATAGTTCAAGGACTAATTGCATATTTGAGGAGCGTGAAAATAGTCATGAATCACCATACATGAGTAGAGATGTATCAAGATACATAGTTGTCAATGCTATTACTACATTACATGCCGGTGATGAACTATTAGTGAATTATGGATGGCGTAGACCTCCAAGAGCACCTTTTAGCTAGAGAGAATAAAAATTTTCTATCCATATTTAATAAGTTATATACTTAATTTTATATTTAAAGTTTACTTTTTATTCATTTATGGAGTACTAATGAATTTTATTTATATGTGTAGATTCCAACATATGATGTTGATGATATTCCTCCACATCATTCACAATTGCCAGTAAGACCTCATTTATCAGAAGCTTAATCCTGTGGAATACACAAGGTTGAAAGATCTATATTCAAAAGATGATAAAGTACAAGATTTGTGTGACAATGATGAAGATGATGGCATGGCAGATTTTATTGAAGATTGGTATCAAAATGACAATGAGAGCATTGATATTTCTAAAAATGAGAAATATCTTCGAGAGGAATGTCTAAAGCATGTATATGAAGGAAGTCGTTTGACACGACTAAGTGCAAGCTTACTTATTCTCAATCTTCAAAATCGTTTTGGATGGAGTAATGTATCTATTTCGACACTATTAAGGTATAATTTTCAATTTTATATCTATTATATATATATGCATAAATATATATATATATATATGAATACATGCATATATAAACATACACATAATATACATGAATGCATACAGACATATAAACATACAAACACATATACACACATTTTGAAGGATGGAAAAATAATTTTAACGGATGGATGAACAAAAAGTGTCCATTCAATGCAGGTTTTTATTCTTACTTTAGATAAGGTAAGAACAAGAACTTGAATTGAATGGACACTTTTTGTCCACGCATATTTTAAAACTATTAATGCATCTTTCAAAATATTCGCAGAAAATTTGATTGTTTGGATGGCAGGATACGATTGTCTTCGAGGATATGAAGTATGTACCTTCATTGAATGATTTGTCGATTCTATCATATGTTCAGTTTGAAAGTGTGAGAAGCAGATTTATAATTTCTATTCAAAGAATTTGGCACTGTTTATAGGCCATACAATGGTGACCTAGATGAATTGCATGCACAGAGGTTACTCAAGATAGAGCAACCTGATTATAATGGACTAGTGCCAGCAGGATTCCTGGGGTATGCAGTAAACCTCTTGCATGTCAATGATGAGCATCTGAACTTTAGGATACAAAGTGGAAATCATGGTGGCTTGAGAGGATCACTTTTATACAGGTTGTTCAAAGAACTTCAGTGTCATAAACCTGAAGTTCTTTGAACAAGCTGTATAAAAGTGATCCTCTCAAGCCACCATGATTTCCACTTTGTATCCTAAAGTTCAGATGCTCATCATTGACATGCAAAAGGTTTAGTGCATACCCCAAGAATCCTGCTGGCACTAGTCCATTATAATCAGGTTGCTCTATCTTGAGTAACCTCTGTGCATGCGATTCATCTAGGTCACCATCGTATGGCCTATAAACAGTGCCAAATTCTTTGAATAGCAATTATAAACCCACTTCTCACACTTTCATCCTCCAAAACAAAAAATTGTATCCTGCCATCCAAAACAATCAAATTTTTCGTGAATATTTTGAAAGATGCACATAAGCATACACATATATAAAATTATATGCATATATATATATGTATATTTATTTATTTACTTTTTTTAATACATCTTTTTTTTATGAACTTACAGGTTATTATCTGAAAATTTTTTACCAAGTCAGAATATTCTTCCTACCTCACATGATGAAATGAAGAAGATAATCAACAATCTTGGTATAGATTATCAATGTATACATGCATGTCCTAACGATTGTGTTTTATATAGAGGTGAATATGCAAACTCTTTAACATGTCCCAAATGTCAATCTCCTTGATATAAGGGCGAAGAAGGTAAAATCCCAAAAAAGGTATTGAGACATTTTCCATTGGCTCCACGAATTAGACATATGTTTTAAAGCCCCAAATTATCAAAGCTTTTGACTTGGGGACATGATCACAAAAGTACTGATGGAATAACTAGAATTCCTCATGATAGTGTTGCTTTTCAGCATATTGATTCTACATGGCCTAAATTTTCACAAAATCCACAGAATCTAAAGTTAGGAGTTGCATTAGATGGGGTTACTCCATTCTCCATGAAATCGAGTAAATGGTCAACATGGCGAGTGGTAGTCATAAACTACAATCTTCCACCATATCTTAGCATTAAAAAGGAACATTTAATGCTTTCAATTTTAATCCCAGGCAAAAGAAAAGTTAAAGATATGAATATATATCTTGCTCCTCTCATTGATGATCTCCAAGAGTTATGGAGAGGTATTAATGTCATTGATGTATCGAAAAGCATCAATGAAAGACATGTTACGGTTCGTGGTATTGTGGCTTGGACTATTCACGATTTTCCAGGATATGGTGTTTGTTCAGGTATTGATATAATTTTTTTATTCAATATGCATGTAAATAAATATGATTTAATCTAATTATATTTTTATCATTTTCATGATGCAAGAATATCTACTGAGGGTTATAAAGCTTGTCCATATTGTGGTGATTGGTTGAGATCAATCTATAGTAAGAATCTCAACAAAAATATTTATCTTCGACATCGACGATTCTTGCCTCATGATCATCCATTAAGATCTAAAAGAGAAGCGATACATTTTAATGGAAAGCTTGAAACAGGTTAGTGTCCAAAACCTATGACGCCTATGGATTGGTATAAAAAATGGACAGATGGACCTCTGATAGATCCAGAATCAGAAATCTTCAATGATGATTCAGATAATGAGTATGTGAAGAGAGGTAAAGGAAAATTGGCACTCGCTGAGAACATATCAATATGGTATTCTTTGGAGTATTGGAAAGAGTTAAAATTATGTCATCTTCTTGATGCTATGTATATATTCAAAAATATTGGTTATTCATTATGGCAGCACCATCTTGGACTGAAAGATACCATAGCATCAAGGAATGATTCGAAAGATCAAAAATCCAAACCAAAGTTATGGCCAGTTTTTTATAGACATCAACAAGAAACGACTTATGCACTTGCTCCTTGGGTACTTAGAACAAAAGAGATACAGACTATCAACAATAGAATTCAATTGATTAAGACTCCTATAGGATATGGAGCATCTTTTCAAAACATGTTTACTATGGATGATAAGAGCTTATCTGGGTTAAAGACCCATGACTGGCATAAATTTTTGAAACATATTTTACATTTGGTTATCGATGGATGTACAACGAAAGGAGTACGAGATGTGATCTATCGTCTTGGATCACTTATAAGGTAATTATGATACTTTTATATTTAATATGTATGAATATTGGATATCTTTTATTTTTTAATTAACTTCTTTATAATTGTTTTTATGATATGTATAGGTGGATTACATCCAAAGAGATTAACAAAAACTCTATCCCACAAAAAAACGTGAATGCAAAGAGCTACTATGTTTGATGGAGAAAGAACTTCCTACTTCATTTTTTGATATTCAGGTTCATTTATTAGTCCATCTTGTAGATGAAATAGAGATTGCAGGTGTTGTCAACACTCGATGGATGTTTTGGGTCGAGCGATTTATGGGAATATTAAAAGGTTATGTGTGACAAAGAGTGAAACCAGAAGGATCCATGGAAAAGGGTTGGATGCTTGAAGAGTGCATGTATTACGTTAGTGAGTACCTTGAAAGCGTTCATGAAGAAGCTCCACGTGCATGGACCAACGAGTCTTCTTCAAAAATAACAGAAGAGGTATTATCAGGTAAGGGAGTTCCATTCTTATTTACATTTCAAGAAAAAAATGATGTTTCTACTTTTGCAACATATAATAGCGAATGCATGCAAGCATTCCTTAGCGAGTACGAGGAACTTCAAAATCTCTGAAGTAAAAGGCAAAAAAACAAAAGATATAGACGTAATCTCGATAATGATGAGATTATAGATATATCTTCTTTCACGGATTGGCTATATAGTCGTTTGCAACGCACCAACGCAAATAATGAAGAAATCTCAGATGAGCAAAGAGAGTTAATGATAGAACAAAAGGTAATTTTATTAAAATAATATTTTATTTTTTTCATATATGTATATTAGTTTCTATTTACTAATTGAATTTATTTTGCAGGCTCGAATGTTCACTAATATGTGGGCTTTTGGACAGCATATTAGAATCAAAGCCATTGATTCTTTACGTAAAACAGAGGATTCTAGTATTGTTGCTTCTTTCAAGCAACTATGACGTGCTAGCTCAAAAGACACGAACCTTATAGATAGTGAACTTGGTTACATAGGAACTATTGTTGGTATCTACGAAATTTCATTTCGTACATTCAAACAGGTAGAAAAAAGTTTATATTTTTTATGATAGAGTTAGTTATTTTTTTAAGCACCTAATAATGGGTTTTTGTTGTTATATATTTTGATAGGTCATTTTGAAGGTTGACTAGTTTCGAGCCAAGTATAAAGGTAGTAATTCCACATTAAGAAAGGAATTATCTCGGTTTTGGGCAATTGATTCTTCCAAGGTAATGTGATCTACTAAAGAACCATATATTCTTCCTAGGCATATTGAACAAGCATTTTTTTATAAAAACCCAGACGCTCATCCTTGGTGGCAAGTCATTCATGTGCAACCTAGAGGTGGGTCATTGTTTGAACAATTTATTGTTAGAGAGATCGAAGAAAGTCCTCTTGATGATTCAGCATCAGATACTGATATATCAACATCTGAAAGAGAAATTAGAATCATTATACCTGATAATGATACTAATCTTTTTGATGAAGAGGATAATTCTCTACATGCTGATTCTACTGATGAGGAAGAGGAATTACCAGAAATAGATATTAATCCATCAATAGATGATGTGATTCATGAGAACATAGATTTAACAATAGAAGAAATAAATGAAATCAATAAGGATAATGAAGATGAGACTATATTGATGTCTTACCAAAATGATGGCAATAATGAAACATATGAGCAGATTAGATAGTAAATTCTACTCTAGTTATCAATCAATAACTTGAAGCTTCTGAATGGATATCAGATAATAGATTTTTTTATGAACTTGAATAACGATGAATCCTACTAGAGAGATGAAATCATGTTCTTTTAAGTTAGAACATGAAGCTTGGCGGTATGCCTAATTATTTTATATATAGCTTTATCTTCGAGGAGCAATTTTTTATCATGTATGTATGCATATGTGTGTGTATTCATGTGTATTATATGTATACATATGTTAGTATGTATATATATGTATTTCATGTATATGTATGTGTTTGCATGTGTGAGATATATGTATACATGTGTTAGTATGCATATGTGTATATATGCATATGCATTTATGTAAAATATTCATGTAAGTGTTTATAATTTTGTACATGTATATATGTATATGTGTCTATGTGTAAATATGTACATGTAAATATGTATGCATGTATATATACTTGAAACTTATCTGTTTTGACATAACTATTTGAACATGATGCTCCAAGGTACATTGTGGACCCAAATCCATATTTGGGAAGCTAAAGGTGTCTACTAAGGTACTCTTAAGCTACATTGGCAGGTGTAGAGTGAGATTTGTGCCTCACAATAGTATCAGAGCTATCATCAACTCAACATGGTAGATGGATTCCCATCATCAATTGACAAATTGGATAGAGGTTATTACTCTCCTTGGTATATTAGAATGGAGGCATATCTTCAAGGTAGAAATTTCTATGGTTACATATCTGGAGATCAGATGTTGCCAATACTTAGAAGCAAAGGAAAACCTACTCAAGAAGAGCAAGAAAGGCTAACAACATGGTGCTCAAAGGGTGCTTTAGCTAGGCCTTATATTCTCAACTCTGTCTCTGATTTCTTACTTCCACACATTAGGAATTTCAAGACATCACAAGAAACTTGAAATGCACTTGAAACATTCTTTTCTCCAAGCACGAGCAAGGAAGAACCAACTCTGGATGGAGTTCACAACACTCAAGAAGATGCCCAAGCAAAGTGTGACTGAAAATAAAGGACCTAGCTCATCAACTTGGAAGCATTGGAGAGGTCATCAAAGAGGACCAGATTGTGAGACACACTGATAAGAATAAGAGTAAGGATAGCAAAGGCAAAGGCAAAGGTTGTCACCAAAATAAAGGACCTAGCTCATCAACTTGGAAGCATTGGAGAGGTCATCAAAGAGGACCAGATTGTGAGACACACTGATAAGAATAAGAGTAAGGATAGCAAAGGCAAAGGCTACAGATCTTATGATGAAGCTAGTACCTCCGAAGCTAATTTTGCACGAAGAGGTAGAGGTACAAGAGGAAGAGGTAGAGGAGGTAGAAAAGGCAGTGGGGGATTCCAAAGTTCATCTCCATGTGCCATATGTGGGTTGACTAACCATACAACTGAAATTTTTTTCAAAAATCCTAGGAATCATAGAGGAAGAGGCTTCAATAGAGGAAGAGGCTTCAATAGAGGAAGAGGCTTCAATAGAGGAAGCTATAGAAGAGGAAGACTAAACATTCTCAATGGCTACAATAACAACTACAACAACACCAATAACCAAGGATGAAATAGAGGAAGGAGAGATTACAATGAATACACTGAAGAGCAGACACAAGAGGACTCACATCTATTGATGAGCATGATAATGAAGCAAGGTAAAGCAGATGAGCATGTGTGCTATATAGATTCTAGTTCTTCAAATCATGTAGCAAGAAATGTGGCATTACTATCTGACTTGGAGGATCCAAGGAACAAACATGAGGTTCAAACAGGAGTTGACACAAGGCACTTAGTTGAAAAGATTGGAAAGTGAAGACTCCATATGGAAATATGAATCTACTTAGTAAGGTATTGTATGTACCTATCATAACCAAGAACTTGATAAGTGTTGGACAAATTGTAGAGAAAGGATTGCAAGTAAGGTTCATAAGAAATGGATCATTTGTTGAAGACCCTCAACAAGGATTCAAGAGGATTGCAAAAGGTGAAAAGTCAAGTAGACTCTTTACATTTGAGTTGCAAGATACTAGGAACATAGCACTATTCAATTATGGAGGACAAACCTTATCAGAATTAGAAATGTGGCACAAAAGATTAGCTCACATAGGTGAAAGAAGTTTGAGGCAAATATGTAGGGATCAAAGTTTGCTTGGTCTACCAAATATATCCAAGCAACATATGATATATAAATGATGTTTGTGTCAACTTGGGAATTCACATAGACAACCCTTTATAAAGAAAGGTTACATGCTAGTCCACAGAGATGTTTGGGGACCTAGCAAAGAGCCTTCAATTTCAGGATCCAGGTATAATGTATCCTTCATTGATGATTGTAGCAGGTGGACCATTCTATTATTCATGAAGCATAAGGATGAAGTTTTCAAATGTTTCAAAGAATATCTTGCTTTTGTTGAAAATCAAACAAGGAAAACCTTGAAAAGGCTAAGGTCAGATGGAGGGGGAGAATATGTCTCCCATGAGTTTGATGCATATCTCCAAGATAGAGGCATCAAGAGAGAAATCACCACCAAGTACACTCCAGAGAAAAATGGAGTAGCAAAGAGAATGAATAGGATCATTGTGGAGGTAGCAAGGTCCATGCTTAATGAGAAGAAATTACCCAACTACCTATGGGCAGAGGCTATGTCTACAGCCACTTATATCATCAATAGGCTCCCATCTAAAGCATTGGATGGGATGACACCATATGAAGTTTGGAATGGAAGAAGACCTAGCCTAGATCATTGCAAGATATTTGGATGCATAGCTTATGCACATAGTCCATCACAGATTAGAGGTAAATTGGATACCAAGGCAAAAAAATGTGTGTTCATAGGATATGATATGAATAAAAAATGGTACAGGTTGTATAATCCAAGTACTAAAGGCTTTATTGTTAGCAGCAATGTTTTCTTTGATGAAAACAACTATTGGTTTGGAGATGATTGCAAAAAAGGCAAGCTACCTTATGACCTACAAGAGGACTTTCCAACACTTCAAAAGGTAAATGATCAACAACATGAAGATACAAGTGACTCTTATGATAATCAGAAGATAGTAAAGAAGAACATCAAGGCATGGAACAACAAATGCAAAGAGAAGATACAGGAATTAAGAGATATTGTAGAATCTTCTCAGCAAATAATAAGAAGAGCAACTAGGGAAAGGAAGAAGTTAGAAAGGTATGCATTTGACACTTCTCTGGTAACTAAGCATTCAATCTATATTGCTCAAGATATCAACTTAGAGGAGCCATCAACCTTTGAAGAAGCCAGCAAGAAATCAAAGTGGAAAGAAGCAATGGAGGAAGATATACAAGCACTCCAAGAGAATCAGACTTGGGACCTAGTTCCCAAGAAACAATCCATGAAGATCATTGGATCTAGGTGGATCTTTAAGTTAAAAAAAACATAGATGGTTCAATAAATAGGTATAAAAGCAAGGCTTGTGGCTAAAGGGTTTGCTTAGACCCAACAAATTGATTATGAGGAGACCTTTTCTTCTGGGGCAAAGATGCCAACAATCAGAGTTGAAATGAGTATAGCTGCTTCAAGGAATTGGAACATCTATCAGATGGATGTAAAAAATGCATTATTTTTAGAGGAAGTATACATGGCACAACCTCCTAGATTTATTGATCAATCACACCCTGAGTATGTATGCAAACTCTAAAAAGCTCTCTATGGACTCAAGCAAGCTCCTAGAGCTTGGAACCATAGACTTTTCACATTCTTATAGGACAAAGGATTCAAATTGAGCAAAGTTGATTCTTCACTCTTCATTAAGAAGAGTAACCTTGAAGGTATATATTTATGTGTGTATGTAGATGATATCATTCTTAGAGGTGATGATGTAGATGGAATTAAGAAGATCAAAACTCAAATGAAAGAAGAATTCAAGATAAGTGATCTTGAATTGCTTAGTTATTTTCTTGGCTTGGAAGTTGTCTACACAAACCAAGGGATGTTCCTAACTCAAAGGAATTACATTAAGGATTTGATTGCAAAGTTCAAAATGCAGGACACTAAGGTTGCAGGTACTCCCATGGAGGTCAATCACAAGTTAAGTGCCCATGAAGGGGAACCAAATGAAGATATTACAAGCTACCGAAGCCTAGGTAGAAGTTTGAGCTATGCCACCCTAACTAGGGTAGATTTTTGTTATGGAGTAAGTGTTCTTAGCCAATTCATGCACGCTCCTAGGAAACCTCACATGGATGCAGCCAAAAGGATATTGAAGTATCTGAAGGGAACAATTAATGAAGGCCTATATTATTCTTATACATTTGATTTGAATGTGAAGCTCTTCATTGATGCAGATTGGGCAAGATCAAAAGATGACAGAAGAAGCACATTTGAATATCTATCTTTTGCAGGTACAAAGCTTATTTCTTGGTCCTCAAAGAAGCAACCTACTATAGCTCTTTCCTCAACTGAGGCTGAATATACAGGATTGGCAAATGCAACACAAGAATCAATGTGGATCAAGACCCTATACATAGATTTGGGGTTGGAGTTTGGTACTCCATCTATATTTGGAGACAATATAAGCTCACTACATTAAGCTGCTTATCCTATTGTTCATGCTAGGACTAAGCATATAGAAGTTCATTATCACTTTGTTAGGGAAAAGATTGTTGGAGTTGGACGTCTACGGAAGCACACAGACAGCACAAGGAAGAAGAAGAAGCTTGGACCACAACACACAATACTGAATGTATTACTAGAGAATGTACAAAGATAAGTAGCCCATTAGGGCAATAGGCGTATATAAAAGATGGAGGAAAAAAAACCTCCTAAAGAGGGAAAAAAGTGCCCCGACAGTCCTAGTGTGTTCACACACATCACTACCTAAATATATCAACAACTCCCCCCTAGGAGTGATGCGGTGAACAAGGAGCTAGCACTCATGTATAAGGAAGTGTAAAGCTATGTGGAAATCACTCCACAAAGGGAAGTAAGCCCAAAGCTTTGCGGAAAGCTTCAAACTTCTCCCTAGGCAGAGCCTTCATGAAAAGGTTTGCGATGTTCTCTTACATGGTCACATATGCCAAGCTGATCTCCCCAGCAGAGAACCTCTCCCTAACATAGTGATAATGCACCTCAATGTGCTTAGTGCGAGCATGGAACACAGGTTCGCAACTACCAATGCTCTCTAACTGTCAAGTGAAGATGGTGGTGGCAGAAGTCTGACCAACACCCAAATCAACCATAAGGTGTCTGAGCCACACACACTCAACAATCGCTATGAACGTTGCCCTATACTCAGCCTCACAATTGGAAGTGGCCACAATAGGTTGCTTCTTGCTCAACCAAGATATACATAAGCTACCAAGCATGAAGCAAAAGTCACTAGTGGACACACGAGTGTCATAGCAACCAGCCCAATCAGAGTCAGAAAAAGCATGCAAATCTAGAGGTAGTGATCCCCCCTTGGGATAAACCAACCCAAGTAGCCGAGTACCACTCAAATAGCGAAAGATGCACTTAAGTGCCTGCCAATGCTTGACTCCTGGGCAATGCATAAACCTTGTTTTTCCTCTGCGGTCCTAGGGAAAATCTCTTACACACACCTAAGGTCTGTTCAACTAACTTATACTACGCCACTTTCTTTTATTTTGAGTCTAAAATTGCTCTCAAATATATCCTCCTTTGGGATCCCCAGTAGGATCACCAAAATGTTTACTCTTTATACCCAGGGAAAAGAGATAGATGTCTATACTCTGCCCAAACCCCCCTTGGACTCGGTGAAGTTGTATCACTCTCGGTCCACATCTACATCTCAAAATGTTTGGAAAAGAGGTAGAAGACTAGCAGACTGAAGACATACACTAATGGGGATCCAACTTTGGTGGTTGACTTATGTGACCTCGCTCTCTTTTTTTACTGCTTCCCTTTCTCCATTTCTCACACCATCACACATAGAGTCTCAAACCCATATACTCGCATCCACCTGCTCATACATATACCCACACACACATTCTCTTGCATATACTCTCATACATATACCCACACACACATTCTCTTTTTCCCCTTCCCGCACATTCCCTATCACTCTCACACCTATAGGCTATGACATGCCGCACTTGCACACAAATTTGCTACCACTCCCACTTCTTTTTTTTTTTTTTTTTTCACCTGTACCGTTTCACTCACACACAACCTCTCTCTCTTCCTAAGTTTCTTTCTCACTCACTCTCGCATTCACACTTGCGCCCGCATGCACTTCAACCCACCTATCGACCCCCATGCACTCACATGCACACCCTAATCTTTGTCTCTCTTAGACACATATGTATTCTCTGCCAATTCCCTTCCTTATCGCTCTTTTCCACCTCACTTCCTCTTTCTTTCAGCGTCCCCCTTATATGCACATACATGCACTCTCGCACATACTCTCAACACATCACTCAAATGCCCATACATATACTTCACCGCATTTCAATACTCTCCCTCTTCTCTTCCAACCTCTTGCACTTCCACGCATGCACACCCCTAATAGAGCAGAAGTGGATAGGATATTCATGAATGCTTAGGTACTGTGTTCTGCGAACGGAACCACTTCAACAGATCCGTGGACATTGTTTTCAACATAGATCAATTCCATTTTACACTCACACCCGCAATCATATGGGAATTGTAGAGGAAGAACGCCAGTTCACTTTAGACAGTCACACAAATGTAAGGGAGAAGGGAATGCAATATCAAAACATCCTTGAAGGGCATTATTAGCTGGGATACCTGAATGAAAATATAATACTTGCATCATATTGCATATGGACGTCCACTGAACATCTTTGAAAATATCAATTGATTTGGGCCAATAGACATGAAGCCTTCTATCTCAGTGCCTCAATTCACATAGGTACTTTGATCCAATATCTTCTCAAATTCCGAATGCACAAAGAACAAAAGCATATGGTTTCCTCCCTCGACCAAGATACGCACATAAAGCAACCCCTTTTCTCATCAACAATACAGAATCATCTAATGTATTATTTCCCCCCCTTTTTTCTCTCTTTCTCTTGCAGCTTTCCAGAATCCCATACCATTCTGAACGAGATTAATATACCTTGCTTATAAATGCGTCATCAACATCACATTACTGGCGGACAAATGCAATAGGAACATGTCATGCTTGCATGAACGATAAGTAACAAATCCTATATGCATGCGGTTCATGTTAAACTCTTCGTCAGATATTTATTGGTTGATCCCCCCATATGCACGAATCAAAGTAGGCCCGAGATTTCTCAGATTTTTGTACTGCAAATTAATCTTTATAATCACCACACTCCTTGTACTCATCAAGCGTTAATGAAGAAATGCAATGGCAGAATATCTAGCTTGTGCTGTCTCCTTTTTAAACAATATCAGTCTTTCATGGGACAAAAGCCTTCCTATTCCAGCACTTACCTATCTATTTTCCTGTGCGTAACATGCATAAGCACATGCAATACAACGGGACACAACAGACAATAGTGTTGTAGAGAGTAAAGTGACCTTCGCCTGTTGATTGACTTCCTATGCTTCCAAACGCCTTGTCCACCTCGGTGTCAGCACACAATCCGGTTGTATACATTGTATTGCAGATCGACTTATATGACCTCCTTCGATTTAACTCCGAATCTGGAACTACATAGCAGTAGACGCCCTCAATGGAAGTTATATGGACCCTCTCATGGGTAGACCTCTACAACGGGAAAGATCGATGGGGCCATGCGAACTTCTGTTAATCATTCTCTCCTCAGAAGGACGCACAATAGCAGACCAAACATGTTTGAGTGTGAGCCCTCTTAAAATTTCTTCTGAGAAGGACCCCCAGCGAATGCCCTCACGTCTCCTCAACTGTTCTGCTGAGTACCTCCATTCCAATAACTTCCCGATGAGTCCCGTCCTCTTCCACCGAATGCTCTGTTCTTCTCCCTTGCCTCCTCGATGATATGGCTTTCCCCTTAGCAGATGTATATGGGTGTGTATCCAGCACGGAAGCCAAATAAGTCCGCCTTTCCCACACCTGCATAGACAAGCAAGATAGACAAGACCCCCCCTTTCAGAAGTCGGACCCCCCTCGATGGCAGCCACCCAGTCCTCCCCTCAGAGCATCCCCCTTATATGTTCCAGCCAAGCCAGTTCTTCCCCAAATAGCAATCCTTTTGCAAAACATCCGCCTTCGCCAAACGAGTCAGCCTCCCCCCTTTATCTTTTTCTCGACAGGTAAAACAAAACAGTCGGAGATCAAAATCCGACGTCCGTGTCATGAACATAGAGCCACACAAAATTCTTCTCCCCTTTCTGCACAAAAACGGAAAGTGCCAGCCTGTGTTTCTCTGACATCTAAAACAGAAAGCAACTAAAGACTAGCATAGCTGTCCATTGTGAGGACAATAAATTCGCCACTGAGTAGGCAGATTGTAGGTAATGAGCAATAAGCCAAGAGAGGAGGTGATGCCCGTGGGTATACAATGGCGTTGATATAAGCCAATCATTCAAGCCTTTTGAGCCCGCTTCCATAACCATATAAAGAGGGCAATGCCTATTGAGAAAGATCTCAATAGATCCTAAAGCCGATCGTAGTACTTGATGTAAATGATTTGCCAGATTAATAGGTGTAGAACCCTGTAGATTTTGTTGAACTCTCGTAGACTCACATGAACGAACCTGAGGTGGACTATCTAAAACTAAAGAGGAACTTCGATCTCTACTGCAAGATTGACTTTGAAAATCCCTTGCACAAGTACTAGCTTTTGTATGCCTACCTTCAAATCAATTTGTTTGCTGATATCATCATTAAGTATATAATCCATAGCTCGCGGGTGCAATCGGAATGTAGAAACACCAACGAGAGTTGCACTAAACAAAGCAGCAACACTCCAAAAACCAATCCTTCTTTGTCTGTGTGATGATTTTAGATCACTTTGTACTTCCTCAAGTCTACGAGCTACATTCATTTGCTCTGCAAAAGCACTCATAATTCTTCCCTTGTAGTGCGACTAGATACTACTTCAAATTCCTCCTTCAAAATAGTCGCCCATTTGTAAGACTTGCTGATATGCTCCAACTTCACACCAGAAGAGACACTAGAGGCTCCACTGAAGCTCCTTTTCAATGGTCTTTCCTGGTTTAAACCTTCTCCATTCGACTGAATAACATCCACTTGACTTTCAACAGCAACAACACCAGTACGAATCCACCTATCGTTATGTTGCGATGAAAAAATAGGATCACCATCATTAAACGTGCAGGAAAACTTATGTCATCCATCTTCCTCAGAATATCAACAGCAACTGGATCATGGGCTCGCTGGCTCTCCAGGAATACTATCTGATCTGATCATGTTATTGCAACTTTTTCCACTCCTCCTTTGGAAAGTTCTAATATTGCAGGTGCAGATAGCACAATTCTCATGAGACAGACATATTCTCCTGCCCAATAGAAACATTTAGTGCATAAAAACCAACCATTTCCTGAGCTAACATACTGTCA
Source organism: Ceratopteris richardii (assembly GCA_020310875.1). Classification (NCBI taxonomy): domain Eukaryota; kingdom Viridiplantae; phylum Streptophyta; class Polypodiopsida; order Polypodiales; family Pteridaceae; genus Ceratopteris; species Ceratopteris richardii. The sequence goes on along the minus strand of CM035425.1, from coordinate 75,074,879 downwards.
TATAATATTTAGTGGGTATGAGCCGCCTTATGAGAAGGATGCCACATGGCAATCCTTGGTAGAAGATAAAATAGAGAAGAGATCATTATCAAGACGTGAGTAGTGGTTCTCACGAGGGTAGGCTCGGCGGCTGGGCGGATCGAATCCAAGTATCTCTGTGTGTGTGGCGCAGCGAAGCTTGTTGATGATCAGAGAAGCAAAAGAATTTTACAACACTGGTATCAGAGCGCCGATTCTTGGCCTGCTCACGTGCCTGCAGCGAATAGGATTCGAACTCGGGTGGCTGCCATGGGAGGCGTTCACTTTATCCACTAAGCCACAAGCTCTTGTTGGAGGTAATGTTCTTTATTACAATCATGTTACACACCAGAGATGGCGCCCGTGAGCTGCCGCCTAAGAACTATGGAGGAGGATAGACGAGCTGTCTTTTCTCCCTCCATTAAGATATGCAAGATGATTTCCCAACAAATTGGGAATGGTTCTAGTTGTAGAAATTCATATTTATGAGCATCAAGAGTATTCTTTTCGAAAAGAGGCTAGCGTAGTCGTCAACAAAAGATGTCGGAGAGAAAGGAGGTGGAAGGAGCATCTCAGTCCTCTATATATTTTTAAAAAAGGATGTTCATGAAATATCAAATTTATGTGGAGATGAACTTTCCATGTACAAGTATTTTCATTTCAATTTTGAAATTATCCGACTCTTTGAGAAGGATGGGCTTTGGGCAAATCTTTTGAAGGAAAATCGTGTACGGAGAGTATGAGATATGTACTCTCACCTAGAGTAAAGGATTCCCCCAAAATACAAGAAATGGTAAGCTTTAGGCACCTCCAGAGTAGCCTATTTTTATGATTTTTACATAAATTTCAGGAGCTATTTTGGATAAATAGTCATTTTGGGAAGGCAAAAAGAGGAGGTATTTTTCATAGTTTTATGGAAAAACCCATGCACACCTATAGTCTAGCATATTGACTTCCATGCAAGATCAAGAAATCCAAAAGATACCTCAGTTTGATGGGAGTTTGAAGCTCCACAAAACCCCCTTCCATCACAGTTTGACAAAAATTTCAGCACCTAAATTTGAGGAATTCCCATTTTGGAAGAGGGAAAAATAGGTGCTATAGCTATGAATGGATGGGAAAAAGTATATATACTGAGAGTATGGTGTATGGAAGTCTTAGGCGAATCATTAGATTCATTAAAATGATAAGTTAAGGAGGAATTTTACTTCCTCAAAGACCCCCTTCCCACACTTTTTGGAAAAAATTTAAATGTTAAATTTAGTCCAACTCCACTTCCGCGAGTAGGAATAAAGATCAATTAGAGGCTTTCCATGGATTATTGTATATAATCCAAGAGAAATCCACATTTAGAGTGGATTAGAAGCTTGCTAAGAGCTCCCATTTAAGTTTTTGCATAAAAGCAAAATCTTGATTTAGGCCTCTTTTGGGGAGCAAATTAGCATGCATGAAGGGAGGATTTGGAAAGGTAAAAAATGGCTCAAGCATCTTCATATACCACTCTCTAAGGTTATGGAGATAATTTTAGGATTTGCATGATGGAAGAATGCTTTTGGGCACCCCAAAAATCACATTTTTACACTTTTTCCAGCCCCTCCAACAGTCCACTAGTTTGACATGTCCCGCTTGGAATGGCCATATCTTGGGCTAGAAAACTCCAAATTGGACGTGCTATGGCTCGTTTCGAAGAGCACAAGGTCTAATTTCAGTTTATGAAATAAAATTTTGGAAAGTAAAAATTTTTGCAGGTCTGAACAGCTCTGCAAAGTCTGAACAGTTTTTGGCAACTACCTTCCGGGAGCCATATCTTTCAAACCGGGAAGGCGATTTGAGTAGTTTCACTTCGACCTATTTGCACATGCTTTATATTTCAGTTTATGAAAATTTTCAGGTCCTAAAGTGGTTTTTGCAGGTCTAAAGAAGGATTACTAATGCATTTTTGAGCTAAATTTGCATTATTTTTGTAATCATCTCACCATGCTTTATGTTTTGGCGAGTGCTCCGATATTTTCGGACACTTCAAAGTGTATGTTAGGACCTGAGGAGGAAAGTGCAGAGGTCTCGAAGCTTGTCGAGAGCGATTGGATGCATGCAATTCCAAAATCAGACTACTCAGGGACGTATACTTTATGCTTTTTGGCATTATTTATGTTATGGCATGTTCTCTATCTACATGCATGAAGGGAATTGCATACATCAAATGTTGATCATTGTTTAAGCTCTTAAATTATGGATCAACATGCAGGAAGTATACCTTTTGATTGTTTGTAGGAAAGAAGATTACAGAAACCATATGGCTATGCAACACCGGGAATGATTGCTAGCAAATGCTTTTGTGTTTTTGCAGGTCATGGAATCCATATTTGAGTTTATGGCGTGCATGCCATGGGCCTGTCAAGCCCTATGTTATTGGGTGGCCTATGTGCCACTGAGCTATGGTTTAAATTTTTTTGGGATTCCATTTCCTGGGGAAATGCTGTCGAAAAATTTCCCCCCTCATGGCGTTATATACGCACTTGCCATAATGCCTTTTTCTGCAAACGTCAATAAGGTATAGGCATGCTTCTACGCATGTATTTGATGGACTTAGTACCATCATAGTATTTTATATAAGGCAGCTTCAGTAGTAACAGGATCCCTACACAAAATCCTTATGGATTTAGATTATAGGATTGTTTAGGGAAGGAGCTACACCTTCACCATTAGTAGTGTGCACAAGCAATCCTATAAGTTTAGGAAGTTGCATAGAGGCACGGGAGATACAGCTTGATAATCTCCAAGTCAGTGAAGATTTAGTTATCTTCACAAGAGTCTCACATGATGATTAGGAGACTATGGGGTATTATTCAGAATACCCAAAGAGTGATTAGTTTCACTAATACACCTCACTTGAGCGAGTAGTGAAGCATTTCTACTACACTACTAAGGAAACCAAATAGATGGGATCACATAGATGGGTTTCATGAGACAGCATCGACGGATGCGTATGTGATTCGAGTGATGGTTAAGAAGGCCATAGGCATGGCACTAGCTCTATGGTATAGAGCATAGATCCCTTAGTCAGGAATAGATGGGTACCAATGTATTGGGATCTACAGAGAGGTATCTAGGCTTAGTCCTGGTACCTATGAACAAGTTGGTTTGGAACAGAAAGGGATATCCAATGTCACTTGTTGACTAGAACCAAACTAACTAGTTCGACGACATGGGACTCATTTGAGTCCACTGACATGATTTTAGCATATGGGATTCATTAGAGTCCACTTACATATTCCATTACATGGAATATATATATATTCGGTTTAGTGTAGGTATGACACCGTGAATTGGAAGAAGTTTTCACTGGTATGGGACGGTGGAAATGACTTCCCTTTGAGCACTCTTCTTCTATGGCCAGGAAGAAAAGGACTCATCATTCATGGCATCATGTCTCACTAGATCAGAGGAGATTTTTTAGTAGACATCTCCTACTAGGATTGGGAGTTATCCTTCACAGTATGGGGAAGATTTATTCTTCCAATAGAGAATGTGATAGGTGATTTTATCACCATTGGTATCACATACTCATTTTTTAGTCTTTCAGGAAGGATAATTTCATCAGTTTGATTGGATCATATAGATCCATGCACAGAGTATGGTTGGCACAGATAGTTCTTTACTATGGATACACATATGTTTACGGTATCATGTCACATCATTGCTGACCATTTGAATAGAGGGCTTTGACCCTTATTAGGAATTTATTTTCTCCACTCTTCACTGTACACACTTTCATTACTCAGGGGAGATTTATTCTCCATTTTCAGAGGAAGAGAGGACAATTCATGAGTTTCTCTTTTAAGGAAAGGAGAAAGTGGGGGTCACCTCAGAGATCCATGAGAGATCTTACTTTAGTTCAGTACTCACACTTTAGCTCCTATTCTTTGAGAGAGAAAGAAGGAAAGGAAAATATGATTTCTTCATAGGAGAAGAATAGAGCATATTTTCCTTTAGACAGAAGAGGTGTTTAGAAAACATCTCTTAGTTTATATTTCAGAAGGAATTTGTTTACTCTACTTGTCAATATAAGTTCCTTCATGTGGGAGTATGATTCTCCACTATTTTGGAAGGAAAAACATGGAGAACTTATGTGCATGTTCTCAGTCATGGATGAGTAGAGCTAACCGATTCAACAGAATCTCTTTCAAAGGGAAAGGGAAAGTGGAATAGGTTCCACTGCTAGAGCTCTTTTCCTTTGAAAGAGATTGAATAGAGAGAGAGAGTTTTTCACTTTCTCACTTTTAGGTTGTCTAGATAGAAGTGGCACTCTTCTATCTAGAACAAGAGGGAGATCAGTTAATCATGATGGTTAGATTGAGTCTCACTTGTAAACTCTAGAGAGAAGCAGTTATGCTATTTTCAGTGATGGTCTTTGACTAGATGGGATAATCTAGTTATTGACATTAGTTACACTGGGAGTAGATTGATCACACCTCTCTGTAGAGTTTCTATTATATTATCTTTTAAGTACCGAGCTCTTAGTTGGTGTTACATCATGAGTATGATGAGTAAACAAATTCCTTCTGAAATATAAACTAAGAGATGTTTTCTAAACACCTCTTCTGTCTAAAGGAAAATATGCTCTATTCTTCTCCTATGAAGAAATCATATTTTCCTTTCCTTCTTTCTCTCTCAAAGAATAGGAGCTAAAGTGTGAGTACTGAACTAAAGTAAGATCTCTCATGGATCTCTGAGCTGACCCCCACTTTGATGAGTAAACATCAATTAGGAGGATGGGTACTTAGGGATTATCTGAATCTCAAAGGGAATGCTTTTTGCATTCATATAGCAAACTACAGGGAAGAGAAATATTATGGTTTGCACAAGTGCCAATAGATGCTCTTCCAATAGAACTTAGTCCAAAATGTAAAGAATGACAAACCACAGACTTCTTGGTTGGTGAAATGTAGAGATTACATTTTACTACCGTGAGCTAGATGATGGAATTGCATAGTCACAAGATAGTTAAGTTAAACTATTACTTGTGATTACACTCAAGGTTAGGAAGACCTAGAGTGGTATGAGGGCAATCTATCATTTACTCTTACATGGGTTTGGAATCATTTGTTATGGGACTTTGTTCTATATTTTAGAGGATTCTATGGTTTACTATCTCCATTATGGTATGGTCAAGCTTATGAGCTTGGCACTTTACACTTGCTTTTTATATTATTACTCCAGAGGATACATCATATGGACTTAGGTCATTTTGGTGATGTTATATGTTATGGGAGTGATAATTTGGAAGTTCAGTGTTTATGGGAGATAGTAGACACCACTCAGACGGTTTCCCACCTTTGAGATGATCTCATAGGAGACTTCTTAAGGGGAAGGATATGGGGAAACAACACACAGAGATGACCATGTACATAGAGTACATGGGGTTCAGGGGAGTCCGAGCACTTTCTTCTACCATTATGGACATTTCATTTACATTTTCGAGGACGAAAATGTTTTCAAGGGGAAGGAAATGTCATATAATATTTAGTGGGTATGAGCCGCCTTATGAGAAGGATGCCACATGGCAATCCTTGGTAGAAGATAAAATAGAGAAGAGATCATTATCAAGACGTGAGTAGTGGTTCTCACGAGGGTAGGCTCGGCGGTTGGGCGGATCGAATCCAAGTATCTCTGTGTGTGTGGTGCAGCGAAGCTTGTCGATGATCAGAGAAGCAAAAGAATTTTCCAACACATACTCCCCTCTTCTTATTTGCGAAGTCGTCCTCGACGAGCCACTCTTGCTGCAATACAATCCAAACAGCCATGAGAATGTCAATGTACAACTAGTTTGCATACCTTTCCATCGAGCCATTACTCCAACGGAACCTGCACTCATTGAAGCCATTAGTACTAAAAAATACTCATGAATACATACAACTTATTCATTTACAAAATGATCCAAGAACACGCACATATATGCAACTCCATTTCAACCATGCATCAATTTCCTCATGCATTCCATTATGAAAATAGTCTCAACCAAATTAACACATTCATACCTTTCCATGTCTTACACATACAATTGTCATTGTGAAAAAACAAAAACGGAAATACCGAAATAAACAACAACAATTGAAATGAATCCAACAGGAGATGCAACATACCCAAAATGCATACCCCATTATTGCACCTATTATTCGCTATGTACAATTATTCCATGACTAGACACTCCCTAAGAATCCCCATTGTCGTCCTACAAAAGTCATCGAGACTCCAGTACAGGTTAAGTCCTACATAAAAACCCTAGAGTGCCCCACATACTGGAAAACCCTCGGATAGAGCGCACAAGTTATAAAGCAATACCGTTGCATTACCTCGCTAAAGGTCTCATCTATGAGTACACGTGCAGTGTCTGTGCCTTTGAGAATGTTGATTCAGAGTGAGTTGATCTGTCGCAAGCCACATATACCAATCACACAAGCAAATAACATTCCCTTCCAGGCGATCATCGCCCTCTCCTCTCTCTCTCTCCCCCTCAGGAGTGGGAAATAATTTCATGGGTAAATTTTATTTATAATCACACGTTGGCCTGCATTGACATTGGATGCGATTCGTGGACCTGACCACCCGATCAGGTTGATTCCACCCATCTACCAATGCAATGCAGCGCACAACACACAAACACATAACGAGAGACAAGTAACAGATATCAGCTAGCCCATAACAAAGCTGGATGCGGCTTGTGGTCATGACTACCCAGCCACGATGGCTCCACCTACCTACCAACCCGTTATGGCGCATAGCTAAGACATAAACATATACACCCCAAGCCTATGGCGAAACTAGCTGCGGCTCGTGGTCCTAACCACCCGGCTAGGATAAATCCACCCACCTACTAGCCCACCATAGCGCATTGGTACGATCATAGCAACACAAATTTTTTTTTTTCCTTTCTTTTTTTTTTCATAGTTAATTGATTTACCCAAGTCCTGAGAATTAGGGAGAGGAAGAAAGGGATTTTTCCCCACTTTTCCCACACATGCATGCAAACATATACACTCCAGCCTTTGACAGATCAACCACCTCTTCACTCCATTCTCTCAATTACAGACACTACATATGTATTCATCGATTTGACTTTTCACTAGGTAACTACGACCAGCTATGCCTTAGTCCCTCCTGTACCTATCCTTAGATGATCTAGAATGTGGGTCTCCGGGATGTCTCATGTAGCCTCACATCATACTCGCATCCCAACGACTTCCCTAGGGCAAGTCAGGCTCAACTTCAGGAGCTCCGTCATCACTTCCTATCGTCAACACATCTGCCCAAGCCCAACTGATATCGTTTTCTTCGTTAGGCATTTCCCTCGAAGGGTCGAAATAGTAATATCGATCCCCTGCCCATCCTACATGTCGGGTCAGGTATTCCTCAAAACACTCAATATAAAACATAACATCCAAACCCTGGTTTATGAAGCATACCAGCCAGTGCGCTTCCTCCACATCATATTCGGTCTCAAAGTCGTCGACATCTATGTTCATGCGGGCGAATGTTTGGTCCGAGAAATATATCCTTAGGTCGTACAAATAGAGTTGAGTTATTTGATCTGCCATTTTGTTACTTAGCTCCTAACAGTCTCTGCGCAACACAAGAAAAATAATTAGAAGTCCAAAATTCTTAAGCTAGCAAGGAAGAATATTTATGACACACAAATCATAGCTTACATATGCGCATATATATATATATATATATGTAACTATACATCTATGTACAAGGAGTCTACTACGTCCTTCTGCTTGGATTTCGTCTGGTTTCTCTTGTCCTAATGTTACTTGAAATAGGGTTTAACTCGAAGCGCGTTAACCTTCACGGGAGCACATTCTTCTCCTAAATCTTGAATTTGCATGGAACCATTGGAGTTGAGTTCCACCACCTTAAACGGTCCTGCCCATCTTGTCTGTAACTTCCCCGGGAATTTATAATATTTACTATCATAGACTAGCACCAAATCCCCTTCTTGAATCGCATAGGTCCTAAGATTCTTGTCATGCCTCTCTTTACGTCTTCTCTGAATAGCTTCCAGACTTTGCTGTGCAATGAGTCTCTTTTCTTCTAGCTTGACCAGTTGTATGTACCTTTCCTTCAATGACTCTTCTTCTCCCAGCCTTGCCTCGATGGCCACTCTTAATATCGGAACTTCTTTTTCGATGGGAAAGATGGCTTCCTCACCATATACTAGGGAGAACGGGGTGCTCTTAGTCGTCACTCGGTAGGATGTTCGATATGCCCACAAGGCTTCCAAAAGTCTCTCATCCCAGTCTCTCCTATGCACAACTACTGTCTTTGTCAGAATCTGTTCCAGCACCTTGTTGGTGACCTCCACTTGTCCATTTGCTCTCGGGTAATATGGAGTGCTTTTTCTATGTTTGATCTTATATAATTCCATTAATTCTTCGATCAGTTCGTTGACAAAATGTGTTCCTCTATCACTCACTATCTCCAACGGGCATCCGAATCGGGTGATAATTTGTTCATACAAAAATTTAGCTACATCAACAGCTCGGTCAGTCTTCAGAGCTTTAGCCTCTACCCACTTGGTAACATAGTCAGTGCAGACCAGAATATACCTATTGGATCTACGTCTTGAGGGAGGATCAATAGGCCCCACAAAATCAATTCCCCATTTTTCGAAAGGCTTAAGAGCAAGCACTAGCGTAAGAGGAGCTGCATGCGCTAATGTTGGTTTGCCCATTCTTTGGCATTTGTCGCATTTCTTACAGTATGTGTGAGAGTCTTTAAACAACGTTGGCCACCAATACCCAGCCAATAAAATCTTTCTTGCCATCAATTCACCAGCAAAATGCCCACCGCAGGGTTCATCATGTAATGCTCTCAACACTAGGGTTGCTTCTTCTTCCTCGAGACACCTCCGATAAATGCTTTCATGTACAAAATATTGATAGAGCTGCCCCCCAATGATGCTATGGTGCTTTGCCAATGCTTAAAGTTTTTGCTTCTCTCTCTTGCTTGCTCCTGGCGGATATTTAGTGGTGCACAAGAAGTTCACCAAGTCGGCATACCAAGGTACTTTAGCATCAATCTGGAATAGATGCCCATCAGGAGCATCATCGGGCACACCAAAGATTGGCTCCTCATTAACAATTCGAGATAGATGGTCAGCCAATATATGCGCTTTGCCTGGTTTGGTTACCACTGTGAACTGAATTCTTGGAGGAGTAGCATCCACCTCATCAATCGCCCTGATAGCTCGGGTTTATTGATGATATACTTTAGGGCTTCGTGATCCACATAAAACGTGAAATGCTTTCCCATCAGGTAATGCCGATACTTGTTTACCACAAAGATCATCGAGAGGCATTCCTTTTCTGTAGTCGTGTAGTTCCTCTCAGTGCTATTCAAGTTGCGACTTGCGTAATAAATAGGGTGGTCCAACTTCTTTTCATCAGCTTGGCATAGCACTGCTCCAACCGCAGTATGAGAAGCATCCGTGTGCACATGGAATTCTTTCGTCCAGTCGGGTGCTACCAAAATCGGTGCGATTGATACCTTTGATCAAGTCGAATGCAACTTGACACTCTCCAGTCCATTTATATTGTTGGTCTTTCCTCAAAAGATTCGTCAATGGTGCTGCTATGGATGCAAAATTTAATATAAATCGTCGATAATAATTAGCATGCCCCAAGAATCCTCTGAGTTGCCGCAAGTTTTGAGGAGGTGGAAGTTGTCCAATTTTTTGTATTTTGTCCTCGTCAACCGCGATCCCTTTTTCGGAAATAACATGTCCCAAAAGCAATCCTCTTCGTACTCCAAATGTACACTTTTCAGGATTTAATGCGATGCCTTTTTCAATGCTTCTTCTTAAAATAGCTTCGATCCTTTCCATCATGTTTTCATCATTGCCCCTGATTGCAAAATCATCGAGGAATATCTCCATCCAATCCTGCAAATAGTCTTGATATGCAGCTATCATTGCTCTCTGGAATATGGCTGGTGCATTGCATAATCCAAATGGCATCACACGATATGCATACGTACCCCATTCTGTGGTGAAAGTAGTTTTTGATTGATCCTCTTCATGGATTTGGATCTGGTTGTACCCACTGAAACCATCCAAAAATGAGTACAATTTATGGCCAGCCACTCTGTCCAAGATTTGATCAGTGAATGGCAAAGGGAAGTGATCCTTTTTTGTGCGCTCGTTCAATTTTCGATAATCTATGCAAATACGGATTTTCTTATTTTTCTTTGGAACAACTACAATTGGTGATACCCATTCGCTGGATGCGATGGGATATATGAATCCTGCTTCCAATAATTTAGTCAATTCTAGCTTGATCAATTCCGAGTAGACTGGATTCGTCCGCCTGAGTCGTTGACATATTGGTCGGGTACCTTCTTCCAAGTCTATATAATGTTGGCAGATTCGGGGATCAATTCCTCTCAGATCACTGTATGACCATGCAAAGGCCTTGCTGAAATTTTTGAGTGCCAATTTAATGCAATCTTGTACTTCATCTGGTAGCTCTGACCCCACGCTCAAGAACTTTTCTCGAAAAACTTCCCATTTTTCCACCTGAGCTTCTCGCGAATATTCCTTATTCCTTGATAACGCTGTGATTGGAATGTGCTCTCCGATCACGCGTGCATGGTTGGCCAGTAAATCATTGTTTTGTTCTTTTTCAACCACACCCAATTTCTTTAGTTCAGCTTTTGCAATGGCTTCCCGCACTTTAGTTTTACTTTCCGCTTCTCTGTCTGATTGTCGACTTCTCCTTAGAAGGTCTTCTTCTAGCATTCTAACCCTTTCTCTCAACTGTTACACTTCCATTGTCGGAGCTAACTCCAGTTTCAACTCTTCTTTTGAAGTTCCCTTCTCCAGGGATTGAGTAGCTTTATTTTCCTTTGCATCTATACTCAACATGTAGCACTCAAATTCACTTGTATGTGTCAACCATCCCAGCAACTCCTGGTCTGAGTCATCCTTGTAACATAGTGGATCTTTGTACTCGCCCACTTTCACATGTTGGAGGTTGGCCAATTGCAGATTAAATCCATCCTGTAAAAGGTCCTTGGAAGTCTCCGTGCGCAGGGCAAATCTTACACGCACCATTTCTTGTCTAACTTCACCTGTTATGTACACCATGAGATCCTTACTCATAAGTAAGGCTTCCATTCTCATTACCCATGCGGGAAAATTATCTCTGTCTAGTTTGTCAATGGAGATATGATCTTCCATAATTCTTGGCTTTTGCTTCAACCTATGAGCTTAAAGGCTAAAGAATAATACCTTTTGGAGTTATTTGTGTATGAATATACTTTTGAAGTAACCTTTTGATGCCTTGTGTCTTTGAATGCTTCAACTTTCAAACTTTAAAGAAAACTTTCCAAAACTTCTCATACCTTTGATGCCTTCTGCTCTCAAGAACCTTTCTGCTCTGATACCACTTGTTGATGTGTGAAAAATCACAAGAAATGAATTAATGTGACACTAGAATACCTCTATGGTCAACATTAACTCAATGCTTCTCCAATCTTTGAAAAATGATAGGCAAACCTAAGAACTTTACTCCTTCAAAAATTTCTAGTCACTAAAATGACATACCTTCAGCTTCTTGCTTATTTCTCCTTGGACAAATATTATTTTGCCAAACTATTTTGATCGATAAAGATGGTAGAGAAGAGCTTTCCAACAAGCTATTAGTTGCTAAAAATGGAGCACTACACATTACGTTATGGCCTTCACAAGTTGACTATGTATGAGCTGCCAAAACTAGAAATCTTGCCTATTTAAGTAAAAAACATGTTCCTGTAATGAAAATTTGATGCCTAGCGTCAACTTGCAGCAAGAATTCGATGCCAAGCATCGAATTCATGTCTTTTAGGCCACGTTTTCAACATCTAAACTAGTTCCTTGAACACATACATGAAGTAAAAAACTTTTATGTTGGAAGTCGATGCTAGCTATCAACTTTACATCGAAACTCAATGCCAAGCATCGAGTTGCTCCACAAAGCTCATGTTTTTAAGAAGTTCTAGCAGTAGATAACACTCAGAGAATAAAACAAGGACTTATCAGCACAAACTCGATGCTTCAGTAACATGCTAGTCATCTATAAATGATGCCCTTGATCGTTTACCCAATTCACATGCTTCACGTACCTTCTACATCTCCGCAACCTTGAAATTTGGTAGTCCATCAACAAGCTCTACAATCTCGTGAGAAATAACACCTACACATTTTGCAGGCATGGATGCATTCATTTCAAGAATTTTATCACTCAAAGTAAAATGCATACCCACCCTTTGGAGATTAGCTCTCCATTATGTTTGTACTTTTCTATACATAAAACATTAGAATTGAACATAAATTCTAATCCTTGGTCAACCATTTGACCAACAAAAGCTAGGTCGTTTGTTATATTAGGAACATGCAAAAACATCAAAAAATGTTTTATCATCGCATACTCCATAAATAGTGCTATGTTTCCTATATGCTCAAAAGGATGTGATGTATCATCACCTATTTCAAAAAATCCAAGAGTTGGTGATTTCTACAAACTACTAAACCATTTTGCATGGCTCTTCATGTGATTTGAAGCACTTGGATCAGCATACCAAACATTATCATCGATTTAGAAACATCAGCAAACATTACATTCATCATATGGTGTTGGATCACAAACAACCTCTCCAAATCATCTACATTTGTGGATGCATAGTTGTTTTATTGCTTTCTGCTATTTTTATTCTTCAACATGAAATCATGTCCAAAGTGCACAGGTTCACCACAATTCGAATATCCCTCACTGTCATTATGATAATAGATTATTTGGAACTTGATGCCACATCTTTGGATCTTCTTGACTCCAAGTTATCCTCTACCTTTTGCATTAGTGTGTTTTTGACCTTGGTCCTCGCTATTGTTTCCTCTTCAACTTTTGAAGCCTCTACTTCAACCTCTTCCTCTGTTAAAGTAGAATACCTACTCAAAACTACATTTTCCTTGGGAGTTTGAGTCTTCACCAAGGTTCGTTTCTTCAATTATTAGCATGGATACAAGATCATAGTTTTGAACTAGTTACATGTGACTTCTAAACTACAAAGGCACACTTCAACATTATCATGGTCATTTACATTGACACCAATAGATGCAAGTGACTCACATATGCTTTTGCCTTTTAAGGTATAGTCACTTATTGAAATTCAATTTTTCTATAGTGTATGTAGCTCATTATTGAATTGCGATTTTTCGGCCTCTCTATTAGTATCATACAATGTAGAAAAAAAAATTCCAACCCTCTTTCTCAGTTTTGACACCTCGTATGTGTTGAATCATGCTTTTTTGTATGCTACCAAACAAGCAATAAATTACTTTGCATCGTCTTGATTTCACTCTTCATATGCTCTTAATTGGTCTATAGTTCGATTCCTATTTGGTAACTGTAGGAGGCTATCATTGTTTCCTTTGATGTACTTCCAATAGCCATTTCCCATCAAGAAGTTTTTCATTGTGAATCTCCAAATATTGAAAACTATTCAGTGTACTTCCAATAGCCTTTTCCCATAAGAAAATTTGTCGTCATGAATCTCCAAGAATGAAAACCATTTTTGTAGCACTTTACAATCATGTAAAAATGTTAGAAGCAGTACCTCTACTTGCAAGATTTAAATGGAGGTCAAAATTTCTTTGAAACTAAAATATGAGAAAAATGAGTGACCATAAAGGAATAACTCATGAAACTATTTTGGTGCCTTCTACCTTCACACCAAATTTCATAGAAATCTAATCATTTTTGAGGCACCCATTCTCCATGCCTTCTCATTGAAGTTTCACAATCGACCTTCTTCACGAGCTCTCTAAAGACATATTGGATTTGATGCCATGTCAAGAGAAACGAGATACAAAAGATAGATTTTGCATGATCTCACACATAAAGATAGGAGCACATACAAATTGAGGCAAGGAGAAGAATGATTTTCTTCTACTTCTTCTATTACATGAGGAAAATATACAAGAATGACTTGATACAACAATTCAACCAATATAATAAATAAACAACAATACATAAAGAAAGCACTAATATCCACAAATGAGTGAGTTGGCAAGAAAAAAATGTGCGAATTCTCTCGAAAAATAAATCTTTTAATTCCCATTAAAAATATTTGTGATATATGTTGGTATAACCACTATGGATGCCCAAGAAGCAAAATGTGGTACATGTCATTCTTGATCATCCCATGCTGAGCTTCATATCTCAAACACTAAGCATGTTTTTAAGAATTATATTTTGATTGAAGTTCAATTTGCTTCATTTGTAGAATACGATATAGTACGAGCTAGATGAAGATTGCATCTTATTCATAATCATGTCTATAATCCAATATAGACACCTTTTTTTGCTAATTACCTCTACTTTATGACCTTTATAGATTATTTCCCGAGGCATGCTGTGAGGAGATGGTTGGATACATTCAAAGATGAGGAACTTTGTATCGATTATAGGGGATTAAACAAGAAAACCATTAAGAACGAGTATCCACTTCGACACATAGATGAATTTTTGAGTCGATTGAGTGGGCCACAATATTTACTAAAATCAATTTAAGATCGGGTTATCATCAAATTAGAGTATAGTCTGAGGACATACCCACCCATGTAGCTTTAGATTACCTTAGTAGACACCTTTAGCTTCTCAAATATGCATTTGGATCCACAATGTACCTTGGAGCATCACCTTCAAATAGTTATGTCAAAACAGATAACTTTCAAAGTTGAAGGATTCCAAAAGCTTCCTATTTATGGACTTGATTCTTATCAAACATTCATTCAACGCTCACTCACTGGTTACAATTGACCTAAGAGCTTTTTGACATAGCTAATTGAATTCCTAAGCTTTCTATAGGAAGTTATCTCACTAATTTAGGCTAAGTGCATGATGAGAAATCATATTAAGAAGTTGGGGTTGTAATCCCGACTTTTCAGGAGGATGAGACTGAGCACACATAGGTGACTTGCAGAGAATGTATCTCACAGTCTACTAAATCAAATCCTCTGAAAATTGATAATTCACATAGAAATTCTAAGCAACATATAGAAAGTTGAATCACATCAATTGGATAAGTATATGCAGAGAACACATCAAAACAAATTCACTAAAATGAAGTCTTAGCAACAGATAACAATACACATGAAGTAACTTGCACTAACTGAACCAAATGTGTAGAATTATGAATGGAGGATACAAAGAAGATGATGTAGGCTTTCTCATGTATGTGTGGGCTTAGTGTCGCCACAAGATTGAAGCTCAGTGAGTCCTTCTTCCTTTTGTTCTACTTGCGACTAAAAGTTATGTGTTTTTATATATATGAGATAAATTTGAATTTTGAATCTCCCACCTAAAAGTGATCTTGCCTTTTAGGATCTTGATTGATTTGATTCCACCTACTAGGTAGGTATGACTTCCATCTTTTAATGCCACGAGATTCCTTCAATCCTTTACTTTTACATTTATCTCAAGTGTTAAAACTCATGGCTTTTACAAGAGGTGTTCATATGTGTCTTATGACTAGTCCTTCAAGAATTTATGCAATAAGTCTTGATATTTGGTCGAGCATCAAGGCTTGCCAAATGTACCAATAGCTTCCTCTCAAGCCTAAGATGCTTGAGTCTTCATTCCATAGGTATTTCCTACAATCCAATAATTGATTTAAACATGTTGAGCTTACTTCCATCAAGTGATTTAGTCATCATGTTTGCACATTGCATATGTTTAGATACATAGGACAATTGTATCTCCTTGCTGGCAATCTTTCTTGATATATTTAGATAGTGATGTGTGTGAACACAGTAGGATCACCGGGGTAGTTTTTTCCCTCTTTAGGAGGTTTTTTTCCCCCGGATTGTATATATGCATATTGCCCTAATGGGCTACTTATCTTTGTACATTCTCTAGTATTACATTCAATATTGTGTGTTGTGCTCCAAGCTTCTTCTTCTTCCTTGTGCTGTTCGCGTGCTTCCGCAAATGTCCAACTCCAACAATTGGTATTAGAGCAAGTAGTCGCTTCATCTAGGGCACTCTAAGCACTCCTCTAGTTGCAGTCTCAGAATCGCATGAATTTTGGTGAGCATACTCAGTGTGTTTTTGAGATCAGGCTATTTCATCTTTTTGTGCCAAAGCTATATACCAGTTTCTATCGCCAGTATAAGCGCCTTGAAGTCTGCTACAAGTCTAGTGGAATTCGTCTAGGTAGTTCTATTCAACTTTTTGAGATACAGTCAATTTTCTATATCAAGGTATTTTAGTCATCGGCCATGGCTGAAAGTAGTGATGTATTTTGTATGTTGGCTGTTGAGGATAAGTTGGATGGTACCAACTACCTGTTATGGGCTTATATGATGCGACATGTGTTAGTTGCAAAAGGACTGTGGAACATTGTGCAGCATGTTCAAAAAACATCCTATCACACTTGCAACTATTACAACTGCATGTACTGAAGCTGATGTAGAAGGTGTTGAAGATGATGATATTCTGCATATTCTTGTTTGTGCTACTGTTTTTGTTGCACCTACTGCAGAGCAGATTCGCTGGGATGGCAGAGATGCCCAAGCACATGCATTGATAGCTTTGTCCGTCAAACGTGCCATTATTCCTCACATTCGCTCTTACAGAACAACTAAGGATGCTTGGGATACACTTACCACATTGTACCAAGCTAGGAATGAGGCTCGTGTCGCTTTCCCTCGAAAATAGTTGGAGAGTGAGCACATGAATGAAGGTGATTCTATGGACAGTTTCCTAACAAAGATCAAAGACTTGAAGGAACAGTTGATTTCTGCTGATGAGGTTATACCAGATAGCTCACTTGTACAGATCATTCTGAATGGTCTTCCTGATTCATATCATAGTTTTGCTTCTACTCTTCGGTTGATGATGAAAGGCAATCCAAATGCCTTATCATTTGAGGAGTTAGTCTCTGTTCTGTTACAGGAAGATCAGTCCAGGCAGAGCAGGTCCATTATGCGAGTTGCAGATCAAGCTTTCCTGGCTAGTCAAAGAGGCAAAGGAAAATGGAGCTCTTCAACTAGTAAGCAGAAATCTGCTAATTCTGCATATTCGAAGAAGGAAGATAAAGATGAGAAGAAATAAAAAAAGTAGAAATTGTTTTGTAAGTACTGTAAAGGGAATGATCATATCATAAAGAACTATCCAAAACTGGTTGCTAAAGAGGCAAAGAAGAAAGAGGTTGGAATGGTTGTTGCAGAGGCCTCTACACCAAAAACAAAGTCTGCTAATCTTGTGCAGGAAGAAGAATGGGCGTTTACTACTCTCTGCACTTTTTGACCCATCTTCTCATGAGCAGTGCATGTCTACAGTAGACTCAGATGTTTGGTATTTTGACAGTGGGGCGACCAAACATATTACCTCACAGTGTAGGTTCTTCTCTTCACTTGAGTCTGGCCCTACAGGGAATACTGTTACATGCACCAACAACTCCTCTTATCCTGTTATGGGAGTTGGTAAGATCATTTGGACTATTGCTGATGGTAGTTCTTTCACTTTGTTAGATGCTTTATTTATGTCAGGGATCAAGAAGAACCTATTATCAGTTTTTGCATTAGCCAAGATTGGCTTGGTTGTGAAATTTGTTGATGACAGGTGTACAGTTCATAATCTGTCAAATGGCGATGTGATTATTGCTTTTGGTTTTTTTTGTCGTGGGTTGTATAAGCTCATAGACTATGAAAGATCTGTAAATGATTTGGCATGTGCAATAAATGATTCTCAGGCTATGTTAGATGCAAAACTTTGGCATGCACACTTTGGTCATCTGAATTTTGCTAGTTTGCTACACCTGCAAAAATTTGAAATGGTGTCCTCTTTGCCCAAACTTGAGGCACCTGGAAAACATGTTTGTGAAGGCTGTATTTTGGGCAAAATGAAGCATTTGTCCTTTCCAAAACATGGTTCAGTTTGGGCTACTCAGAAATTACAGCTTGTACATAGTGATGTCTGTGGTCCTATGTAGACACCTTCTTTTGGGAATTATCTTTACTTCATGATTTTCATCGATGATTTTTGCAGGCATGCATGGGTATATCCATTGAAGGCAAAGTCCGAAGTGTTCATGTGCTTCAAACAGGTTTTGGTTTTGGTTGAAAATCTATCAGCATGTAAAATGGGCACCCTCCGTTTTGATCGAGGGGGGGAATATATGTCTTTTGATTTTAATGCATTTTTGGTTGAACGTGGGATAAAACACCAGTGTACAGTGCCATATAAACCTCAATAGAATGGAGTTGCTGAACGAAAGAACAGGTCACTCATGGAGATGGCGAGGTGTATGGTCAAGAGTCAGGCTTTACCACATAGTTTCTGGCTTGATGCTGTCATGTGTGCAACATATGTACTGAACAGGTGTCCCACTAAAGCACTACAATCTATCACTCCATATGAGGCTTGGCATGAACGCAAGCCATTTGTTGCTCAGCTGTGTGTTTTTGGTTGTTTGGCATATGCATTAGTGTCTTAACAAAATCATAGAAAATTGGATGATAAAGCAATAAAATGTATTTTTGTTGGGTACAATTATGAAAGTAAAGGCTATCATCTCTATCATCCACAGACTAAACACATTCTGGTTAGCCGTGATGTTGTTTTTGTGGAAGATGCTATTCAACCATTGTTTTCATGTACTAAGGAGACATTTGTTACCTCCAAGACATGTATGATACTTTGCTACCTCTTTTTGCAGGTGGACAGTCTAGTGCTGGTCCTAATGAGGCAACTTATCAGCCTTTGCAGGTTTCATGTGATGATGCAGATAATTCCATTTCTGATGCAGATGTACATGACGCACTTATTGATGAGAGAGCTGATATTGAGTAGGCAAGAACTATGCCAAAATGGTTGGTGTAGACCTTGCGTGATAGCAAATTAGATGCACCTTTGTCATATCGTACTTGTTCAAGCTCTCAGAGTGCCTCTTTTGCATCAGATTGCTATGCAATGGCTGCATCTAGTCTCTGTGATGAGAATGAGCTTGTTTTGTTTGATGAAGCACAAAATTCAGAAAATTGGATGGCTACTATGCAATCTGAATATGATGCTATAATGAAGAATGGTACTTGGTCTTTCTGCGACTTGCCTCCTGGCAAGAAGGCCATTGGCACTAAGTGGGTATACAAGCTGAAGCGTAAACGAGATGGTACAATTGACAGGTATAAGGTTAGGCTTGTTGCAAAGGGCTATGCACAAGAAAGAGGCATTGATTTTGATGAGACCTTTGCACCTACATGCCATATGACTATTGTTCGGAGCATTTGTGCGCTTGCAGCTCATCATGGTTGGAATGTACATCAATTGGACATTAAAACAACATTTTTGAATGGTGACTTGCATGAAGAAGTGTATGTTTTTCAACCCCGTGGCTTTGTGCAGAAAGGGCATGAAAACCAGGTGTGCAGGTTAAAGAAGGCATTATATGGTTTAAAGCAAGCACCATGTGCTTGGTATGAGAAGATACATGCCTATTTGATTGCACATGGTTTTGAGAACAGTCCAACTGAAAGCACCTTATATGTTAAGTGTGCTAATGATGTGCTTCTGATCATTGTTGTCTATGTTGATGACATGCTGCTCATTGGTCCTATTGAGAAGCATATTGCTGATTTTAAGGCTGATTTGCATGCCTCATTTGAGATGTCTGATTTGGGGCATTTGCATCACTATTTGGGCATTCAGTTTATGCAAGTTGATGGTGGAATGGATTTGTGTCAGATGAAATATATTGACACATTATTGCAGCGTTTTGGCCTTGAAGACTGTAAGCCTATTGCCACTCCTATGGAGAATGTTTATGATTGAGTCTTCATGATGCTGGAGATGCATTTGATGTTGTTCTCTATCAACAGGCTGTTGGATGCTTGATTTACTTACACATTACTCGGCCAGATATTCAGTTTGCTGTCTCACAAATGAGTAGGTTTGTTAGCTCAGGAAATGGTTGGTTTTTATGCACTAAATGTTTCTATTGGGCAGGAGAATATGTCTGTCTCGTGAGAATTGTGCTATCTGCACCTGCAATATTAGAACTTTCCAAAGGAGGAGTGGAAAAAGTTGCAATAACATGATCAGATCAGATAGTATTCCTGGAGAGCCAGCGAGCCCATGATCCAGTTGCTGTTGATATTCTAAGGAAGATGGATGACATAAGTTTTCCTGCACGTTTAATGATGGTGATCCTATTTTTTCATCGCAACATAACGATAGGTGGATTCATACTAGTGTTGTTGCTGTTGAAAGTCAAGTGGATGTTATTCAGTCGAATGGAGAAGGTTTAAACCAGGAAAGACCATTGAAAAGGAGCTTCAGTGGAGCCCCTAGTGTCTCTTCTGGTGTGAAGTTGGAGCATATCAACAAGTCTTACAAATGGGCGACTATTTTGAAGGAGGAATTTGAAGTAGTATCTAGTGGCACTACAAGGGAAGAATTATGAGTGCTTTTGCAGAGCAAATGAATGTAGCTCGTAGACTTGAGGAAGTACAAAGTGATCTAAAATCATCACACAGACAAAGAAGGATTGGTTTTTGGAGTGTTGCTGCTTTGTTTGGTGCAACTCTCGTTGGTGTTTCTGCATTCCGATTGCACCCGCGAGCTATGGATTATATACTTAATGATGATATCAGCAAACAAATTGATTTGAAGGTAGGCATACAAAAGCTAGTACTTGTGCAAGGGATTTTCAAAGTCAATCTTGCAGTAGAGATCGAAGTTCCTCTTTAGTTTTAGATAGTCCACCTCAGGTTCGTTCATGTGAGTCTACGAGAGTTCAATTAAATTTACAGGGTTCTACACCTATTAATCTAGCAAATCATTTACATCAAGTACTACGATGGGCTTTAGGATCTATTGAGATCTTTCTCAACAGGCATTGCCCTCTTTATATGGTTATGGAAGCGGGCTCAAAAGGCTTGAATGATTGGCTTATATCAACGCCATTGTATACCCATGGGCATCACCTCCTCTCTTGGCTTATTGCTCATTACCTACAATCTGCCTACTCAGTGGCGAATTTATTGTCCTCACAATGGACAGCTATGCTAGTCTTTAGTTGCTTTCTGTTTTAGATGTCAGAGAAACACAGGCTGGCACTTTCCGTTTTTGTGCAGAAAGGGGAGAAGAATTTTGTGTGGCTCTATGTTCATGACACGGACGACGGATTTTGATCTCCGACTGTTTTGTTTTACCTGTCGAGAAAAAGATAAAGGGGGGAGGCTGGCTCGTTTGGCGAAGGCGGATGTTTTGCAAAAGGATTGCTATTTGGGGAAGAACTGGCTTGGCTGGAACATATAAGGGGGATGCTCTGAGGGGAGGACTGGGTGGCTGGCATCGAGTGTTGATATATTTAGGTAGTGATGTGTGTGAACACTCTAGGACTGTCGGGGCACTTTTTTCCCTCTTTAGGAGGTTTTTTTCCCCCGGCTTGTATATACGCCTATTGCCCTAATGGGCTACTTATCTTTGTACATTCTCTAGTAATACATTTTCAGTCTTGTGTGTTGTGCTTCAAGCTTCTTCTTCTTCCTTGTGTTGTTCGCGTGCTTCCGCAAACGTCTAACTCCAACAATTGGTATCAGAGCAGGTCGTTGCTTCTTCTAGGGCGCCGTCGACACTCCTCCATTTGCAGTCTCAGATTCGCACAAAATTTGGTGAGCATACTCAGGGTGTTTCCGAGATCAAAACAGCTTTGCTGTGTGGTGGCGAAATCGCGATCTGAGCTCGTTTTGGCCTCCGAACGCACTATCGCAGTGCTTGTGCAGGCTATTTCGTCCTTTTGTGCCAAAGGTATATACCAGTTTCTGTTCGCCAGTTTAAGCGTCTCGAAGTCTGCTACAGGTCTAGCAGAACTCGTGTGGGCAGTTCTGTTCAACTTTTTGAGATACAGTCAATTTTCTGCATCAAGGTATTTTAGTCACCGGCCATGGCTGAAAGCAGTGATGTATTCCGTATGTTGGCTGTTGAGGATAAGTTGGATGGTACCAACTACCCATTATGGGCTTATATGATGCGACATGTACTGGTTGCAAAAGGATTGTGGAACATTGTGCAGGGTGTTGAAAGACGTCCTGTTACACCTGTAACGACAGGTACTACAAATACAGGTGTTGGAGCTGATGAAGATGGTGTCGAAGATGATATTCCGCAGATTCCTGTTCGTGCTGCTGTTTCTGTTGCACCTACTGCAGAGCAGATTCGTTGGGATGGCAGAGATGCCCAGGCACATGCATTGATAGCTTTGTCTGTCAAACGTGCCATTATTCCTCACATTCGCTCTTGCAGAACAGCAAAGGATGCTTGGGATACACTTACCACTTTGTACCAGGCTAGGAATGAGGCTCGTGTTGCTTACCTCCGAAAACAGTTGGAGAGTGAGCACATGAATGAAGGTGATTCGATGGACAGTTTTCTTACAAAGATCAAAGACCTGAAGGAACAATTGATTTCTGCTGATGAGGTTATACCAGATAGCTCACTTGTGCAGACCGTTCTGAATGGCCTTCCTGATTCATATCAGAGTTTTGCTTCTACTCTTCGATTGATGATGAAAGGCAATCCGAATGCCTTGTCATTTGAGGAATTAGTCTCTGTTCTGTTGCAGGAAGATCAGTCCAGGCAGAACAGGTCCATTATGCGTGTTGCAGATCAAGCTTTCCTGGCTAGTCAGAAGGGCAAAGGAAAATGGAGCTCTTCTACTAGTAAGCAGAAATCTGCAAATGCTGCACAATCGAAGAACCAGGATAAAGATGAGAAGAAATCAGAAAAGCAGAAATTGTTCTGCAAGTACTGTAAAGGAAATGATCATATTATAAAGAACTGTCCAAAACTGGCTGCTAAAGAGGCAAAGAAGAAAGAGGCTGGAATGGTTGTTGCAGAGGCCTCTACACCAAAAACAGAGTCTACAAATCTTGTGCAGGAAGAAGAATGGGCGTTTACTACTGTCTGCAGTTTTGACCCATCTTCTCATGATCAGTGCATGTCTGCAGTAGACTTAGATGTTTGGTACTTTGACAGTGGGGCGACCAAACATATTACCTCGCAGCGCAGTTTCTTCTCTTCACTCGAGCCTGCCCCTACAGGGAATACTGTCACATGCGCCAATAACTCCTCTTATCCTGTTATGGGAGTTGGTAAGATCATTCTGACTACTGCTGATGGTAGTTCTTTCACTTTGTCAGATGCTTTATTTGTGCCAGGGATCAAAAAGAACCTGTTATCAGTTTCTGCATTAGCCAAGATTGGCTTGGTTGTGAAATTCGTTGATGACAGGTGTACAGTCCATGATCTCTCAAATGGCGATGTGATTATTGCTTCTGGCATTTTATGTCGTGGGCTGTATAAGCTCATAGACTATGAAAGATCTGTGAATGATTCGGCATGTGCAGTTCATGATTCTCAGGCTATGTCAGATGCAAAGCTTTGGCATGCACGCTTTGGTCATCTGAATTTTGCTAGCTTGTTACGCCTGCAGAAATCTGAAATGGTGTCCTCTTTGCCCAAACTTGAGGCACCTGGAAAACATGTTTGTGAAGGCTGTATTTTGGGCAAAATGCAGCGTTCTTCCTTTCCAAAAGATGGTTCAGTTCGGGCTATGCAGAAATTGCAGCTTGTACATAGTGATGTCTGTGGTCCTATGCAGACACCCTCTTTTGGAAATTACCTTTACTTCGTGACTTTCATTGATGATTTTTCCAGGCATGCATGGGTATATCCACTCAAAGCAAAGTCCGAAGTGTTCATGTGCTTCAAACAATTTTTGGTTTTGGCTGAAAATCTGTCAGCATGTAAAATGGGCACCCTCCGTTCTGATCGAGGGGGGGAATATATGTCTTCAGATTTTAATGCATTTCTGGCTGAACGTGGGATAAAACACCAGTGTACAGTGCCGTATACACCTCAACAGAATGGAGTTGCTGAACGAAAGAACAGGTCACTCATGGAGATGGCGAGGTGCATGGTCAAAAGTCAGGCTTTACCACATAGTTTCTGGCTTGAGGCTGTCATGTGTGCAGCATATGTACTGAACAGGTGTCCCACCAAAGCGTTGCAGTCTATCACTCCATATGAGGCTTGGCATGACCGCAAGCCATCTGTTGCTCATCTGCGTGTTTTTGGTTGTTTGGCATATGCATTAGTGCCTGAACAACATCGCAGAAAATTGGATGATAAGGCAGTAAAATGTATTTTTGTTGGGTACAGTTCTGAAAGTAAAGGCTATCGTCTATATCATCCACAGACTAAACGCATTCTGGTTAGCCGTGATGTTGTCTTTGTGGAAGATGCTATTCAGCCATTGCTTTCATGTACTAAGGAGACATCTGTTAGCTCCAAAGACATGTATGATACTTTGATGCCTCTTTTTACAGGTGGACAGGCTAGCGCTGGTCCCAATGAGGCAACTTCTCAGCCTTTGCAGGTTTCATATGATGATGCAGATCATTCCATTTCTGATGCAGATTTACATGATGCACTTGTTGATGAGAGAGTTGATATTGAACAGGCAAAAACTATGCCAAAATGGCTGGTGCAGACTTTGCGTGACAGCAAATTAGATGCACCTTTGTCATATCGTACTCGTTCAGGCTCTCATAGTACCTCCTTTGCATCAGACTGCTATGCTATGGCTGCATCTAGTCTCTGTGATGAGAATGAGCCTGTTTCTTTTGATGAAGCACAAAATTCAGAAAATTGGAAGGCTGCTATGCAATCTGAATATGATGCTATAATGAAGAATGGTACATGGTCTTTATGTGACTTGCCTCCTGGCAAGAAGGCCATTGGCACTAAGTGGGTATACAAGCTGAAGCGTAAACCTGATGGTACAGTTGACAGGTATAAGGCTAGGCTTGTTGCAAAGGGTTATGCACAGGAAAGAGGCATTGATTTTGATGAGACCTTTGCACCTACATGCCGTATGACTACTGTTCGGAGCATTTGTGCACTTGCAGCCCATCATGGTTGGAATGTACATCAGTTGGACATTAAAACAGCATTTCTGAATGGTGACTTGCATGAAGAAGTGTATGTTTTTCAGCCCCGTGGCTTTGTGCAGAAAGGGCATGAAAACCAGGTGTGCAGGTTAAAGAAGGCGTTATATGGTTTAAAGCAAGCACCACGTGCTTGGTATGAGAAAATACATGCCTATCTGATTGCACATGGTTTTGAGAACAGTCCAACTGAAAGCACCTTATATGTTAAGCGTGCTAATGATGTGCTTCTGATCATTGTTGTCTATGTAGACGACATGCTGCTCACTGGTCCTCTTGAGAAGCATATTGCTGATTTCAAGGCTGATTTGCATGCCTCATTTGAGATGTCTGATTTGGGGCATTTGCATCACTATTTGGGCATTCAGTTTATGCAAGTTGATGGTGGAATGGCTTTGTGTCAAACGAAATATATTGACACATTATTGCAGCGTTTTGGCCTTGAAGACTGTAAGCCTATTGCCACTCCTATGGAGACAGGTTTACGATTGAGTCTTCATGATGCTGGAGATGCATTTGATGCTGTTCTCTATCAGCAGGCTGTTGGATGCTTGATTTACTTATGCATTACTCGGCCAGATATTCAGTTTGCTGTCTCACAGATGAGCAGGTTTATGCATTGCCCAGGAGTCACGCATTGGAAAGCGGTTAAGCGCATCTTTCGCTACTTGAGTGGTACTCGGCTACTTGGGTTGTTTTATCCCAAGGGGGGATCACTACCGCCAGATTTGCATGCTTTTTCTGACTCAGATTGGGCTGGTTGCTATGACACTCGTGTGTCCACCAGTGGTTTTTGCTTCATGCTTGGTAGCTCATGTATATCTTGGTTGAGCAAGAAGCAGCCTACTGTGGCCACTTCCAGTTGTGAGGCTCAGTATAGGGTAGCTTTCACAGCGACTGTTGAGTGTGTGTGGCTTAGACGCCTTATGGCTGATTTGGGTGTTGGCCAGTCTTCTGCCACCACCATCTTCACTGACAGTCAGAGCGCATTGGCAGTTGCGAGGAACCCTGTGTTCCATGCTCGCACTAAGCACATTGAGGTGCATTATCACTATGTCAGGGAGAGGTTCTCTGCTGGGGAGATCAGCTTGGCATATGTGCCCACGCAAGAGAACATTGCAGACCTTTTCACGAAGGCTCTGCCTAGGGAGAAGTTTGAAGCTTTCCGCAAAGCTTTGGGCTTACTTCCTTTTGTGGAGTGATTTCCACATAGCTCGGCACTTCCTTATACATGAGTGCCAGCTCCTTGTTCACCGCATCACTCCCAGGGGGGATTTGTTGATATATTTAGGTAGTGATGTGTGTGAACACTCTAGGACTGTCGGGGCACTTTTTTCCCTCTTTAGGAGGTTTTTTTCCCCCGGCTTGTATATACGCCTATTGCCCTAATGGGCTACTTATCTTTGTACATTCTCTAGTAATACATTTTCAGTCTTGTGTGTTGTGCTTCAAGCTTCTTCTTCTTCCTTGTGTTGTTCGCGTGCTTCCGCAGACGTCTAACTCCAACATCGAGGGGGGTCTGACTTCTGAAAGGGGGGGTCTTGTCTATCTTGCTTGTCTATGTAGGTGTGGGAAAGGCGGACTTATTTGGATTCCGTGCTGGATACACACCCATATACATCTGCTAAGGGGAAAGCCATATCATCGAGGAGGCAAGGGAGAAGAACAGAGCATTCGGTGGAAGAGGACGGGACTCATCGGGAAGTTATTGGAATGGAGGTACTCAGCAAAACAGTTGAGGAGACGTGAGGGCATTTGCTGGGGGTCCTTCTCAGAAGAAATTTTCAGAGGGCTCACACTCAAACGTGTTTGGTCTGCTGTTGTGCGTCCTTCTGAGGAGAGAATGATTAACAGAAGTTCGCATGGCCCCATCGATCTTTCCCGTTGTAGAGGCCTACCCATGAGAGGGTCCATATAACTTTCATTGAGGGCGTCTACTGCTATGCAGTTCCAGATTCGGAGTTAAATCGAAGGAGGTCATATAAGTCGATCTGCAATACAATGTATACAACCGGATTGTGTGCTGACACCAAGGTGGACAAGGCGTTTGGAAGCATAGGAAGTCAATCAACAGGCGAAGGTCACTTTACTCTCTACAACACTATTGTCTGTTGTGTCCCGTTGTATTGCATGTGCTTATGCATGTTACGCACAGGAAAATAGATAGGTAAGTGCTGGAATAGGAAGGCTTTTGTCCCATGAAAGACTGATATTGTTTAAAAAGGAGACAGCACAAGCTAGATATTCTGCCATTGCATTTCTTCATTAACGCTTGATGAGTACAAGGAGTGTGGTGATTATAAAGATTAATTTGCAGTACAAAAATCTGAGAAATCTCGGGCCTACTTTGATTCGTGCATATGGGGGGATCAACCAATAAATATCTGACGAAGAGTTTAACATGAACCGCATGCATATAGGATTTGTTACTTATCGTTCATGCAAGCATGACATGTTCCTATTGCATTTGTCCGCCAGTAATGTGATGTTGATGACGCATTTATAAGCAAGGTATATTAATCTCGTTCAGAATGGTATGGGATTCTGGAAAGCTACAAGAGAAAGAGAGAAAAAAGGGGGGGAAATAATACATTAGATGATTCTGTATTGTTGATGAGAAAAGGGGTTGCTTTATGTGCGTATCTTGGTCGAGGGAGGAAACCATATGCTTTTAATCTTTGTGCATTCGGCATTTGAGAAGATATTGGATCAAAGCACCTATGTGAATTGAGGCACTGAGATAGAAGGCTTCATGTCTATTGGCCCAAATCAATTGATATTTTCAAAGATGTTCAGCGGACGTCCATATGCAATATGATGCAAGTATTATATTTTCATTCAGGTATCCCAGCTAATAATGCCCTTCAAGGATGTTTTGATATTGCATTCCCTTCTCCCTTACATTTGTGTGACTGTCGAAAGTGAACTGGCGTTCTTCCTCTACAATTCCCATATGATTGCGGGTGTGAGTGTAAAATGGAATTGATCTATGTTGAAAACAATGTCCACGGATCTGTTGAAGTGGTTCCGTTCGCATAACAAAGTACCTAAGCATTCATGAATATCCTATCCACTTCTGCTCTATTAGGGGTGTGCATGCGTGGAAGTGCAAGAGGTTGGAAGAGAAGAGGGAGAGTATTGAAATGCGGTGAAGTATATGTATGGGCATTTGAGTGATGTGTTGAGAGTATGTGCGAGAGTGCATGTATGTGCATATAAGGGGGACGCTGAAAGAAAGAGGAAGTGAGGTGGAAAAGAGCGATAAGGAAGGGAATTGGCAGAGAATACATATGTGTCTAAGAGAGACAAAGATTAGGGTGTGCATGTGAGTGCATGGGGGTCGATAGGTGGGTTGAAGTGCATGCGGGCGCAAGTGTGAATGCGAGAGTGAGTGAGAAAGAAACTTAGGAAGAGAGAGAGGTTGTGTGTGAGTGAAACGGTACAGGTGAAAAAAAAAAAAAAGAAGTGGGAGTGGTAGCAAATTTGTGTGCAAGTGCGGCATGTCATAGCCTATAGGTGTGAGAGTGATAGGGAATGTGCGGGAAGGGGAAAAAGAGAATGTGTGTGTGGGTATATGTATGAGCAGGTGGATGCGAGTATATGGGTTTGAGACTCTATGTGTGATGGTGTGAGAAATGGAGAAAGGGAAGCAGTAAAAAAGAGAGCGAGGTCACATAAGTCAACCACCAAAGTTGGATCCCCATTAGTGTATGCCTTCAGTCTGCTAGTCTTCTACCTCTTTTCCAAACATTTCGAGATGTAGCTGTGGACCGAGAGTGATACAACTTCACCGAGTCCAAGGGGGGTTTGGGCAGAGTATAGACATCTATCTCTACCTTTTCCCTGGGTATAAAGAGTAAACATTTTGGTGATCCTACTGGGGATCCCAAAGGAGGATATATTTGAGAGCAATTTTAGACTCAGAATAAAAGAAAGTGGCATAGTATAAGTTAGTTGAACAGACCTTAGGTGTGTGTAAGACATTTTCCCTAGGACCGCAGAGGAAAAACATTTTGGTGCGTTTGCCGGGAAAAGCTTGGCACGTCTCTATAAGAGAGTGCCATAGGTTCGCCTAGCGTCACATGTTGGCCGAGCTTGCGGACCCCAGATCTAGTACATGAGCGAGGGGAGCTCATCCTCAGGAGCAACACGAACGCAAAGAGAGGAACGCGCTCAGAGAAGAGCCCTTGAAAGAGAAAGGAAGAGGTGGGAATCGCAAGGTGAGTCAACCTCGACTAGGTCGAAGAAATCTGCCAAAAACGTGTACTCCTGTAGGAGAGTCGCGAATCAAGTGCGAAAGTTTGAAGGAGGGATCCTGAGGCCGCGTGTGCTAAATTTCTGGGATCGAAGTGATAGTGACATCACACCTCTGTTCGAAATGGCTCAGCGAATTTCGGTTCACTTGGGGGACTTCACCAAGTTCTCAGGTGCTTGGGACGAGGATCCTGATAGTTTTATCCAGCTGTTTGAGGTTACGTGTGCAGCCAATGAGGTAGTAGACCAGGCTCAAAGGTTGAGGATCTTTCCGGCTACTCTTCGTGATGAGGCAGCCAACTGGTATGGGAATTTGACACCTCAAGAGTGTGGAACTTATCAGATGCTCAAGGAAGCCTTCTTGGCAAAGTTTCGACGATAAGGCTTCCAAGATAGATTGGCCCAACAGATGGATTACTTGCGACAAGGAGTCAATGAGAGCATCGATAACTACATTCAGAGAATGGAAACGTTGGTAAGAAAGATGGGCACGAATGCCCCGAACGATGAGACATTGAAAAGAAGATTCATTTTGGGATTGAGAGATCCTACGGCACAGCAGCATATCAGCCTGACAAGACCGACAACTTTAATGGATGCTAAGGAACAAGCAAGGCTTTGGGAGGAAGTACAATTATGTCAACAGGGGAAGATGGAGCTCTTATACGAGCCAATGGGAGGCCCAGGTAACATACCAATAAAAGATCCTGGCCAGGGAAGTCCCGCATTGACGACTCCAGCTTTTGTAGCTGCCACTAGCACGGCAGGCGAGGTAAAGCCTACGCTAACTGAAGAACGAATATTGGAGTTGGTCACGCAAGCTATAAAAGCTGCCACAATGACCCAGGAAACATACAGAGTAAAACCAGAGGTAACTACAAACCCCAACCAAGTGTTTAGATCGAATACATGGTGTGGAAAGTGCCATGGTTACGGCCATTTGGCTTCAGAATGCCCTACAGTCTCGAGAGTATTCACAGATAGATCACCACCTAGAATGCGTTGTACTTTTTGTGGAAGAACAAATCACACGGAGGACAGATGTTACAATAAGAGAGCCTATGAAGAGAGGACCATGAAATCGGGAGATACAAGAGAAAGACCTTACACGGGATTGCCCGCTCAAAGTGTCCCACCTACATCTCGTTGGGAAAACAGACCGACTTATGGATATGGTGCTTAGGGTCAAGGAGGGGACTATCCGAGAGGAGTTGCACGTGATCAAAGAAGAGATGGTCCAATCCAGTGCTGGAGATGCCACGGCTTTGGCCATACTCAATCTAGATGTCCAAACGAAAAGAAACCAGTTGATTATACCCCACTATGTAGGTATTGTAGTGGAGAGGGCCACTTTGATGAAGATTGTCCAAAACAAAGAGCTTCCACTGGCAAGGATAAGGGACCAGTAGGGTCCTCGAATTATGTTGATACTTAGATGCATTCCACATCGAGAGTTCAAGAGCACGTTCCTACGATCGGAGTAGTGTTCAAGACACCGAACCCTCAAGAAGGTTCTAGCTCGTCGATGCACTTTGTGGATGCTTACCAGGCCAAGAAACCGCATAAAGAGCCCACTATGGCAGTAGTCACAAGAACTCAAGAGTATTTGAAGAAAAATCCAGAAGAAGAAAGCGAAAAAGCTAGCCAGGAGAACATAACCAAACATGGAGAGGTAGAGAACCAAGTTGGAGGATTTGATGAGCAGCAAGAGTTTGAGGATGGGGAAGAGATAGAGATTCTTCCACCAGTGACCAAGGAGTTTGTGCCAGGCATAGCACCATTCCCTGAAAGATTGAAGGCTCCTAAGAGTAGGAAGGAAAGACAAAGTTTGGAGGAAGTGGACATTGTAAAGTTGCTCGCGGACACGGAAGTCACGCTAGACATTGGCACATTGCTGAAATGTTCACCTGCATATAGGAAACAATTCTACAACGAATATATTAAGAAGCCGAGGAAAGCTCGAGATAAAAAGAGACAAGATAAAGGTGTCCAAGGGATCATTCAAAGTATTACGATGCAAATTGATTTGAATGCTCCAGCTGTGACAGTCGAGATTAAAGGGTATGCAGTCCCTGGTGCTCAGTTAGATAGTGGAGCCGCAGTCAACCTTATGACTGAGTTCATGATGAAAGCTTTGGGCCTCAACCACATGGAAGAAACTCCCATGTCCTTGAGAATGGCAGATCAAACACAAGTGAAGCCTGCGGGTCTTTTGAAGAATGTAAGTACAGTTGTGGGTGGTCTAGAGTATAAAGTTGATTATCTGATAGTAAGACCAAGGACCTCAGAGGCTACCTTCTCGATCTTACTTGGACGGCCATGGCTGGTGCAAGCCGAATGTGTGCACAATTGGCGCACAGGATTTATCACAATTGGACCGAAGGTTGATCGAATACAACTTCAAGTGTCTCCAAACTTGACCGGCAAGAAATCGACAACAGCTGAGGAAAGGGAGCAAAAAGCGAAGGAAGAAGCCAATATTGAAGATGAAAGCTGACCAAAGAAAGAAGAACTAGATGCTTTAAAGCATTGGCAGAAGAAGGATGCAAGTGCAAAAGCTTACATCTACAATACAATCTCATATCATTTGCTACCACACATCAAAGGATTGGAATCAGTTGGAGATATATGGAATGCATTCGAATATCATTTCCAAAGTACTATCAAAGTAAGGAAAGCAAGTCTATGGTTAGAGTCTACAACATTCAAGAAGAATCCAAGTCAAAGCATTGGTGATTATGTCACTAAGATGAAGGAACTTGCAGATAGTCTTGGATCCATAGCATACAAAAGCATGGCGGGAGTAAAAAGAAAAGAAGATGATATGAAGAAACAGAGAATGTCAATTAGTGATTGAGGGGGAGCTATTGGAGAACCAATCACAAATCGGACATTAATTTGAAGGTCAAAATCTAAGAAGAAAAGCAGATGCCTATGTGAAGGGACAATTTCACACATGTACTATAATTGTAAAGTTAGTTTGTATCAACTCACATGTTGAGATGGAAAGTGAGAAAAAGGTAGAGAGAGAGAGAGAGAACGTGAGAAGGAGTTCATTTTGTATCACATGAGTATAGTTGGGCTTCTCTGAGTAAGAAAGAACTTATAAACTTCTGAGTTTTTCATAGCTATGAGAAGAACTAAGTAAATTTCTGTGTATGAGACTCTCTCCTCCATATTCATGCTTTGTTTGTTGTGATAATGCGTTCAAAATTTGAAGTTTTCCAAGCAACTCGATGCTTGGCATCGAGTTTGTGTTGATAAGTCCTTGATTTATTCTGTGAGGGTTATCTACTGTTAGAGCTTCTTAATAACATGAGCTTTGTGGAGCAACTCAATGCCTAGCATTGAGTTTCAATGTAAAGTTGATAGCTAGCATTGACTTCTGACATAAAAGTTTTTTACTTCATGTATGTGTTCAAGAGACTAGTTCAGATGCTGAAAAAGTGGCCTAAAACACATGAATTCGATGCATGGCATCGAATTCTTGCTAGAAGTCGATGGTAGGCATCAAATTTTCATTATAGTGGCATCGAATTCTTGCTAGAAGTCAATGCTAGGCATCGAATCTTCATTATAGGGACATGTTTTTTTATTGAAACAATCAAGATTTCCAGTTTTGGCAGCTCATACATAGTCATCTTGTGAAGGCCATAACTTGATGTGTGGTGCTCTGTTTTTAGCATCTAATAGCTTGTTGGAAAGCTGTTCTCTTCTACTTTTATGATCAAAATATCTTGGAAAAATAATATTTTTTGAAGGAGAAATAAGCAAAAATCTGAAGGTATATCATTTTAGTGACTAGAAATTTCTGAAGGAGTAAAGTTCTCAGGTTTGGCTATCATTTTTCAAAGTATGGAGAAGCATTGAGTTAATGGTGACCATAGAGGTGTTATAGTGTCACATTAATTCTTTCCTTGTGATGTTTCACACATCAATAGATCGAGATCAAGTGTTTGCTAACATTGGGGACTAGAGACATTGGAGTTCTTATTCATCCATCTTTGCTATTTGGATGAATTTAGTTCATTGAGCTAGAAATTACTTTGATATGTTTTCTTTTTTTAGCATATTTTGTGTAGGTATTTACTTTCAGCATCACTAGTACTCTTTTAGATTCATTTCAATGATCATTCATTAATGGATTTAGCTTCTTCCACTCTAGTGAATTCATCTTCTATAGAAGTTTCATTTGACCTAATGTGTCAATCTTGAAATAATCATGTAGACCAAGACACTATTTACATTCTTCTTTCCACTTATTTGCTTCCTATAGAACAAAATATGTGTCGATCCTGTAACATTCCTATAGACCAAGAAACTATAGATTTTCTTAGTTCCATATATTTGCTTCCTATGGAATAAATCTAGGCATCTCCCACTGAAAACAAAAGGGAACTCTTCCTAAACTTAGTTAAGTTACTTAATTTCTTTACACTTGCATGTCTTAGATCATTCATACATTAGCACATACTCATACTCAATCATCTCAATTAGCTTCAACCTTGCTCCAGCTCAAAGGGATGAAAACTTCCAACAAAAGAGAGCTAAAAATGTAGAGAATTTCCATCCAGAAATGGCTAAAATTTTTAAGCAAAAAATGTTCCAAACTGTTGGAAATTTTGAGCCACATATGAATGAACATTTGTGTCAAACTATGGCTTAAAATGAGCATGAAATTCAGCCCATGCATGATATACATGTTGAAGATGTATAACATAACGAACACATGTATATTAAGAATGCACAAAGTATGCCAAAGTGGCTGAAACAAACTTTGTATGATAGCAAATTGAGTGCACCTTTTCTTGGTAGAACAAGGTCAAGCTATTGCCATGCATCAAGTAATTTTGTGGATTATTCTCTTATTGCAACAACATGTAGTGAATATCCACTTACTTTTGAAGATGCATGTGAAAATCCACATTGGATGAATGCTATGCAATTAGAAATGGATTCGATACATAGGAATGGTACTTGGGAGTTATGTGAATTTCCAAAAGGAGAAAACACAATTGGTACAAAGTGGGTTTACAAGATTAAGAGAAAGTCTGATGGTAGCATTGATCGCTACAAAGCTAGATTGTTTACTAGAGGATATGTGCAACAATATGGCATTGACTATGAGGAAGCTTTTGCACCTACTTCACACATGACTATCATTCATATCATGGTCGCATTGGTTGCCCAACAATGTTGGAAAGTACATCAACTCGACATAAAAACAACTTTCGTGAATGATGATTGGCAAGAAGAGGTTTATGTGAAGCAACCTCCTAGATTTTCCATGAAATGGCAAGAACATATTGTTTTTCACTTGTGTAAAGCCTTGTATGGTCTCAAGCAATCTCCATGTCCATGGTAGGACAAAATTCATAAGCACTTGATTGCCCTTGGCTTCACATGTAGTCCAATTGAAAGTAGAATGTATGCACATATAGATGCGGCTGATCTTACTGTGCTTGTTCTTTATGTTGATGACATATTCTTGAGTGGGTCATGTAAAACAAAACTTAAAATGGCTGATTTTTAGCATACTTTTGATGTCACTTATCTTGGTCTTTTGAGCTACTACTTAGGCATCCTGTTTGTATCTGTTGATGGGGGAACTCTCATGCATCAAGCAAAGTATGTTGAAAAACTAGTTCAATGTTTTGACTTTGAGGATTGCATGCCAGTTTGTACACCAATTGAGATTGTATTTTCATTTTTGCTAGACAATATGCTTACACGAGAAAGATTGTTGAGGAACCCACATGCTTTGAAGAAACAAACACATGCAAAAATGGCAAGAAGCTATGCAAGAGAAGATCAAGGCTTTGGAGAAAAATTACACTTGGAAGCTAGTGCTTAGAAAGAAGGATTTGAAGGTTATAAGGTAATATAGAAAATTGAATGATAAGGTTGTCAAATGCATTTTTCTAGGATACGATTATGAAAATGAGGGTTAATTGAGATGTAGTATTTATGAGGATATAATTCAAACCCTACTCTTGTGTACAAAGGAGACACTAGTTAGCTCCAAAGATGTGTAGGATAGTTTGTTGCCTTTGTTCTCTAGTTTAGGGTTATTTGAGATGTAGTTTTGGGGAGGATGCAATTTAACCCCTATTGTCGTGTACAAAGGAGACACAAATAAGCTCAAAAAGTGTGAACATTTTGAAATTAAGGGTTAGGTGAGATTTATTATATTTGACGATGCAATGCAGTCTCTACTCTCATGTACAAAAGAGACACTAGTTAGCTCAAAAGATGTGTCAGATACTTTGTTGCCATTGTTCTCTAGTGTGCAATCACATGTATCTTCAAGTTGGGTAATTTCTTAGCCTATGCAATTTTAACACTTCCACAATCATAAACTATCCCCAATCACAAGCTCCAATCACTCAAGCATAGTACAAGTGAGAAAAGGAAAAACTTACATAAGACAAAGGAAAATCCACCACCACAAAGATGACAAGATCTGATGTAGAGAAGGAGGAGATCTAGTATTATATATTTGAATGATATATGATAGCTCTTAAAAAATAACTTCCTGATGAATCATTGACCTCCTAACTAACCTTGAGCTATCACAATCTCATTCACACCCACACTCTCAATCTCACTCTCACTCATAATTTGACTATGAATCATAATCGCATGATAATTCTCTGATTTCCAGCCTCTTCTTACAGATGTAGTGATCTCCTCCAAACCAAAATTGATCATGCCTCCTCAAGGAAGTGCATGATGTACATAATTTATCAAAAGCTACACCTCCCCATGTTGCATGCAGAACTTTCATATAAAGCATGTGTTTTAGTGGTCCATTGCTCACTTTTGTGACACCTATCATAAGTAGAAGAAAAAGCAACGAAAATACATATCAATCCACATCCACTATATGCATGTGAACAAGTAAGCATCAAAATCACAAATTCAATAATAATAAAGAAGCCCAATTTTATTTGTATAAAGTGCTAAAAAATTCCACACTTTTTGGGCTTTGTTACTCAAAAATAGTGTATAATTTCAAAATGCTTGTGAGAGGCAAAAACAGTAAGCTCTTTGATCTATGCAAGAGTTTAAACATGCCCTAGGTCCAAATTGGCCTCCAAGTATTATTTTTCAACCTCGCAACTTTATTCTATAGAGAGAATAAAATCAAGGCATTATCTTACATTGAACTAACTTTAGAGCCCAATACAAAATACTTAGAACATGATTCAAAAAATTTTTACACTAACACTTTTATTCTCCCATATGTGCTCTACCTTTCTCACATGCAAACTTGTTCCCTTTATTTCATCTTCATGTCTAATTTTCAAGTAGAACATATGATCTGATTGATTTTAGAGAGAGAATATAAAATTTGTCATCCTTAGATTTTGTCTATATGCATAAAATGACCTAAGTACTTAGATTTAATGTAATATTACTTGCTTATAATAAAAGCTCTCTCTCCCTCTAGTCAAAATGTTATGGAAAAGGGATTGCTTTAGAATACACATGAGCTAAACTCCATCAAATTTCAATCAAAATGCATATTATTCCCTATCATTAGTCTATGTGACTTGGATGTCAAAATAATCATACAAAATCTTGACTCCTATAGTTTTCAAAAACTATTTCACATCCTACAAAGAGAGGTAGACAATAGATTGTATAGTAGGCCTTTTGTTGGAATCATTGGCTACATAAAAATTTTAGTATCAGAGAAGAAGATCAAAATACCCATTATACTTTGGCATTTTCTTCAATGATCACTTCCACAAAGTTGATGCAGAACATAGAGGATAGAGAAGCATTCCACTAACCACCATTTCACACTAGTGTTGTACCAAAATAGGACACTATAATGTCTTTTCTTTTACAAATTAAAAAAAGTCACATGTAATAATCAAAATTTTGAAAAAACCTTCAAGCCTCATGAAGATTTATACCTAGATGTTGTTGGAAGAGATGGATGGATACCTCAAGGAAGTGAGGTGGTACTACTAAAACTTGCTTTGTACTTGCCCTAAATCACTTCACATTTTGATAGTAGGCCCTTTTAGCTTGCAAATGACACCAAAAAATTACCTATGTGCTTTGTAGATGATCCTTCAACCAATTGAATCAAAATAGACTACTTCACAAATAGCTAGTCTCACAAAACTTGCTATTTTGGTCTAGACACTTGCTGGTTCTTTTGCTCAGTGCTCACAGTACAGACACAATTGATTAAATTCCTTTTGAGGGGATCAAATTAGCTTAGATAGTTGATGATTAATAGTGGAATCATTTAGAATGACAAACCATACACTGATAAATCAATTTAGCAATCCAAGGATTACCCTCGACTTTTTAGGGACTAAGTAGTAGATGACTAGTGAGCAGTTCAATGGCAATTTCTCCCAAATGGCTGAACTAAAAGCTTTGAAACTTCGACAGAATAAAATAGACTTTGAGCTGGTTCCAAAAGCTATAGATCATGCAAAATGGGAAATCAATGAGATATGATCAAACCAAGTTCATTGTTGTGAGAGGTCATAGCAGAGAAGTAGACAGAGATGATCAATCAATTATATGTATTATAAAACATGATTGTACAAGAACATTGGCATTCTAATGATGCTCAATGATAGTGATCTAAGTGATCTATGATGTAAGCCACTTAGTCCCTACAAATGATCAAGGAGAAGGCACAGAATGAGGCACCATGGCTGCAAGATTTACAAAGCCTCTTTTTATAAGAGTCCTCTTTGAAGTTTGAATTTGAATTAAAGTTTTGGCTCCAACTAAAAGTTATTCCCTTGATCTAGGATATATTCTCTCATTGAAAACGTGTAGCTAATACACTTCCTACCTCCACGAGATACAAGGCTCTTGAAAGATTCTCAATGATTTAACCTTTTACAAATGGTAAATGATCCAATGTTAAAAGCAATGTTTCACATGCTTCATCAAGTAGTTGTACATATTTGCTTCCATGCCTAGCCAAATGTGAAGGCGGATATTTGCACCAAAAGCTCCCCCTCAAGCCAAACATTTTGGCTTGGATAGCTTCATCAATCTTCTTGAATATCCTGCAATCCAATCATGGTTTTAAACCTGCAAAATTTAGTACCATCAAGTGCTTTGGTTAACAAATTTTGCACATTGCATATTTGTGGATACATATGCAAGTTGGATCTCTTTGCTCAATAGCTTGTGATACAAGTTGGGATTGGATACAAGATGCAAAGAACTTGTGTTATCACCAAAGATCATAGGTGAATGAGTGTGAAGTCCCAAATCTGAGTAGAGCAATCTAATCCAAATAGCTTCTTATGTAGCATTTGCTAATCCCCTGTATTCAGCCTCTGTTGAAGATAGAGCAACAGTTGGTTGCTTCTTGAAAGACCATGAAATGGACTTATCATGTGCAAAAGATAAATATCCAGAAGTACTTCTTTTGTCATCCTTACAACCTACCCAATCAGCATTTGAGTATAACTTAATGTCCAAATCTGATGTGTCCAATAGTTGGTTGCTTCTTGGAAGAGCATGAAATGGACTTATCACGTGCAAAAGATAAATATCCAGAAGTACTTCTTTTGTCATCCTTACAACCTACCCAATCTGCATTTGAGTATAACTTAATGTCCAAATCTGATGTGTATGGGAAGTAAAGTCCTTGGTTTTGAGTACCTTTGAGATACTTCAGAATCCTTTTAGCAACTTCCAAGTGAGGTGCTCTAGGTCTATGCATGAGTTGACCCAAAACACTTACTCCATAGCATATATCAATCCTGGTTAATGTTTCATAGTTAGGACGTCCAACTATCCTTTGGTATCCTACAATGTCTTCAAGCAAATCACCTTCATGAGCACTCAATTTATGATTTACCTCCATAGGGGTGCTAGCTACTTTTGGATTCTCCAAGTGGAACTTCTTCAACATGTCCTGCACATATTTCCTTTGAGTGATGTAAATTCCAGAGTTAGTGTAGACTAACTCAAGTCCAAGAAAATACTTCAAAACCCCTAGGTCACTGATTTTGAACTCTTGCATCATTTGGTTTTTTATTTGTTTGATGCCATTGGCAACATTACCTGTGAGGATAATTTAATCAACATATACACATAAGTATATCATTTCTGAGTTATTTCTCTTGACGAATAGAGAAGAATCTACCTTGCTCATCATGAATCCTTGGTCTTGAAGATAGGTTTTTAACCTATGATTCCATGCCCTAGGTGCCTGCTTCAAACTATAAAGAGCTTTGTTCAATTTGCATACATGATTCACCTTGCTTGGGTCTTCATATCCAGGAGGTTGAGCCATGTAAACCTCCTCTGA
Source organism: Ceratopteris richardii (assembly GCA_020310875.1). NCBI lineage: Eukaryota > Viridiplantae > Streptophyta > Polypodiopsida > Polypodiales > Pteridaceae > Ceratopteris > Ceratopteris richardii. The sequence goes on along the minus strand of CM035425.1, from coordinate 75,035,250 downwards.
AATCCAGCCATTGAGAAAGGCATTTTTTTACATCTAGTTGTTACATATTCCAATTTCTAGATGCAGCTACACTTACCAATACTCTGATGGTTGGCATCTTAGCCACAGGTGAAAACTTTTCTTCATAATCTACTCCTTGGGTTTGTGCAAAACCCTTGGCCACAAGTCTAGCTTTATACCTATTTATGGATCCATCTGAGTTCCTTTTGATTTTGTAAATCCATCTAGAGCCAATTACCTTCATTGATGCTTTCTTGAGTACTAGTTCCCAAGTGTCATTCTCTTGGAGTGCTTCTATTTCTTAATCCATGGCCTCCTTCCATTCTAATTTGGTACTTGCTTCTTCATAAGAAGAAGGTTCTTCAAGTGATGAATCCTTAGCAAGATAAATGGAATGCTTAGTAACTAATGAAGTGTCATACCCATATCTGATTGGCTTCTTACTCTCTCTTTGTGATCTTCTAACTGCTTGGTTGGATGACTCAGGGATGTCCTCCAAAATCTTCATCTTGGCCTTGCCCTTTGATTTCCATGCTTTGAACTCTTCCAAGTTGATGGTGTCCTCATCATCTAATTCATTGATCTAGTTGCTTCCACAATCAATCTGTTCCTCCTCTCTGCTGCTCATTTTTCTCAAGAGTATACCTAGTAGTAATCTCCCTTTTGATACCTTTCTCCTGCAAAAATGCATCAAATTCATTGGAGAAGTATTCAAATCCTCCATCTGATCTTATTCTCTTTATACTTCTTCCTGTTTGATTTTCCACAAGTGCAAGATACTTCTTGAAACAATTGAACACTCCATCTTTATGTTTCATGAAATACAAGATAGTCCACCTACTTAAATCATCAATAAATGACACATAGTACCTTGAGCCTGAAATTGAAGGGTCTTTGCTTGGTCCCCACACATCTGTGTGGACAAGTTCCAAATAATACTCATGCATATAGCCTTTCTTTGTAAAGGGTAACCTATGTGATTTACCAAACTGACAAGCACCACATTATAGATCGTGTGTTGCTTGGATACATTAGGTATCCCAAGTACACATTGATCTCTATATATGTGCTTCAAGGTTCTCTCACCAATTTTCCCTAATCTTTTGTGCCATATTTCTAACTCAGACAATGTTTGATCCTTGTAATTATAAAGCAATGTTTCTAGTGTCCTCAAGCTCAAATGTAAATAATCTACCTATTTTGTCTCCCTTGGAAATTCTCTTGAATCCATGTTGGGGGTCCTCTAGAAAAGCCCCATACTTTTTGAACCTGACCTGCAAACCCTTTTCTACTATCTGTCCACCACTCATCAAATTCTTTGTGATAGTAGGTACATAAAGAACTTTGCTCAACAGATTCCTATTCCCATCAGAGGTTTTGGCATTTCCTACCTTGACAACTGAATGCTTGGTGTCATCACCTGTCTGTACTTGGTGCTTTCCCTTAGGTTCCTCAAGATCAGAAAGAAGAGCTACATTGCCTGCTACATGGTTTGAACAACTTGAGTCAATATAGAAGAGGTGCTCATCATTCATACCTTGTTTTGAAGTCACATTCATAATGAGAAGAGAATCCTCTTGATCCTCTATATAATTGTTGAAGTCTTTTCTTGATTTGTATCCTCCTTGATAATTGTTGTTGTAATTGTTGGTGTATCCATGGTTGTAGCCTTTATTATGGTTGAATCTTCCTCTTGATTGTGCGTAGCCACCTCTTTGAAATCCTCTTCCTCTCTGGTTCTTG